>JALPQD010000532.1:1285709-1381532 GCA_023101885.1 Typhlomys cinereus | reverse complement strand
TTTGTTAGTTTTCTTCTAAAGAGAGAGAGGTTGAAAAAAGAGAAACTTGAATACTAAGAAAATTATGAATAACAGCATAAATAAAAGACCATCAGTGTAGGCATGTGGTGGAAATTCCCATCTTATCACCTACTGTCATGCATAACCACACTTGGCAAATAAGCAGATAACTAAACAATCATGAATGCTCCCAAAGTTTGACTTCTCCTAACGTCATTTGCCATATGATTAGAAGTACTTTATCAGAAATATTACTTAATATCTATCGGACAAACTTTTTAATTTAATTACAGAGAGAGAGAAAGAGAGACACATTCATGCATGTCATGATGGTACACGGGCAGAGGTCAGAAAACAACTTTTGGAAGTCAGTTCTCTCCGTCCACCATGTAAAGCTCTAGAATCAAACTCAGGTCACCAAGGTTTAGAAGTAGCTGCCTCAATAATAATTTTTAAAACAATGTAAAACAAAAGAGGGTCAACCCTCTTTCATTTTTTCTCAGTTTTCACTAAACATAATTGTCACCATAAGTAGTCATCTGTGGCATAAACTTCAGATGTATCAAAAAATTTTTTTTCAAACTCTTACCAAACTCGGCAACAATAGAGGCAAGGCCGCCATATACAAAAGGTTTCCAATTCAGACCAGACATCTCATGGCTTACAGTAGAACTTTTCTGGTGCTAAAAATAACACAAATCAGAACAAGGCACAACAGTAGAGATCACTTGTTAGCATTTGATTATATATACACAAAGCCAGCAAATAAAACTTAAGATGTGGCGGGGGTGGGGGGGACCGAGCCTAGGAAGTGGAATAACACAAAATGGAGGGCTCTGTATTTATGGACTGGTGATCATGAATTTGTCCTTTAATGCAATTCGGGGTAGGTGTACGAATCACTCAAATGTCAATCTGGGTCCTTCATTCTCTCTGGTTTCTGTAATGTTACACTCTTCCCCACGCAAAGAAGCTTCCATCCATCCAGCACACTCATCTTTCACATTCAACTAGACAATCACAGGTCAAGGAGACTAGAATTGAAGCAATACAGGCTGAGGCATCTCATAAAAGCAGTTCGTGGTATTCAGTTAGCTTGATTCAGCTCTAGAGCCCAGGCTCACTGTCTCCAGATGTTCTTAACCCTCTCACTTCCCCATGAAAATTTAGCGAGAGCACTAGGAAATAAGCTAATTATATACACAACCAATCACTCAGTGAGGTCTGGGCTGAGCTAAGCACCTTTTCTCCTTGCTTGGGCCTCCCAGAAGAATGAGAACTATGTGGACTGTCTTCCTCTTCTGACACTAAACAGCCATTCATCCAGTGGACCTCCTTTTCTTCTCCCCGTGAACTTTAATTCTATACAAACACTATTCTTTCTCATGTTCTAATTCTTTAATAACATTCTTTCCTCAGCCCTTTCTGCTCTTTCCTATCATACCTCTCAGAGATCTGTCATCTTCAAGTTTTTCAGTTTCTTCCTTTTTTTTCTGACTCAACTCCTTCTCTTTCTGATGAATTTTTTTTGCCAAATTTCAACACGTACCAGAATCATCTAAAATATATTAAAACCTGGACTGCTGGGTTGCTTCCCCAGAGAGAAGTTGTTGATTGGGGGTTTGAGTTTAGTCCGGAAAATGTGCATGCTGTTAAAGAACACTGACGCTCCCACACTTAAAGCAACCATTGTATGCTTCACCTGCCAAATTCTGGTCCCATCTGGAAATAATATCTTTCCTTAGCATAACATATCACATTTCCTTGAAATACTCCTTTGTCAGGGTTCCAAAAGTATATGTACTTCCAAATCTCAAAAGCTATTTCATGTGGTATATGGTTTAAAAGAAAAAAAAAGAACACTCTGAATCAGACTGTCTAAATTAAATCCTGTCTCCACATACAAATCTTGACTCTACCAAACTTACTAGTCCTGACTCTGGGACAGTTGTTCGATCTTTCTCCCTGCCTCCATTTTCTGAAAAGACGGTAATAAAAATTATATCATAGAGTTGTTGTGAAAATTACATATATATTCATATATTATTTATGCATATTTATCTATAATCAATATAGATGGAAAAATGAGTAATATTCCACTCAGTAAATTAACTACTTGTTATTATATTTTTGACTATTTAATACTCAGTTTTTCATTTTTAATAAATAGTACTTGTTGTCTGTCTCCCCATTGCCAATCTGAGTTAGCGAACATTTTTAGATGAAGAGGGTTTTGATTTGCTTCTACACAAGAAATTCTTTGTCGCAAAGCAAAAAGCAATTTTCCTGAGATGACAGCAAGCCTGCAAATAAACATTTTAGTTACAATCTTACAAAAACAATTGGGGAGGTTTCCTTTCAAACACAGTACATGCAGGCAAATAACCCTACTGGAGAGAAGTTATTGAAAAACAAACTCTAGAACCCTGGCTCCATAGAAGCATACAAGTGGAAGGGTGGGAGGGAGTGGGAGGGAATGATGACGGGAGGGAAGGGGATGGGAAGGAGAGGAAAGGAGGGAAGCTGGGATGAATACTCAATATGTTTGTAAAGGTAGAAAAAATGGGAAAAAAGAAAAACTCTAAAGAGCAAAGCAGCACTTCATACTTCAAATATCTGCAGCTTGAAGCAAAGCGTAAATACTAAATGTCGCCTTATCTACATTTTTGACTGTGTGCACATTTTAAGATTAGCATTGCCCCTAAAAGCATGAGAGAGTCAGGATGCAAAAAACAGGCCCATGGCATACCTCCTGAGTTTATGGGGGAGCAGGAAATCAAGTTCAGGCATGGTGGTACATGCTTAGAAACCCCACACGTGCGAGGTGGAGGAGGAAGATCAGTAGTATCACCCTCGGATATATACATATGGAATTCAAAGTCAGTCTGGACTTTGGGCCTGTCTCAAGGAAAGAAGGGAGGGAAGGAGGGAAAGAAAAAAGGGGGGAAATGCTTTGTTGTCAAAACTGACTTCAATGTGTCCACTGTGTGGTGTGCTTCTCCTTTCCAACTCCATGTATCCCTTGTCATTACAGAGAAAGCTTCTAGCACAACTTCAGTGCATGTCACCCAAATTTTTAATAAGGAAGATGGGTTCTGGGTTCACGGAGCATAATGAGTGACTGAAAGGCAAGGGATTGAGCCATAGTGGGAAGCAGAAGGGATCAGTCAGTGTATCTTAATCCCCCCCATGAACTTTTCACAATTCTGAGCTTAATAAACAACCTAGGACTGCTTCTTTTCAACTAAGTACATTTAATTTAAAGGACTGTCCCATTATTAAATCACTTCTTATTCCTGGAGCATTTAAGAATCACCTTTCTTGGATTAGTTGATCATAGCAATGGGAAGCTGATTTTATTTACTGTCTCTACTTGGCAAAACAGGCTTAACTGTCTTTCATTTGTGTCTGTTCTGTCATATCTCCAAATAAAATTTCACCCAGCCCATAAAATCCAAGTGTATAGACCACTCAGTAAACCCAACTTTGCCCCTAGCACCACCTCCCCCAATCACAGCTGATAGTAAAAATCTTTTATTCCAATGGTAGAAACTGAATCTCATGAAAAAAATCCTGTATCCTTTATCATTAAGTCTAGTTTGCCACAACCTTTTTCTCACGCTAAAACCAGTATGGAAGCAATGTGGAACAAATTATATATATATATCATCTTTCAGACTAAATATTCCTCACCATGTTTTTCATTCTATAATTTTTTACTATGATACTGTAACTGAGAACTTCAGTTGTTTTGAGGAAGGCATATTAAAATGCCTTCCACATAAAGCTGTATGCATGCATGCGAGTTGTGTCACACTTAGTCTACAGCTATGCAATATTTTTTGAGCTACCATTTGACTCTTCTACATCCTACATGCAGGCATAAAAGTAGTAACTAGGATGAGATTTATCCCAATTGCTGTATGTAGTTTCCTTTTATATAGTCAAGATTTCCAAAGGAAGACAATATATTTCATATGATTTTTGAATAAGCTTTACAATAACATCTGGAGCAGAAATGATGGGAGGAAAGGAGGAAAAGAAAAAGGGAAAAAACACTCCTTATGCTAAATAGCTGGTTATATTATATACAGCTTTTATATAAAAGATGACAGAAGAAGCCAGATAGGAACTTGTTGGACCAGAAAAATACTACACACCCTCTACCTAACACTCTTGAATCCCAAATATTCTCTGCTTAAAGATCCTTGTCTCTTGATTTTGTTGCCAAGAAATATTGTGCAAAAGACCCCCAATTCCTCATAAACTTATTTTGAGTTGTGGGGGTTAACCCCGGATTTGGTCGAAGGACAGAATTCATATCTAAGTTGAATAGAAAAACCGCACCCCAAATGTTTTTATTATATAAGTAGCCGATGTAATTTTGTCTTCAGAATGTACACATCTCTCCTGAAGATGACAAAAAATGTGACAACCTAACAAGTAACAATAGGGATGTCCTGGAATACAAGTTATACATACGGCCCCTACACTTACTTTATAGATCTGGTCAGGAGAAATTCTGGGTGCCTTTCTTGGTTTCTCCTTTAAGAAGGGATAGGCATTAGAATGCTCAGGTTTCAAAGGTAACGGTGAATAGCCAACAATTATTCATCGAAGGCATACTAATACTCAAACCTGCAATGTACTGTAACTGTCAAGTTAAAAAAAAATCACAAAAATACAGAAAAAGAGACAATGTTTGCCATCTCACCTCCCTCTCATGGATAATCATGGAGGTAGCACAGGGACAAAACTTTATGAAATATAGCATTATTTGACTTTTAAGAGTGTATTATCTGGCAGAAGAAATAAAATATTTTATTGAGGAAAATTAAGTGCTAAGCTGTATGACATGACTTATAAGATTAGGGGGGAGAATCAGCATGGATTTGAAAAATCTAAAAAGCTTTTGGAGGCGAGAGAAGAAATTTGGCCCTTTACCCAGAGTAGACTGGATCTGGACAGCAACAGAGGAGGGAGAGAGACTGCGGAAGGGACAAGCTACAAACGTGAGCATGCACGCTATGCGGAGGCAGCATCAATACGGTTTGTGCTGAGACCAAAATGAAGGAGCCAACAGGAATGCAAAACACACTTGTTGGCCTAAACAAGTGTAAGGCAAAACCAAGGTGATGGAGGCGCACTGTCTTTACAGAGCGGAGTGGAGGACAAACACAAGCAGCAGGGGGCTGGCTCAAGATGATGCGAAGTAGACAGACAACAACGCTTGCTAGCAGTGCAGGTAAACTTCTGAAATGGAGAGGAAAGGTATTTCGTGATGTAAATGAAGAGGAGGAAGGGATGTAAATGAAGAGGAGGAAGGAGGTTCGTGACTACTCTAGGAATCCTGGGGGAGGGCAAAGAAGCGCTGGCAGAAAACTGTTAGGGTCCCTGCTGTTTCCTCCCCTGAGAAACTAATCCTGTTGATAATAGCTGCCATGCCGATCAAGCAACTGAACTGCATTTTAACAGATGCCCTCAATACCTTGACGTCAGGAATGACAGGGAGATAAAGTGAAGGGGAGTATCTTTCAACAGCATCCCTCACACTGATACAATGGAGGTGTTTGCTTACTCCGCTTGCAATCACAGCCGCCGTTGCAAACTTCACCCTTAGAAAAATTAGGATTATTCCGAGAAAGATATCCATTCACCCTCAGGGTAGCAGGATCTTGCCAGTTCCTCGGCTGTCAGAGCGAGTTCGTAGAGAGAAGGGAGGCGCCTGAAGGAGGCGGCCCTCCCAGGGGGTCGAAGCAGCAGGGCTCAATCGAAGAAGTAAGCCACCGATGCCAGAAGAATGAAAGACAGGGAAGGGGCTCAGCTGAGGGGAGAGAGAGATCAGAGGACCGTTAAGCCCCTCCCGGGCCAGAACCAGACCAGCCCGGCCCCGCGCGGCCTGGCGCGGCCCAGCCCCGCTCCCCAGGCCTGGAAGTACAGGCGTTCCTCCCCTCACCTGCTCCAGCTCGCCAGACGACTGGGAAGCCCAGGCTCCCAGAGTCGGAAACGCAAACCGCAACGCCAACCCGGAAGCATTGAAATGAACGGAAGTAACCAAGCGTCAACCTCGGCAACCGTGGCGCAGCCATCGCAGCTCCGCCCACGACAAGCCTGGGAAAAAAGGAGGCGGGAATCAGGGGCTGCAGGCGCCGAGGACCGTGTGGGCGGCCTGATGTTGGGGGCGTGGGGTGGGGTGACGTTGGGAATCAAAGAGAGTAGAGATTCCGAGTCACCCCCAGCCTACACAAGCTAAGAAAGGAGGACCAACTGAGCCCTAAGAACAGAAACGGCGCAGCGCAGTGGGCTGTGATGGGGGGGGCACGGGATGGAGCGTGATGGATGGGCCACGAGGGGCGAGGGTGGGCCTAGATGAACCGGGCACAAGGAGCAGGGCGGGCCTCGATTGATGGGGCGCGCGGGGCGGGGCGTAATGGATGGGAATGTGCGAGGGAGGAACAGGTCATAGGACGGGGTACGAGGGGCGAAAGAAGGTTGTGATTGACAGCGCAAGAGGCGGGGAGAGGCATGATAGGTGGCGGTCGCGAGGGGCGGAGCGGAGTGGAGCGTGATGGACAGGCACGAAGAGCGGGGTTGGGGTTGAGGGGCGGAGTGGTTTCTGATAGAGGGGTCAGGAGAGAGAGAGGCGGGACGTGGGGACGGGCTACGAGGGGCGGAACAGGTCATGATGGACTGCGGGATACAAGGGGCGAGGCGGGCTGTGATTGACAGTGCAAGAGGCGCGGAGAGGCGTGATAGGTGGGTCGCGAGGGGCGGAGCGGAGTGGAGAGATGGACAGGCACGAGGAGCGAGCGGGGTGGGCTGATAAGGGCGGAGTGGCTCTGATGGACAGGTTGCGAGAGAGGCAGAGCGTCATGGACAGGCTAAGAGGGGCGGGGCGGGCTGTGATTGACAGCATGCAAGGGGCGGGGAGAAGCGAGATGGATGGGCCGCTAGGGGCCTGGCGAGATGAATGGGGCATGAGAGGAGGGGCGAGCTGTGATGAACGGGCAGGGCGGAGAGTGAGGGTCAGGCTGTGACGTACGGGGGTTTGATGGACGGGGAGTGAAGTGGTCCCGCTATCTGTGATGAAGAAAAGGGAGGGCTGTGATTGGCAGAGCTCGAGGGGCGAGACAAGCTGACATGGATGGAGTGGATGGAACGTGAGGGGCGGGGCAGGCTGTGATAGACAGGAGGTGAGGAGTAAGGCCGGGGCGTGAGGAATGGGGCGTGATGACCCGCGGTACAAGGGCTGGGCATACTGTGCCAGACAGGGCGTGAGGGGCGGGGTGTCCTTCAGGAAGGATGAAAGAGGAACACAGGTGAGGACAGGTGGGGTAAAGATTTAAGGCAAAGATAACTGAGTGAGGACTAGGAAATGAGTGTATTTTAAGAAGGATCAGGGAAGCAAATAAACGTCACCTACTGAATATTAGACATCAGTGATAAAAACATTACACACAGACCCTATATTTTGAAGCCCATGTACAGAAATGTCAGAATAAGATGGAAACAGAAAAAATTAAAAAGAAAGAATTTAAAGAAGAAATGCTAATGGGAGAGTGCTGGTTAATCTCATTCATCCATGTCTTACAGTCTGCAAGGAAATGAGAACCGACATCTGGCTTGCAGGTTTCTGGCCCATTCACCAGGGGTCACTGGAAGAGACAACATGAAAGTTTCCTAGGTGTGACCTTTAACCAATAGACCATATTCGATTTTTAAGCCCGTCATGAAGTTTCCCCAATCATGTGAGAGTCAGTAATAATAGAATATTAGATACCATATTGTACATATTACATAATTATTATATAATGTAATATTGTATAATAAATGTTATATGCTTGTTCCCCCAAAAAATCTTTCTCATCTCATTCACATCTTTTTATTTCGAACATAAAAGGTATCAACTAGAGTGAACCTGGGGTCCATAGGGAGGGAGTGGGGAGGAAATGGTGAAGGGAAGGGAGGGGATGGGAGGGAGGGAGGGGAAGGAAGGGCAGCTGGGATGAATACTCAATATGCTTGTAAAAGTAGACAAAATCGGAGGGAGGGAGGCGGAGCAGGGGGTTGGGGGGGGAGGAGGAGGGAGGGATGGGAACTGGTCTACCTATTAAGTTTGTATGAACGGAAATAATAAAAAATGTATTAAAAAATAAATAAAAATTAAAAATTGGCCCCCACCCCGGAACCGTCAGGCCAGCAGCACCCTGCCATGTGGCCGCGGCTTTGCCCCCAGGCCCCGCCCCCCTCCAGGCCGACCTTCCCAGGTGACCCAGCGAGCGAGAGAGAGCCCAGCCCAGCCCCGTCCCCCACCCCGGGTCCGCCCGGCCAGCAGCACCGCGCCGCGCGGCCCCCGGAGCCCGCCCCAGACCCCAGCCCCTCGCACCCTCCCGCCCCCGCGCACCTCCGCCCCCCCCCCCCAGGTCGCAGGTGAAGAATTCTGCCATAAAAAAAAAAAGAATTCTGCCATCAACATCAGACCCTCTGCCTCTCTGGCCCACCGGGGACCTACGCACATGGTCCACGGAAGACACACTGCTACTCAGAATTCAATAAAGTCCAAAGGAAACTCAAGGAAAATTCTAAGGAACAAAGGGAGCACAGGCCATACATCTGGACTCCACTACAATCATTATATCACGTGGGCGAGATTCTTCTCATACATCCCAAAGATAAGTAAACTTTTTCTTTTCACCTTACTGATCCTTTAAATTATCAAAGCTATAGATCAACTTTCTCATACAGCCACCCCAAAACATACAACTGCAGGGAGTACACCACTCACCCCCACATTTCACCAAGATACTAAATCGTAAAAGTGCACTAACAAACTAATATTCATCCCCTGGTAACATAACCTGACTTAACTGACGTACTAACAGCCTAGTAGCCTTATCTAGGATATAAAGATAACAATACACAAACATACCCAATCCAAGGCAAGCACTAGTAATAACTGGCAAGTGTAACAATACCAACTAGGTGGATTCAGTGAAAAACACACAGAAACTGAAAAGTCCTAAAAAACAAAACAACAATGTACAAGTCAAAGTGCAGATCCACGAGAAACAAAACCCAAGAAGACCAATCTCCCACCGAAAGAATCAATCCCATAATGAGGGATTCCGACCAGAACAAATCCACAGAAAATAGCCATGAAAGCCAGACCCAATATAACGACTTTCAGAGTATGATCATTACCATGATTAATACTATGAAAGAGGAAATCCGAGAAGAGTTAAACAACTGTATCAACCACTTAGAACAGGAACACAACAGGCACTTGGAGGAGTTGAGAACATAGTTCAAGAAACAAAAATAGGTATAGAGCAGTTAAAACACTCTCAGGCAGAGTTTAAAATTGAACTAAAGACAAGTTATCTTCAACCCAAAACTCAACAGAGAGTCTTATCAGCAGAACAAATGAGGCAGAAAATAGAATTTCAGATCTTGAAGACAAAGTGGGACAATTAACCAGCTCAATGGAAGAGATAGTTAAAGCCAAAAAGATACTGGAGAGGAACATTCAAGAGATATGGGACACCCTGAAGAAGCCTAACATGCACATTCATGGAATACCAGAACAAGAATCCCAAAATACCACACCGGAGGAAATATTTCAATTCATCATAAATGAAAACTTCCCACAACTAAAGAATAAGAGGCTTATCCAAATACAAGAGGCATTTCGCACTCCAAACAGATATGACCAAAATAGAAAATCGCCACGGCAAATAATAGTCAAAACACTCCACATTCAAGACAAAGAAAAGGTGCTGAGAGCTTCAACAGAAAAAAAGCAACTCGCTTTTAAAGGTAAACCTATTAGAATAACAAATGACTACTCAATGGAAACAGTAAAAGCAAGAAGAGCTTGGAGAGACATACTTCAAGTATTAAATGAGCAAAAATGCCAACCCAGACTGACATACCCGGCAAAACTATCTGTCATGATTGAGGGAGAAAGAAAAGTTTTCCAGCACAAAGACAACTTGAAGGGATACATGTCTACCAAACCAGGCCTTCAAAAAATGCTAGAAATGATAATCAAGCTTGAAGAAAAGAACAAGCGTATCCAGGAGGACAGAAGGGAAGTATAATAACACCAAAACATAAATATCAAACAACATGCTTACAAAATCTACTAAACATAAAAAATGTCCAGAATTAAAAATAATTTCTCGGGGCTGGAAAGGTGGCTCAGGGGTTAAGCCTCTGCCTTGCAGGCGGAAGGTCCTGAGTTCGGATCCTAGACCCCATGTATAGACGCCAGACGGAAGCGGGGGCAGCCTGCATTTCTGGTCCTGGTAGGGCAGAGCCTGTGAATCCCGGGGCAGAGTAAACAAGGAGGAGGTGGAGGCGTCCATGGTGGTTCCGGAATCCGTCCGTGGTTCTACACACATACACACACACACATATATATATATACACACACGCACACACATACACGCGCAATTGAATAAATAATAATTTTAAAAAAAAATAATTTCTCCATTATAACATTAAATGTCAATGGTATTAACTCACCGATTAAGAGACACAGATTACAAACTTGGATTAAAAACCACAATCCGACAATCTGCTGCCTTCAGGAAACTCATCTCACCACAAAAGATAGGCACATCCTAAGAATGAAAGGCTGGTCCAAAATCTTGCAAGCTAATGGAACCAGGAAACAGGCAGGGGTAGCAATTATGCTTTCAGACAAAATAGACTTCAAACCAAAGAAAATCATAAGAGACACAGATGGATACTACATTTTAGTCACAGGTACAATTCACCAGGAAGACTTCACAATACTGAACATTTATGCACCCAATACGGGCCCCTCCATTAAGAAATTTTCATTAAGAAAACCCTATAGCGCCTAAAGCAAGAAATCAACCCCCAAACGATAATTCTTGGGGACTTACTTCAACACCACCCTCTCAACATGGGATAGATCAACAGGTCAAAAGCTTAACAGAGGGGCTAGAGAGGTGGCTCAGGTGTTAAGCCTCTGCCTTGCAGGCGGAAGGTCCTGAGTTCGGATCCCAGACCCACTTAGAGACCCTGGCTGAAGCTGGGGCGGCCTGCGTTTCTGATCCTGGTAGGGCGGAGCCTGTGAATCCCGGGGAAGAGTAAACAAAGAGGAGGTGGAGGCATCCATGGTGGTTCCCGAATTCGTCCGTGGTTCTACACACACACACATACACATGTGTACGCACGCATAATTGAATTTTAAAAAATTAAAAAAATATATAGAAAACTCCTATTAAAAAAAAAAAAACTTAACAGAGACACTTTGGACCTTAATCAAACCCTGAAAGAAATGGACCTTACAGATCTCTATCGAACTTTTCACCCACGCACCAAAGAATACACATTTTTCTCAGCAGCACACGGAACTTTCTTTAAAATAGATCACATACTGGGCCACAAAATGAATCTACACATATACAAGAAAGTTGAAATTCTAACCTGTGCCCTATCAGACCACCATGGCCTAAAGCTGGACATCCAAAACACATCAAACAAGAGAAAATACACTAACTCCTGGAAACTTAACACTATGATGCTGAATGAGAACTGGATTCAGGAAGAAATTAAAAGGAAATTCAAGATTTCCTGAAAGTGAACGATAATGAAAATGCAAGTTACCAAAATCTCTGGGACACAATGAAAGCTGTTCTAAGAGGTAAGTTCATAGCTAGCTCTTAATGCCTACATCAAAAAAATGGAAATATCAGAAATAAATAACTTAACGATGCAGCTTAAGGCTTTAGAGAAACTTGAGCAATCTGATCCCAAAAGTAGTAGAAGACAGGAGATTAGCAAAATAAGGGGAGAAATATCTGAAATCGAGATTAAGAAAACGATAGAAAAAATCAACCAGTCAAAAAGCTGGTTCTTTGAAAAAATCAATAAGATTGATACACCCCTAGCTAAATTAACCAAAGGCAAGAGAGAGAAAACCCAAATTAACAAAATTAGAAATGAACATGGAGTTATCACTACTGATACCCAAGAAATCCAGAGAATTATAACATCATATTTCAAAAACTTATACTCTGTGAAGTTTGACAACACAAAAGAGATGGATGAATTTCTAAGTAAACTCAACTTACCTAAATTGAATCAGGAAGTTGTGAATTACTTAAATAGCCCTATAACATATAAGGAAATTGAAGAAATAATCTCGAATCTTCCCACCAAAAAATATCCTGGACCAGATGGATTCAGCATAGAATTCTACCAGACATTTAAGGAGTTAATAACACCAATACTCCTTAAACTGTTCCATCAAATAGCAAAGGAAGGAACACTACCAAATTCCTTCTATGAAGCTAATATCGTTTTAATCCCAAAACCTAATAAAGATTCACTTAAAAAAGAAAACTATAGGCTGATCTCTCTGATGAACACAGATGCAAAGATCCTCAACAAAGTCTTAGCAAATCGGATTCAAAAACATATCAAAAAGATCATTCAGGGGGACCAAGTAGGCTTCATCCCCGGCACGCAAGGTTGGTTCAACATACGCAAATCAATAAATGTAATTCATCATGTAAACCAGTCCAAAGTCCAAGACCACATGATACTCTCGATAGATGCAGAAAAAGCTTTTGACAAGATCCAACAGCCTTTAATGATCAAAACGCTAGAGACAGTAGGAATGGAAGGAACCTTTATCAATATAATAAAAGCTGTATACAACAAGCCCACAGCAAGGATTATGCTCAATGGGGAACAATTGGAAGCATTCCCACTTCGATCAGGAACTAAACAAGGCTGTCCACTCTCACCACTTCTATTCAATATTGTACTTGAAGTCTTAACTGAAGCCATAAGACAAGAAAGGGACATAAGAGGGATTCAAATTGGCAAGGAAGAAGTCAAGCTATCCCTGTTTACAGATGACATGATCTTATACCTGAGTGATCCCAAAAACTCCACCAGGAAGCTCCTGGAACTAATTGAGAAGTTCAGCAGAGTGGCAGGATACAAAATAAATGTGCAAAAATCAGAGGCCTTCCTATATGCCCAGAATGAAAGAAGTGAAAAAGCCTTGAGAGAAACAATCCCATTTACTATAGCCCCTAAAAAAATGAAATACCTTGGTATAAACTTAACCAAGGAGGTAAAAGACCTTTACAATGAAAACTTTAAAACCCTAAAGAAAGAAATTGCAGAAGACACCAGAAGGTGGAAAGACCTCCCATGTTCCTGGATTGGCAGAATCAACATCGTAAAAATGACCATCCTACCAAAGGCAATATACAAATTCAATGCTATACCAATTAAAATCCCAAAGCAATTCTTTAAAGAAGTTCACGAAACAATCTCAGAATTCACATGGAGGCACAAAAGACCCAGGATAGCAAAGACAATCCTGAGTAACAAAAACACTGCTGGAGGTATTACCATACCAAACCTTAGTTTATACTACAAATCCATAGTTATAAAACTGCCTGGTACTGGCTCCAAAATAGACACACAGATCAATGGATAAGGGTTGAAGACCCAGATATAACCCCACAAAAATACAGCCATTTGATCTTTGATAAAGGGGCCCAGAGAATCCAATGGAAAAAGAACAACATCTTCAACAAATGGTGCTGGCAAAACTGGATCTCCACATACAGAAGGTTAAAGCTGGACCCGTACTTGTCACCATGTACAAGACTTAATTCCAAATGGATCAAGGACCTTGACATCAGGCCAGAGACTATAAAAACCATAGTTGAAAGGATAGGGAACTCCCTCGAGCTGATTGGGCTAGGCCAACATTTCCTAAACAGACATCCAATGGCAGAGTCACTGCTACCAACTCTGAACAGTTGGGATCTTGTGAAATTAAAGAGCTTCTGTTCAGATAAAGAGATTGTAACAGGAGCTCAAAGGCAGAATGGGAGAAAATCTTCACTAACCACATATCTGATAGAGCTCTACTCTCCAGCGTGCACAAAGAACTTAGAAGATTAAACACCAAGGAAACCAATGGCCCAATTAAAAAATGGGCCCTGAAACTTAAAAGAAACTTTATCAGGGATGAAATTAAAATGTCTAACAAATATCTTAAAAAATTCTCCACTTCCTTAGCCATCAGGGAAATGCAAATCAAAACTTCCCTGAGATATCATCTCACCCCGGTCAGGATGGCAAAAATCCACAATACAAACAACACCAAATGTTGGAGAGGATGTGGAGAGAGGGGAACTCTCCTACATTGCTGGTGGGAGTGCAGGCTCATACAGCCACTCTGGCGAGCCGTCTGGAGATTCTTAAAGAAATTAAAGATTGAAATGCCATATGACCCTGCGATTCCACTTTTGGGTATAATCCCCCATACAGCAGAGGTTCACCTCGATAGCACAAGCACGACCATGTTCATAGCAGCACTGTTTACAATAGCAAAGTCATGGAATCAGCCCAAATGTCCAACAGTTGACGAGTGGACAAGGAAACTGTGGTACATCTATACAATGGAGTACTACTCAGCCATCAAAAATGATGAATTACTGGAATTTGCTGGGAAATGGATGTCATTAGCAACAATTATATTAAGTGAAGTATCCCAAACCCAGAAAGTTAAGCGCCGTTTGTACTCTCTAATAGGTGGCTCCTAGTACCAAACTCACCCAGCCCACATTGAGACACTCAAAGGTAAACCTATGTAATACAGTAATTGCAAGGATTATGAACAGGAGGGATGGGTTTGGAGGGCCACACCAGACACAAGGAGAGAGGGGACCATGTTACAGCAGAGAAAATAGGCCTCCAAGGAATGCAAGTAAGTAGTGTGACACCTGGTTAAGTTCACAGACGTTCGTTCCTGATCATGTACAACTGAGGGGGTATGATCTCACCAGAAGGGGAGGGCATATAGTCTGGCAGATGAAAGGTGATCATTTTGCAAATGGGTGACTGACCCCTCCCTCACCGAGGTTTCCTGCTTTTATTACATCTACCCTTGAATGTGCTATTATAACAAGACTCCAGTTTAACAGCTTTTTGTCTCTGACCAGGGGGTGATATACAGTGCCCAGCAGGATGGAGTGAAGGGCATTGCAGGAGCAGCAAAACTGCAAAAGAAAATCAACAAACCACAATCCAGAACTTCAGAGACTCTATATCAAACACATAGAACTAGGCCAGCCTAATCTCCTCCCATCCTGAAGCTCAGGGAATTTTGCGGAAGAGGAGGCGGTAAGATTGTAAGAGCAAAACGATGGGAGGAGCAATGATTTGCAAGATTCTCCACACTAGTTAGGGCTGAAGCAATCATAATAGGACTTTGCATGCCCTGCACAATGTCCAACACACTATTGACCTCACAAAGTCTAGCATCAGCTAAAGGCACCAAGATCCTTGGAGGCAAGGGATTGACAGCCACAGTAGTGTTCCTATGCTTAAGGGGAACACGAGAAAGGGTTCAGGGAAATGCCACTGGGTCCTTGTACGTCATCGGAGGGAGGACCAAGAGTAGAGTTAGGCATACACAATAAAGGACTCTCTGGGAATTGGGGGGGGGCACTGGGGGATGGGGAGAGAGGGAGGGGGAGCAGGGGGTTCCGGGGAGGAGGAGGGAGGGAGGGAACTGGTCTACCTATTAAGTTTTTATGAGCGGAAATAATAAAAAATGTATTAAAAAAAGTATAGGATCCAATCATCTATAAGTAAGGATAATTTTACTGCATGCTTTCCTATTTGTATCTGTCATAATAAGATACAGCTGTCAACTTGACAAGTGAAAGTTTGAGGTTTTGGCAGTTGTGAAGAATTAATAGTTGAGTTATGTCCTGAACAAGTTTACAGGAAATTGTCTGATTAATGAGAAAGTACCCAAAAAAAATAAAAATAAAAAATAAAAAATTCTGTCAGGCAGCATGCATGACAAAGATTGATGGGTTCATGGAGTGCTCAGCGTGTGCCAATGAGATGCCAAGAACTTTTTGTAAGCCTGATACCACTATTTCCCTCCTCTTGACAAATAAGAAAAATGAAGCTATCAGTTGTAAGAAAAGTAATGTCAGCATAAGACAACTGAGATGTCAATCTGCATCTGGCTTCAAAGCCCATGCGATTAACTTTAACAATGCCTTTGTTAATGTGGGAACTTACTTACTTCTACAAAGTCAAGAAACACCTGCACCCAATTCAAAAGGTAAGTCCTCTTCATGTAGCTGTCAATAAGGCACACCCTTTCAGCCAGGTGAGGGATGGGAGCTGTGACTTGAAGTCCTTCTCTATTCAGTCACATGACATGTGTTTCCAGCTGGGGCTTAGGCTTGTCTTTCACGGTCCACTCACTGGAACTTCTAGAATGATGCCCCTCTCCTCAAATCACTGTGTTACTTATTATACAAGGCTGCAGTTGCCTGCTGTGGCCAGCTAATTTGGTGACCACCTAGGTAAACCTTTTTCAAGGAGCTTTGTTTTCAAATGACTTCTTTTTGGAGCTCTCCAAGTGAACAAAAATAGCAATTGTTGACACGTTAAAAATATACACCACACTAGCACATCCACGGTCTGGTTGCTTATCGCTCAACATTCTTCCCTGGCTATGATATTCTAAATTCTTAATCCTCATGATCAAAGTTGGACATTTTTCCTTAGAAACTGACTTCTGTTATCTGTAGTCTCTCCCACAAAGATCAAGTTAGAAAAGAGGAGTAGAAAGAAATTCATTTAGGGCACTTTGTCAAAACTCCATTGAGGAAATAGCAATTTCCCTGAGGGATGGAAATCACTACTGTTTGGAGATTGGGGTTAAGGAGAGTTGGGAGAATTTTATGTTTAACTAGTTCGTTCACTCTATTCTCTTACTCTTGTCAGTTTTTCCAGGATGACCAGCATCTGTCAAGTTCATTCTATTAGCATTTTATGGTGGAGTAATTTAGATTCTCAAGTTTGTAATCTGGTGATTTCTGATCCATTGCTGACCATACGGATTCTATTTTCTACTTGAGTTCAGATCTCTTTGAGATAGGAACTATTCAAGAAGACAGAGTCTAATCATGAGGTAACTTAAAAGTCCTTTATAGACATTTGTTTAGGCTCTGGTAGAATACCTCTAATGTAGGTAGGTAGCACAAGTCAAGTCAGCTCATTACACTGTAGGACAAGACAGAAAGTTCTCATATGTACTTGGGCTGGAGAGATGGCTCAGATGTCAAGACTCTGCCTCAAAAGCAGAAGGACCTGAATTCAGATCCCAAAATCCACATTAAAAAAAAAAAAGAAAAGACAGACGGAAATAGTGGCGGCCTGCCCTTTCAGCCCTAGAAAGCAGCACCTGAGAAATCCCAGAGCAAGGCAGCAAAGCAAAAAAGGAGGTAGAAGCAATCCAGGATGGTTCCTAAAGTCACCCTTGGACCTCCACAGGGCCACAAAGTGTCCTCTTACACACACACACACACACACACACACACACACACACACACACGCACATATGCATGCAAAGAAAATACAGTTCTCTAGTGAACTAGACAATAGCCAACCAGAATGTAGAGTACCTGCAACTTTGCAATGTTCACCAGAATCGGGTCAGCCAAATCTTTCCCCATTCTAAGGCTAGGGAACCTTGCAGAAGAGGGGGCGGTAAGACTGTAAGAGCCTACACCGGAAAGGTCCATAGCTTGACACGACATTCCACCCAAGGCAGGACTGCTACATCTAGGAGCTCACTACAGTGAGACTTGTCCTTACCAGACCTGCACAATGGCTGACATACCAACATGCCCCCACAAACTAGCAAGGACCTCAGGAGAAATAATTTCAAGCAGTAGGAAACTTAGGGGCTAGGGTTAGACAGGTGAAGGGGAGTGCCCCATCAGTGGGTCTGCCCAAGGAAGGACCACTTGGTCTGCCACAGAAGCCTGAACTCCCACCAGAGCAGATGATTCAGAGTGAATAACGGAAACCATAGAAGCAGATGGACAGGAGAATGGGAGGGAGGGAGGGAGAAAAGTAGGCAGGGAGCGTGGTGGGAAGGCAGGGGGCAGGGATTATTACTCATTGTGCTTGCAATACTAGGAAAAGATAATTAAAGAAAGAAACAATGAAAAAAGAGAAAGTCTTCTATGGGGGTCCCCGGGGATCGCAGCTCTGTCCTGCAGTCCGGGCGCGGGTTCTCCACAAGGGGGATGGGGAAAGGTGAAGTGCGCTGTCAGCTCGCTCCCAGCCCTCCTTCCTGAGGACAATCAGATGCGACAGGGAGTCTAGTCAAGCAGGAACTCATTTATTGCAAGTCTGTAGCTATCTTATAAAGGCAGAAACAGCAAGGGGAATTACAGAGTAGGGATACGGGCAACCAATCATCTTAAAGGTCAGGCCAGCACCCAGGCTGTATGTAGTGAAATTTCTTAAGAACATCCTGAGCCTCCCCCTCCTGACTTCACCTGAGTTGGTCAAAACATCTCGAGCTGCCCTCCAGACTTCCTCCATCAAAACATCTTTGTCTAGCCTTGCCAGATTATTGAGGTCACCTAGACTGAGGCCCCCAGAGTCCTCATTTATACTGAATCAAAGCACAACTTTCACTTTCTACCATTCCCAGACAGATAGGCAGCTGGTTTAATGCAAAGAACACCAACTTGAGGCCAGAACAACTTCTTAAAAACTGAAGCTCACATGATTTGGTAGCAGTTAGTACATCTACATCATTATGCCACCATTTAAAATCACCCAACATTCTTTTTCTTAATTTAAGAGAGAGAGAATGAGGCAGAAAGAGAGAGAAACAGATGTCCCATAATGTAAAACTCTCCTTCCACCTTGTGGGCTTCTGGGGATCAAAGTCAGGTAATCAGGTGTGCCAGCAGGTCCCTTACCCGCTGAGCTATCTCTGGCTCTCGTTCAACATTTTCAGACCCTGTATCTGTTAAGCAATTGTTCTCCTTCCTCCTCAGAGTCCCTAGCAACCATCAATCTGCTTTCTGTCTAAATGGATTACCTATTCTGAAAGTTACGTATAAGTAGAACCATAAACTATACAATTTTATGCATGTGGCTTTTTTCATTTAATATTTTTAACAAACTTTAAAAAATTATTTTTGTTTCTTTATTTATTTATACATACATAGTGTGTTACATGAGGACACTTTGATACAAGTATACACTGTACCTCAAGCACATTCCCCCCAAAATCCCTCAACCTCCTCTCTTCCTCCCTTACTCATTAGTCTCCTTTGTTCCCTAGATAGTTTGCTTCTACAAAATGTGGTATACAATCATAATTGGACTTTGCATGCCCTGCGCATTGTCCAACACACTGTTGACCTCACAAAGTCTAGCATCTGCTAAAGGCACCAAGAGCCTTGGAGGTAAAGGATTGGTAGCCACAGCAGTGTTCCTATACCTAAGGGGAACACGGGAAAGGGTTCAGGGAAAGGCCACTGGGTCCTTGTACATCATGGGAGAGGAGGGCCCAGAGGAAAATCAGACATGCACAAGAAAGGACTCTCTGGGAATTGGGGCGGGAGGCACTGGGGGATGGGGAGGGAGAAGGGTGGGGAGGGGGAGCAGGGGGTACGGGGGGAGGAGGAGGAATGGAGGGAACTGGTGTACCTAATAAGTTTGTATGAGCTGAAATTAAAAAAAAAAAAAAAGGAAGTACTTGTGAACAGGCCATAAGTGCCCCCAGATTTAGGCTGTTGGTTTTATAGGCATCTTTTATCCTCGGATCTATTCCCTCGCCCACCCACATCCTGTGAATGCCTTGCCCACCCACCTGCCTGTTTCTTTACAGCCTACTGTCCATAGAACTACATATGCTGTAATGTGTCAAGACCTGGTTGAAAAGATGTCTACTCTGAGAGTGTGATGTACATAGGTGATATTTAAGAAATATCATAAATGTTCACACTGATCCTGCCTGGAAATGAAGAGTTCCCAGGTTCCAGAGTTGTGCTGAGGCAGTGACAGGATTTGAGCTGTCTCTCTGGAAACTCCCTCCCTCCCTGGAGACCCCTCTATGCCTTGGGAACTCTCCCCAGTCCACAGAGTTCTTGCAGGAAATTCTTCTCCTTGATCTTCACTCCAGTCATTTCAGGTTGGTCTAGCCTCAGCTCCAGTTCCTCCCTGCAATACAAAGAAATTTCCAGAAAACATGTCATAAGCTAATCAGCTCCTCTGATGGTTAGTGTTGGGAACTTGACAGGATCTGGAATTGCTTAGGAGACAAGTTTCCAGGCCCTCATGCCCCAGTTAGGGAATATGATAAACTCTGGACATGGCCATGAGGGAATCTCTTGATTTTGTTCATTAAGGAGGAAAGACCCACCCCAAATGGATGGCATAATTTCTTCACTAATTACAAAGAAGAAAGCTAACCAGAATTTATTACTGTAAGCTTATTGACTGTAGATGTAGTGTGTAAGCTGCTTCAATCTTTATCTTTCTTGTTCTAGTCCACTCCCCCTTGAAATGCAAATCAAAGCATACTTTGGCTTCCTTAAGGTATTTTTGTCCCTGAAGAATATCGTGGCAACAGGAAAAGTACTGAACATAGCTGCTTCTTTTTTGAACATCTGGGCAGGCCTTTAGTTTTCTGCACACTGAAGCTCACATTTTTTAACATTTATTTATTTATTTACTGTTCATTTATTTATTTATTTACTATTCATCTGTTTATTTACATTTGCTTGTTTGTTGTTTTATATGCAATGTGTGCATGTATGTGTGCATGTGCAGATGTGTGAGTGTGTGTGTGTGAACAGTTAAGGAATTCTAGGTTTCATGGAGGTAGAGGACAACATTTTGGGATTCAGTTTTTCTGCCTACTTTTCTTTTTGTTTTACATTTTGTTTGCATGTGTGGTTTTGTGTGTGTGTGTGTGTGTGTGTGTGTGTGTGTGTGTGTGTGTGTTGCATTACGTGCATGTATTTTTAAATGCACAGTGTCCCTTAAAAGACCATCTGCAATGAAACCCAGAGCTTCACAGCTAGCTTAGCTGGACTAGTAACATGTTCTCTGGATTCCTTCTCCACCCTCTCAGGTGGGGATTACAGTTGGCCACTGTGACCATCCAGCTTTCACATGGGTTCCTGGGGATCCAACCTCCAGTCCTTTTGCTTGCATTTTAAGCTCTTCTCCTGATCAAGTATCCTCCCTGCCTGTCATAGTTAAGCACAGGTGTCAACTTGACTCTTGAGGTTTTGAGCTCTGGGCACAGTTGTAGAGAGTTGATGGTTGAGTTAAGCCCAGAGCAAACCTGAAGGAGATTGTCTAGCTGCTGGGGAAGACCCAGCCCATGGTGGGTGGGATTAAGCCCTGGATAAATCAGAGAGACCTGGTTGAGAGAGTGGGCATCCTTCTGTATACTTGGCTAGACATGCTGGTCTGGCAAGTAAGGATTGTCCATCTCTCAGCCGTTGTGGTGGCCAGTTCCCTCAGCCCTGGTGTTGGTGCGTGCTCTCCTGTCAAGCTGGACTATGAACTGTAACCAGACTGTCGTAAGAAAGTAAACTCCTTGTTCCCTTAAACTGTGTGATGGTCATTTATCAGCAACCATGCAGGCTGCAACACTGCCCTAATCTTGTTTCAGACACAAGGTCTGTGTTGTATCTGCTACTGTGTCACATTCTGGAACTTTTGGCCAGTTTTTCTATTTGTACTTCCCATGGCAACACAGCAGTGCCTGGATTGCAGATGGGAGTCACAGCATCTGGCCCATTATGATATGTATACAGATTGTCAGG
Source organism: Typhlomys cinereus (assembly GCA_023101885.1). Lineage (NCBI taxonomy): Eukaryota > Metazoa > Chordata > Mammalia > Rodentia > Platacanthomyidae > Typhlomys > Typhlomys cinereus. The sequence continues at coordinate 1,359,849 of JALPQD010000532.1, read as the reverse complement.
GCTGCACAGCAAGAAATTTAACACACTGCCTCTGTTCAGTACTACAGGTGTTCACATGTGAATTTTTTTTTCCGGTGCTGGGGACCGAACCCAGGGCTTTGTGCTTGCTAGGCAAGCGCTCTATCACTGAGCTAAATCCCCAACCCCTTCATGTGTAAATCTTGAGATGGTTACACTAGAACATTCTTTGGACTCAACCTGCCTGTCCTTCCCTTCCATAGCACTGCAATCCAAATATGCTTTTTCATGTAATGCTTTTGGAAGGTGGGAAGGAGACATATTAAAAAAAGAAAAATGAGCAAAGGAAGGAGGGAGAGAAGGAGGGAGGGAGGGAGGGAAAGAAAGAAGAAAGAAAGAAGAAAGAAAGAAAGAAAGAAAGAAGAAAGAAAAAAAGAAAGAAAGAAAAAAGAAAGAAAGAAAAAAAGAAAGAAAGAAAAAAAGAAAGAAAGAAAGGAGAAAGGAAGGAAGGAAGGAAGGAAAGAAAGAAGGGAAAGAAAGAAAGAAAGAGAGAGGAAAGAAAGACAGAGAAAGAAAAAGAAAGAAAAGAAAGAAAAGAAAGAAAGAAAGAAAAAGAGAAAGAAAAAGAGAAAGAAAATTACTTTGGCACACACATCTTGGCAGGAGTATTGTGCAATTTCAAGGAGATTTAACAATTATGTACCAGACCAGCCAGGGCTGCTGTTGCAGTCAAGTTGACACCTGTGCTTAACTATGACATTCCACCCCTTGTCAACTTGATACAAAAACAATAGCACTTTTAAACTATAACCTTTCCTGGTCCCCACAGATGTTAAAATATAAATACATTCCATGGACAAATTTAATATATTCTCATTAAAATTTCAGTTATTAAAATGTTGGAACTAAAAGTCTTTCTTTAAATATGCCAAATAAAATCCATTCCAAATAGAATCATTGTAACAATGAGAAAACAACAAGTTAAGACCAAAGTCCAACAAATTACCACATCCTATACTTCCATGTCCATCTTCTGTTGCTCAGTCATGTAATCAAGGCGGCTCAAAGATTCTAGGCATTCCCAGTCCCTGTTTGCAGCTCGAAGTTATAAAAGCAGAGTTCCTTGAACCAGGCTGAATCTCCACTCACAGTTGTCCTCAGCAGTCCCACAGTTCTAGCATCTCAAACACTCTGTTCTCCTCTGCAGCTATAAGCTTCACCTTCTCTTGCAGGACTCTATGCCTGTCACTTGGTGCCAAGCTTTTGCTGCTCTTCATGAACCCCATGATCGTACACCAAAACCAGTACCACCTGGGGGATGCTGCCAGATTCCGAAGCGAGTTTGAAATGAAGCTTGGTTCACTTGAACCACAGCTGTACCAAGTTTTGTGCGCTGATGCTGGAAAAGCTTCTTTTAGGCAGCTAAACTTCCAAAGGGCAAGAAATGGCTTTAACTTAGGCTCTCGGCCCCTGAAGGAATTTTCAAACCACAAACTTGCCATACAGTGGTATTCACCTCCTCCACTGTCCCAGTGCAAGTCACTAGGTTTTCCTTTACTGATGTTCATTTTTCCAACAACAGCAGCTATTCAGCTGCCTGTCCTTTCCTCATGGAAATCCTCAAGGCTGCCAGCACAGCTCTCTTCTATCAAGCAAACCAGTGCATCGTCTCTAAATTCAACTTTACCAAAGTCCTTGTTCCCCTCATTACAAATTGGGCCCAAACAATCCATAACTCTCTCAGCACTGACATTGACCCCTAAACTCTGAAGAACGGCATTGGTAATCCACAAAGGGAAAATCTTCAAGCATTTCTAACTTTGTCCAGCAAAACCGTTCAAAAGCCACAAAATCCACATAGTCAGATTTGTCAGCAACACCCCACTTCCTGGGTACCAAATTCTGTTGCAGTCAGCCTGCATGGTTGCTGCTAAATGGCCATCAAATGGCCTAAGGGAACAAGGGTTTATTCTCTCTTACGACGGGAGAGCACGCACCAACACCAGGGCCGAGGGAACTGGCCACACCATCTCCACATATCAGCTGAGAGATGGACAATCCTTATTTGACAGACCAGCATGTCTAGCCAAGTGAACAGAAGGATGCCAACTCTCTCACGCAGCTCTCTCTGATTTATCCAGGGCCTAATCCCACCCACCATGGGCTGGGTCTTCCCCATCAACTAGACAATCTCCTTCAGGTTTGCCCTGGGCTTAACCATCAACTCTCTACAACTCTGCCCAAAGCTCAGACCCTCAACAGTCAAGTTGACTACTGTGCTTAACTATGACAGCTGCATAGCATAATGTCACATGCCTGCAACCCCAACACTCAGAAAGCAGAATCAGAAATTCAAGGTCATCTGTGGATAATGAGGCCATTGTATGAATTCCTGCCTCACAAATAAAGTAACATATAATAAAATAAACAATCAAAAAACATCAAAAATTAAAGATTGCATTTTTATCCTGTCAGAATATTGTATTAAAAATTAAAAAAGGAGGGAGAGGGAAGCTGAGATGAATACTCAATATACTTGTAAAAGCATCAAAAATTTTGAAAAGGATGTCATTTTCATCTTGTGCCATTTCTGCAATTTTTTAAAAAATTTCATTCTATTCATTTTGTGCATGAAGGTGTATTATGTGTGTTGGCTCATGTGTGATGCAGTGTGTCCTGTGCATGCATGCGTTAGTGTATGCTTGTGGAGTACAGAGTGTAATGTCAGGGATTGTCTTTTTAAAATTCTTTTCTTCTTCTCATACATGTGTATACAATGTGTGTGTGCTCGTGTGTGTGTGTGTGTGTGTGTGTGTGTGTGTGTGTGTGTGCGTGTAGGTGTTTTGCATGTGGGTGAACTCATCTGTGTTAGTGTATGCACATGAGTGCAGTTGTCTGTGTATTCCTGTGGGAGCCCATGGTTGAATTGAGATTCATTCTCAATTTGTCTTCTACCTTCTCCTTGAGCCTAGTTCTCTAATTAGACCCAAAACATGCCATTAAGGCTAATCTGGGAGCCAGCATATTCTGGGGATTCCTAGGTTAGAATTCTTACAGGTCAAGAATCACATGCTTTGCATACATGCTTGGTATTTTTATGTGGGAACTGGGGATCCAAAGTTGGTTCTGGCATATTTATGTGAAATCTTGAGTTCCAAACTCAGATCCCTTTGCTTTCAAGGCAAAGGTTTTAACCACTGAGCCATCTCCCCACCCAGTGAGAATGTTTGATCCCCTTCCATTTTATCCCTTCAGAGTAGGTCTATAATTACACCCAGAGCTTGCAAACTAGCTGAATCTGCTTAGTCATCTTGCTCTGTGGATTTCCAGTCTCCACCTTCTGAGGCTGGAACTAGAGGAGGCTGGAGCTAGAAGTGGCTGCTATTCTCACCAGCTTGCAAGTGATTTCTTGGGGATCCAACCTCCAGTCCCCTTACTTGCACATCAAGCTCTTCTGCTGCTAAAGCATCTCCCTTGTCTTAATCTTCTGGTATCCACCACAGTGCTACATTCTTGAGCTTCTAGCCCACTTTCTGTCTGCACTTTCCACGTTAGCTCAGGCGTGCCTGGATTGCAGATGGGAGCCACGGCATCAGGCTTGTTATGTAAGTGTACTTGCTGCACAGTGAGCAATTTTACACACTGCCTTGTGTCAACACTGAAGGTGTTCACATTTTAGCCTTTGACTGTAGTTGCACTAGAACCTTCTTAGGACTTAGACTGCCTGTCCTGCCACTCCAAACCTCCACAATCCAAATGAGCTTCTTCCAGTAAAACTTTGTGCAATGAAGAAAAGAAAAGAAAAAGAAGGAAAGAAAGAGCAAAAGAAAGTGGAAGGATGTAGGTAGGTGTGAAAAAACAATAAGAGGAGAGAGAGAGATAGAGAGAACCACAGAGATATTTTAGAAGATGTATGCAATCCCAGTACTTGTGAGATTGAGGCAGGAGGATCATACAACTATCAACCTAAGCAATATAGTAATTATGTATTAACCTACCATGGCTGCATGACATGATGACACATTCCTGTAACAAAAAGAAAGGAAGCAAAACAAAGAAAGCAGAAATAGGAGAATAAAAAGTTCAAAGTCATCTCTGGATAGTGCTTCTGACATCAGCCTGGACTGGGTGAGAACCTGCATCAAAAATAAAGTAACATAAAATAAAATGAACCAAACAAAAATGCCAGAAATTAAAGATTGCATTTTCTTGCCTGGCTAGAATATTTTTCAAAAAATTAAAATTAAAAAGGTGTAATTTTCTGTCTTGTGGTGTGTGTGTGTGTGTGTGTGTGTGTGTGTGTGTGTGTGTGTGTGTAGCAGAGGACTGTGTGTGCCTGTAGAGGCCAAAGGGTAACTTCAGGAATGATCCTAGATTGTTTCTACCATTTTTTGTTTTTCTCTGGGATTTCCCAGGCTCTGCTTCCTAGAGCCACAAGTGCAGGCAACTGCCATTTTTGCTTGGTGTTTTTACGTGGAATCCAGGATCTGAAATGAGGTCCTTCTGCTTTAGAGGCAGAGACTTAACCCTCGAGCCATCTCTCTAGTTCCAATTTTTCTGTCTTCTTACTGTCTTCTTACCATTACTGCAAATGACTTTTTTAAGATTTTATTTACATTATTAATGTTGTGTGTGTAGGTGTATTATGAGTTTTGGCACATGTGGCACCACATGTTCACATCTGGGGAAGACTTGCAAGATTGGGAGCTCCTCCTCTATGATATCAATTCCAGGGATGGAACTCAGGTTATCCGGCTCAGTGGAGGCAAGAGTCTTTATCCTGGGAGCCATGTTGCCACGTCAAAAACATTTTTTGAGAATAGCAAGTTTTGAAAATTACTGGAAATAAAATGTTCCTTTCATATCTTTTCCTTAACATATGCATGGTACTTACTCTAGCACAGGTACGGTTTGCATGTAATCTCAACTTGAAGCGGCTTGTCTGCACTACTACAGAAAGACGACAGGAAACCAGGTTTTGTCATAGCACAGGCTTTCTCAGACAGAACAAGTACTGGAAAGGCTATTGTGCATGGACACTAAGGTAGAGTCATTCCGGAAAACCCGGAACACAGATTTTTTTTATCATCCAGTCTCTTTGCACGTCTCATCTGCCAGACACCTGGGTAAACCCAGGTCAGAGATGCCACTGCCGTGCATTGCAAGACCACTGACAGCTGTGTTCACCGGGTTTTTCAGGAACTTGGAGCAAACGGACACTGAGCTGGCCATGTCCACTCAATTCCCAAGGTGGACAGTGTGCAGACGGAAAACCCTGCAGGCAAGTCCACCACATTTACACAGGGCTCTTGTGCTCAATTTACATTTCACACACTCCTTCCCTCCCTATCGTGAAATCACTTTGCAATCAATCTGTATGGTCCTTTCATCAGAGGTGGAAGGGGAGGACTAAGATGGGCTGCTTTCTGCTCAGGTCAGCTGAAGGCATCACACACTTGTCCTCCAGTCCCTCATCTTTCCACCACACTCCATTATTTCATGGAGAGCAACTGAAGCTTGTCAGCGACTGAAGCTTGGAGTACCAGCAAATGAAGGGGAGACTTATTGCTGCAGAGGCAAACATTCAAGATATCAGATATCAGATATCAGAAGCATTGGACCTTTATCAAGGAAAGCTTTGAGTAAAGATTGGAGGTGACCCAGATAAATGCTGCTCATGCAACTTTGAGCTGTAAAGATGGAGTAGGATTACCCAGAATCTTTGAGCCACCATGACTCATGTTGAACAACAGAAGATGTACGTGTAACTACATAAAGTGGCATTTTTTCCATTTAATGATCATTTTTAATATTAATTTTATTTTTTACTTAGTTATACAAGCTCAGTGGGTAGGTACCCTCGCCCCCCTCCTTCTCCCTTTCCCTCTGTTTTCCTCTCCCCCTTCTATTCCGCCTCCTGTTCTCTCTGCCTCACTTCCCTCTCTCCCTCCACCCTTTCCTCCCACCTTCACCTTTTGGTGTTTCCCACCTTCTCCCTCTCATCTTCCAGAGCATCTGTTTATATGGGCCCTGAAGCTCCCTCTGAGTCATCTACACTAGTGAGGGTTTAGGACTCTGTGGCATACCTTGGGGTCCCTTCTTGGGCTGCCCACTAATGGAACTCCATTATATCTGTCTAACCCCTTGCCTCTAAGGATCCAACTGCCTGAAGCCATCTCCCCTGAGATCTGTGCTAGTCTATGGGGTTTGTTGATGGGATGGACAGCCATTGTGCAGGTCAGGTAAGGTCCGATCACATTACAGTGAACTCCTGGCTGCCACAGCTCAAAATTAAGTGGAATACCTTGTCCATCAGTGGACCTCCCAATATTTAGGCTGTTACAGTCTTGATGCCTCCTCTTTGGCAAGGTTCCCTGAGCTTTAGGATGGGGAAAGATTTGGCTGGCCTGGTTCTGGATGAACATTGCCCAGCTCTTCAAACCTATCTAATTCCAAGTGAACAGAAAGGGAAGTGAGAGAGAGAGCAATATCAGATCTCCTGCTACTTACAAGCCATACATGACCATGGCTTAGTTTCTCTATTGAACTATGCTCTTTCGTCTCCTTTCTCTTGAAGTCTTCTTTTCCCTTCCCTCCTGGTTGGAATTCTTTGTAGTTATGTGTGTTACAGAGATTTACCTTTTATTATGTCATTAAACAAGTTTGGAACTAGGACTTTGTTATTGTAAATAGTGCTGCAATGAACATGGATGTACTCGTGCCACTACAGTGAAGTGATGCATTTTTAGGGATTATACCAATAGTGATATGGCAGCGTCATGACATTTCAATCCTTAACTTTTTTAGAAATCACCATACTGAACTCCAGAGTGATTGTACTAGCCTTCATTCCCACCAGCAATGCATGAGAACTCCCTTCTTGCCACATCCTCTCCAGCATTTGGTGTTGTTTGGATTTTGGATTTTTGTGAGCCTGACCAGGGTGTGATGTTATCTCAGGGTAGTTTTGATTTACATTTCCCTAATGACTAGGCAGGTAGCACATTTTTTAAGGTATTTGTTTGTATTTCAATTTTGTTCCTTAAAAATTTCTACTGAGCTCTGCAGCCCAATTCCTAATTGGGCTATTTATCTCCTTGGTGTTTAATTTTTAAAGTTCTTTGTATAGTCTGGATAATAGACCTCTATCAAATGTGTGGTTAGTGAAGATTTCTCCCATTCTGTGAGTTGTCCTTTGCTAGTTTTACTCTTTTGCTAAACAGAAGCTCTTTAATTTCATGAGATTACATTTGCTGAGTGTTGGTTCTACTACCTGTGGCATTAGGGTTCTGTTTAGAAAATGTTGGCCTAGTCCAATTAGTTGGAGGGAATTCCTTATTCTTTCTATTAAAGTTTATATAGTCTCTGGCCTAATATTAAGGTCCTTGATCCTTTTAGAGTTGATTTTTGTGCATGGTGACATGTACGGGTCCAGTTTTAATCTTCTGCATGTGGATATCCAGTTTTGCCAGCACCATTTGTTGAAGATACTGTTCTTTTTCCATTGAGCTTTCTGGGCCCCCATGTCAAAAATCAGATGTCTGTAACTGTTTGGACTTATGTCTTGATCTTCAACTCATATTCATTTATCTTGGTGTCTATTTTGGAGCCAGTACTGTGCTGTTTTTATTACTATGGATTTGTGGTGTAGTTTAAGGATTGGCATGGTGATACCTCGAGCAGTGTTATTGTTACTTAGGATTGTTTTTGCTATCCTGGACCATTTTTGCTTCCATGTGAATTTCAAGATTGTTTGGTAAATTTTTATGAAGAATTGCTTTGGAATTTTGATTGGTATAGCATTGAATATGTATGTTGCTTTTGATAGGCTGGTCATTTTTATTATGTTAATTCTACTTATCCAGGAGTATTAGAGGTTGTTCCACCTTCTGGTGTCTTCTGTGATTTCTTTCTTTAGGGTTTTAAAGTTTTGTTGTATAGGTCTCTCACTCTTGGTGGAGTTTTTAGGATCACTCAGGTATAAGATCATGTCATCTGCAAATAGAGATATCTTGATTTCTTCCTTGCTGATTTGAATCCCTTTTATCTCCCTTTCATGTCTCATGGATTTAGCTAAGACTTCAAGTATAATATTGAATAGAAGTTGTGAGAGTGGACAGCTTTGTCTAGTTCCTGATCGAAGCGGGAATGTTTCAAGTTTTTCCTCATTGAGTATAATCCTTGCCAATAGGTTTGTTGCATACACCTTTTATTATCTTCAAATAGGTTTCTTCCATTTCAATTGTCTCTAGGGTTTTGACCATAAAAGGATGTTGGATCTTGTCAAAAGCTTTTTCTGCATCTATGGAGAGAGGATAACATGTGCTTGGATTTTGGATTTGTTTATATGATGAATTACATTTATTGATTTGTGTATGTTGAACCAACCTTCTGGGCCTGGCATAAATCCTACTTTATCACAGTGAATGATCTTTTTGATATGTTTTTGAATCCAATTTGCTAAGAATTTTTGAGAATCTTTACATGTGTTCATCAGACAACTTTGAGCTGCAAACAGGGATTGGGAATGCCCAGAATCTTTGAACCACTATGACTACATGATAAGCAACAAAAGATGGACACTGAAATACAGGATGCAGTATTTGATTTGCTGAACATGATTCTAATTTGATATTTTCTTATTGTGTCAAGATGATTCTGATTTGATGTTGTATCTGTGTTGGAGTATTTAGCTTATTTTGACTTGAAAGATTCTTACAGTTAAAAGATTTGGGATATTTAAAGAAAGACTTTCAGTTCCAACATTTTAATAATTGAACTTTTAATGACTGATGTGGCACTATCGATTCAGGGAGGCCCTAGCCCGGGCTCCCGAATCCAGGAGGTCTGGCTACAGATAAGCCTGAGAAGAAACCATACAGGCAGTGGGATGGACAACCAAATGGCAGGTGGATGAACAACCAATGGGAAGGAAGGATGAACAACCAATGTGAAGCGGCCATCTAACCTGGACACCTAGTAAACAGCTAAATGATTGGTGGCTGCTCTCTCCCTCCCCTGAGCATAGGGGTGGCCACACCTGATTGGACCCTGACTCGATGTAAGGCCAAACACTTCCCGAATAAAGTTGAGTCTGCAGCCAACTCATGTCTGTGTGCTGCTTCTCGCCTGACTCCTGGGGTCTGGGTGGTGACCCCATCGCTGGCTCACCCATTTGCCTCGCGCCCACAAGGCCCCACAGGTCCCCCCCCCCCACTGGCCCGGTGGGGGGATTTGGCAACAAACTGACATTTTAAATTGGATTATAGAAATTTTTAATTTTGAACTTTTAGAATTAATAAATGTATTTATATTTTCAAAATAACTTTTAACGCCTATGGGGACAAGGATTGAAGGTTACAGTTTAAAAGTGCTATGTCAAGTTGTACAGTTTAAAAGTGTGTCAAGTTGACAAAGGGTGGAATGACATGGTTATGTATGGCTATATCTTTGTGTCAAGTTGACAAAGGGTGGAATGCCATGGTTATGTACAGGTGTCAACTTGATGGTTGAGGGTTTGAGCTCTGGACACATTTTTAGAGAATTGATTGTTGAGTTAAGGCCAGAGCAAACCTATAGGAGATTGTCTAGCTTATGGGGAAGGCCCAGCTCATGGGGGGTGGGGCTAGGTCCTAAACAGATAAATAAAATACTGAGAGCTGATTGGGAAAGTTGGCATTCTTTTGTACACTTGGCCAGACATGCTGGTCTGGCAAATAAGGACTGTCCATCTCTCAGCTGTTATGTAGTAATGGTGAGGCCAGTTCCCTCAGGCCCTGGTGTTGGTGCGTGCTCTCCCATCAAGTTGGACTGAGAACTGTAACCAGACTGTCGTAAGGAAATAAACCCGTTGTTCTCTTAAGCCATTTGATGGTCATTTATCAGCAACCATGAAGGCTGACTGCAACAGGGTCATAATAGTTAATATTGCCAAATATCAGCATCAAGAAGCTCTGAGGAGAAAAATCCCTGAGGGACTTTCCAGATGAGGTTTATACTGGTGAGGATAACCAGCTGAAATGTGAGAGCACCTACTGGTGGTTGGCCACTGCATGAACAAGAGACTGTCAATGAGGTTCCTGTATTCATCTCTGTGTTTCACAACTGCAGATTCAAGGACACCAGTGGACTCAGATTCCTGTGCTGAGCTTTCCTCACCAGGGAGAACTGCATCCCTTCTTCCATAGCAAACCAAAATAAGTCCTTCCTGATGTATGGCTTGTCATGTGATTATTTGCTCACAACCACAGGAAAGGTCATTGTTAGGATGTAGACATTTCCACCCTATAGCAGTATAGTCTGACTGGTATCCAGACCAGAGGAGAGTTCTCACCAGACTTGGTCAGGAGTAGATCCTGCATGCTATATTGCAAACAGCCCCCTAAAGGATGTCTACTACACAATACTGGCACAACTGTTTTGGATGCAAATGCTTTATCATTGTGCTTAAAACCTGTTCCACTGGAAAGTGATGCCTGACTGGTAGCATAATTAACACAAAATCCTGTATGAGGAGATAGTTGGGGAGCATCCTGTTAAGGGCTGCTGAGGGCAACACACACTTGTTTCTCAGTGCCTCATTCTTTCAGCATGCCCCAGCCATCAGGGTAGACCATGCAGAAAGCCTAAAATGGCAGTCTGGCAAAGGGCAGAGCCAGTAATGGCATCAGAAAGAGGAGGGAGTCAATACAGACTTGCAAAGCACAGGGTGTCAATAACATGGAAATGCGCAATAAGGGTCCTGCACAACAGAAAAATTCAACAGCCAATGGTACTCTTTGAAAGAGGAGAGATCCAAGACAAGTCCTGGAAAGAGGGCCAATAGGAATGTGTCGAGTAAGAGGGATCCAGTGGCAGTCTCACAAAGAGAGTCTTTTCAGCAAAGGGAGCCATGGGCAGTCTTGGAAATGGAATCCTGAGGTGGTCAAGATGTGAAAGCCTGAGTCAGGGAGCTGGAGTTCCCAAGGCAGGCGGTGTGAGCAGAGACTTGTGGCCTGTGCCGAGCTGCAGTCATGGCAGCCTTAGGCTGCCCTCTCTGTGCTCATTGCCGCCTCCTGTGTCAGGGTGAGAGGGAAAAGGTTCCGGAGCCCGGAAAGCTGATCTCCACAGAGCCTTGGGGCGAATACTTCCAGGAAGAACCTCTAAACCATGACGTCAGGGGCTGTGAAGACCTGAGTGGTGATGGCGCCCCTATCCAGGAAGGCGCCAAAGGCAATGGGGACACCCAGTCTGATGATAGGGACCTCCATGCTGATGTTGACTCCCAGACCAATAGAGACCTCAAGGTCAATGGGGATTCCAAGAACATCAGAGACATCAAGGACAATGGGGATCTCCAGAGTGGCAGTGACCCCAGGCAGACGCCTCCCCAAATCACAGACCTCCAGGCCAGGGAAGCCGAGGCTGGTGTGTCTGTGTTGCCTGTCTATCAGGCGCAGGAAGAGGCATGGAAGACTCAGATACACATACATTTCTCTGCAGTGAAACCAAATGGAAGCAGTGTTTGAACACTTTCCATGTCCAACAATTATCGCCAGGTAGGCGTCCTGCACTAGGCTGGCCCTGACCTCCAAGGGCTCATGTGCTGTGTCCTTTCCTCTGTCCTGACCCGTCCTCCCTAGTGACCCTAAACCCTGCACTTCTTCTCTGGTGGTGTCGCTGCCTGTGGGGAGGATGTCTCCAGGTACAAGATCCATATTTCCATGCAGTATTGACATAAATCAAGTCTGCATGTTGGTTGCTGACACGCATCCTTCATGTGTGGTAATACACCATAGGCAGAAATGCTGTGTCTTAAATAACTGTGAAATAAGTTTTGAAATCCCCAGAGTTCAACAGTACCTGGCTTTATGTGTGACACAATGCAGAAGTCAGCTAATCTTGCAGGCTGCACTGCAACCAGCCCTCCTGTCCCCTCCTTGGGAACCTGACAAGCACCCACTTCAACTCTCTGGGTGGCAGTGTTCTAGACACTTTGTTGGATTGTCATTAGGGATTGTCCTTTGTGACTGCCTGATTTCACTGAGCATAGTGTTCTTGGGGTGTTCTTTGGTTCTGTCCTAGCCAGTGTGCAGTTTCAAGGGTTCTCTCCACTTCTGTGTTTGTCTTTCTTCCCATCTCCTCCTGCCCCCTAGTGGTAGGGATTCAACTTGAGGCTCTGTGCATGCTGTACAATCACAAGGACATTGAGGTGTAGGTGCCAGGCCTCTTTTGTGTTTATTTCTTCCTTTGTGTTGCTTGGTTTTGTGTTTGAGAAGCGGTCTCTCTATCTTACCCTGACCTGCATGGAACTTCCTGTGTCATCCTTGCTGGCCTTGACTTAACAGATCTTTCTTCCACTTCCCCATGTGCTGTGATTCCAAGTCCATCACTCCCTCTTTTCAATTTGTATTTTTTTATTTTTTTATTATTTATTCAATTGTGATGTGTGTGCATGTGCATGTGTGCGTATGAATGTGTGTGTGTGTGTGTGTGTGTGTGTGTGTGTGTGTGTGTGTATTTGTATGTGTGTAGAACCCAGGCGAATTCGGGAACCACCATGGACTGCCTCCACCACCTCCTTGTTTACTCTGCCCGGGATTCATAGGCTCTGCCCTACCAGGACCAGAAGCGCAGGCTGTCCCCGCTTCTGCCTGGTGTCCATACGTGGGATTTAGGATTCAAACTCAGGACCGTCCACCTGCAAGGCAGAGGCTTAACCCCTGAGCCATCTCTCCAGCTCCCCCTCAATTTGTATTTTTGACGCAGGGACTCACTAAGTTTGTGGTGATCTCCTGGCCTCAGTTTCCCCATAACTGTGCTCTACACCACCAGCAATGGCTGAACACACTGTATGATGTCTTTTGATATTTGGGAGACATTCTCTTTCCACAAGTTTTGCTTTACTTGTCTCTCCACTCCACACATCTGGCCTGAGTCTTTTTGGGCTTCTGTAGATGAAATTTTACTTGCGTCAGTAAGAGAGTGAGATGCTGTTATGTTGCATCATTTAAATCAAAGATTTATTTATTTTGTGTGTTTACAATGTGTATTATTTCTTCAACATATGTTTTTGCATTTTTGCTCACTTTGAAAATATTGCTGACATTATTTGTGTATGTTCATTATAAATTTCTAATGAGAAAATTATGTTTCTCTAGTGCTAAGTTATAGTGCACAATCTTTGCTTTCATTGGAAATCCAAGACCACACTACGGGTGTTTATGGGCCTTGAATATCCAAGCCATGGCCCCCCTAGAGACGTGTTTCAAGCTTGGATTGCAGAGATTCGTGAGGCCTTGGTCTAATCTACTATCCACATATCCTGGCATGCCTTCCAGAGGTGAGGTCCTTTGAGGGCATGTGACCAATGATGGGTAAGATCCTGTGAGGCAGGATGGCATAGGCCAGGCACCAGTTCATTATGCTGGACTCCCTCTGAGGCGGGGTCAACAATGTAAGAGCAAAGAACTCTGGCTCCTGCTGGCTGTCAAAAAGGATGGATATGTAGGAAGAACAGACCAGGCAGGCCTGTATTGTCTGTATGGACTGCGTGCAACTTCCCAAGTTATAACCTGCTGACATGCCTAGTGATCATGTCGACCTGCCTGACTGAGAGAACCATCTCAGACAGGACAACAGCAAAAGTTCATGCAGGGACTTATGGGATATTGGGCACATGTATCGTTAATTGTTAAAATCAAAAGGAGCTCAATCCTCCTCTGTGTATTTTAAAAAAGGAGTCTCTGTTAAAACAATGACAACTATGTGGGCTCAGCCCCATGGCTATCTGGTGAAGCATTATAGATTAGATAGATTTGGAAATAATGGGAGAATAGAATCTGTTTGGGTCTTTTCCCTCAAACAATGGGTTGGATACTTAAAACATTGTTTATTCCTACTGAGCATAGGAAACCGGGAGGTTCTGTGTTTGTTTTCCTCTGTATGCAGGTGCAGCGTCACATTCTTTGCCCTAAAATTTTCTAGTATAAAAGCTGTTACAAAATTTCAGTAAATGGGTCCAGATTCACTCAGCCTAGAGAGTTATTTCTGTTCTCCATTCTGCCGACTCCTTGCCTCACCTGGTCCAGGGTAGCCCTGGTCTTGAGGCCGTGGCTCTGGTCTGTGGCAGTAACTGTCAGTTTAGGCTACTTTCACAGTGGAATTACGTGAAAAGACAAGCTGATTCGATCAGTGTAGTAGTATCTGATGCATCAGAAATCATGCAAAGATGACACTGTAGTGACAGGTGTCATTTCTTATAGATGGAAATGGAATAAAGAGCCAAGCAGAAATTGTAGACTTATCATAAGCTGTTCTTCAGAACAAAATATTTTTTAAACTGAATTTGTCTTCCTTCCTTCCTTCCTTCCTTCCTTCCTTCCTTCCTTCCTTCCTTCCTTCCTTCCTTCCTTCCTTCCTTCCTTCCTTCCTTCGGTCCTTCCTCCTTCCTTCCTCTTTCTTTCCTCCTTTCTTCCTCCCTTCCTCCCTTCCTCCCTTCCTTCCCTTCCTTCCTTCCTTCCTTCCTTCCTTCCTTCCTTCCTTCCTTCCTTCCTTCCGCCTCCTCCTCCTTCCTTCCTTCCTTCCTCCTTCCTTCTCCTTCCTTCCGTCCTTCCTCCTTCCTTCCTTCCTTTTCCTTTCTTCTTTCTTCCTTCCTTCCTTCCTTCCTTCCTTCTTCCTTCCTTCCTTCCTTCCTTCCTTCCTTCCTTCCTTCCTTCCTTCTTCCTTCCTTCCTTCCTTCCTTCCTTCCTTCTTTTCTCTCTCTCTCTCTGTCTTTCCTGTATCAGAGGGTGACATGTGTTCCTGTGCAAGACCAAAGGTGACTTCAGGGATCAGCCTGGATTGCTTCTACCTCCTTTTGTCTCTGCTCTGGAATTTTCCAGGCTCAGCCCCCCAGGGCCAGAAGTGCAGGCCCCCCACCGTTTCAGCCTGGAGCTTTTAAGGTGGGAACTGAGATCTCTGAGCTCAGGACCTTCTGCTTGCAAGGCTGAGTTTTAATCCCTAAGTCATCTCTCCAGCCCCAGAGCAAAATCTCTGATCCCAGAGAGGACTCAGACAGAGGGGAGGGAACATTTTAGATTTGGGAGAGTGAGAGAGATGCTGAGTGCATTGTCCTTTAAACAAGACTTTTATTAAGGCTTCAGGTGGGGGAGGTCATGTGGCATCACAGACATGCAAAAAGAGGATCAGTCCCCAAAAGTAAGGTATATACTTTAAAAGGTGTTGCAGGAAAAAGGAAGTCCTTAAATAGGAGGCAGCAGGTGTTAACGACAATGTAATCTTGATGCATACCTACAGTCAAGGTGGGGCCTGTTTCCTGAATGCCAGGCTTAGCAGGGGTTCAGGTCTTTGTGAAAACTGAGAGGGAAGAAAGCTACAGGTAAGAAGAGGCTCCTGCCAGCACCTAGGTATGACCTATCAGCTCTACAAAGCAGCTATAGGTATAAAGAGTGCTTGGAAGGTGGGGAAGTCTGTGTGTCCCATCACAGGGACACAAGCGGGTTACAGTTACAACATGAATAAGATGAAACCCATAGAATGCAACCTGAAGTTTCATCTTTCCTGCAGAGGAAGGGAAAATCCCTACTATAATAGACAAGGGATACCTTACCAAAGACCCTGTACAAGAAACAGACAATATTCAGCTTCTGTGGTGCTGGAATTAAGAAAACGCTTTGCCTAATTTTAAGATGGAGAACCAACGAAAGGTGTGCCCCAGTTGACACGGATTGAGCTATTTTTCCCAGATGCCCATGAATTTGCAGTGTTCTCCTATGGTTACGCCTGGCAAGATAGATTTATAAAGCAGGAATCTGTGAGATTTTCTATCCTGATAGATGATCTTTCTGCTGAATTAGAGCAGGGGAGCATGTTTCCTCTGAATACGATTAGACGATGGCTTTTGAAACCACTTTGTGCATGCACAGAATGATGCTGGGCCTTCAGAAACATTTCCCCTTCTGTTGGAAGAGTTTCACTATCTTCATGACATAATGCCATCCCCTTCTGTTATGGTTTGAAATGTGAGTTTTCTGTGACAGACTCGTGGGTCCGAATCTTTAGTTGTTTGACAAGGTCATGCACCTTTAGAAGGTGGAGCCTTGCTGGAGGAAGGCAGTCACAAAGGGTGGACCTTGAGATTGGTTCGCCCTTCCTGGCTTTAGTTACTTTGGCTGCCCTTGCAACAGCTCTCAGCCTCCATGATATCTTCAGTGACTTCTGCCAGCCAGCCATGCCATTTCCACCAAAAAGTACTGTATCTCCCCCTAGAACTGTATGTTGAAGACATCCCCCTTTTTCCCTTAAGTTGTGTTTGAGCCTGAATGTTGTCACACAGCAACAGAGAAGAGGAACCAGTTCCCACTGGATACATTACATATTTACCCACTCACCTGAAAAGCATGCTTGTGTGTTGTTATGGTTTGAATATGATTGTCCCCCACAGGCTCATGTGTTAGGATTTTTAGTTCTTTGAGAAATTCATAGAGATTTTTCGAGGTGGACCCTTGTTGGGGGAAGCTGTCACCGGAGTTAACCTAGATGTTGATTATCCCCTCCCGGTTTAGTTAGTCTGTTCTTGCCACAGCTCTCAGCCTCCATGACGAAGTGCATCTCCCCTCTGCAGCTGTAAGCTGTATAAATCTCCCTTTTCCCCTAAAAGTTTCTTGAGTTGGAGTGGGGTCACACAGCAACAGAAAGAGTAACTGCTACGTGTAGGAAGCAATCAGGGATGGGAAATGCCTACACACTCACAACCATGGCTTTCTTGACAGTCCGTAATTGGGCAAAACACAGAGGACACCCTTCAGAATGCATGATAACAAAACAACCACTACAGATTACCTGATCAGATGTGAGATCTGCTCTATGATAGGGAGGGCATGGCTATTACTGTAAAACTCCTTGAAATTCCTTGGCTAGAGAGACTAGTCTTCCGGGACCCGTTATTGTTATTTTGCTCAATGTACATACAGTCACATTGATTTTCCAGTGTGTATGTTTATACCCATACATCCATGGAAAAAGGCTAATACTGGGGCTTCCATGGGGTCAGAGTGCTGAGAATAAGAGACTGCTGAATGCTCAGAAATGAATGGGATATCTATATGAAGCCCACTCCTCCATGGCGAAGGCAACATCAAGGTAGAGGAGGCAGGAGGAATGTAAGAGGAAGGATGGGGAAGAATGCTGTAAACTGCTACCATCCAGGGCTCCCTTGCCTCTCATGGCACTCCATTCCTGAGTCTATGAATTCCTTTCATTGCCTTTGCCTCTCATGGATTCCATGCCTGGAGTCTGTGACCTCTTGTCAGGTCTATTGTTCTCACAGAAGTCATGTCTGTGAGTTCCATACTTTCCCTCCCCTTATAAACTCTGCCTTAATCATCGACATGTTTTCTGGTTTCAGCTTCTACTCCTAAACACAGGAACCTGGACACACGAGACCCCAGAGTGCCCTTAACATTTCTGTGAGCACTGCAAGGAGATCAAATCACCAACATTTTAGCATAGCCACCAGGAGATCAGGTCACGGGAGGTACATTTCACCAGCTGAGATTAATACCCATAAAGCTCCAAATGTAGGGACCTCTGGACCATCCAGGCATCTAATAGATGAGGACCATTGACTGCTCACATTTCCTTTGCCCCAACACAGCAGGACATAGTTCAGATAGTTTGTCAACCCTCATCCCCTGAGCAGTCAAGCTTCTCCTAAGATAAAGGGGAGCATTAGCAGTCTTAGAGCAGCCATGTTAGGATTCCCCAGGGCCCGAGTTACCTGAAATAATATACCCTACTGATCTGGAGGAACTTATTTTAATCCTCCCCAGAGCTAAAGTCACCAACTTCCCCCAATCATCTGTTTATGAAAGGACATGGAGATCTATTCTCCATTGCAGATAAGCCCTCCCATGTGGAGGCCACATGATCAGCTGGGTGGGGCCCCAATATGAATAAATCAATAAGATGTAGAGGACCAAAAGCTGCAGTCAGGTTTGCAGAAACTGGAGCTAAGCAGTGAGAAAAGCTGTTATTCCTGACCCATCTAACCCTGTAAATAGCCCTGACCTTAGTGGTGATCTCTGGCTCCCTTTCCCCTCATGGGACTCCACGTCTGATGCGTGCGAGTTCCTTTTATTTCCCTTGCCCCTTACGGATGCCATGCCTGGAGTCTGTGACTTCTTGGCTTCTCTCGTGCCCCTTACAGAATTCATGTCTGTGTGTTCCATAACTTCTCTCCTCTAATAAGCACTGCCTTATTCCTCAAAACATGCTACCATTCACTTAAAACACAGCTGCTATGGATATATGCACCAGGCCTGCAAATGTTGGGTCACTGAAACTTCCATGATGGATGGGGGAAGTGCCAGTTCTGCCCCCACTCTCTCCTGAATAGCTGTTGGCAAGTAAGGGTTTGCCAGGGGAGTGAGTGTCATTTTTTCAGTGGTTTAGGCAGTGGGACATTAGCTGTGATCCAGAATACGTACAAGCAAATCTAATACAACTCCGTGGGTCCAGAAATGAAGAGGGATGAAAGTAGGAGCAGGACCCACTGGGAAGAAGCTTGTAAATATCGGGAAGGGGGCAGAGATTGGCATGAATATAAATGTAATCACCACATATTACATGGGATGGGTGTATATGTATATATAAACTTATCAAAAAGAAAGAAAAAGGAATGACATTATCATCTCAATAGATGCAAAGAACAGCATTGACTGAATTCACCATATATTACTGATTTAACAAAAAAAAACCTTTGATAAAGCGGGAATATGAGGAACATATCTCAACATTATGAAGGTTAAAAAGACAAGCCTAGAACAAATATCATTATAAAAGATGTGGTTAAACACTTGAGGCATTTCCACTAAGACCAGGAACAAGACAAAGCTAACATCTTTCATCACTCCTGTTCCAAACAGTGCTTGAATCTTAGCAATAGCAATGAGACAGGAAAAGGGACAAAAGGGATTCAAATAGGAAAAGAAGCAGCCAAATGGCCCTTATTCTTAAACAGTATGATTCTGTACATAACACACCCAAGGGGACTGTCAGAAAACTCCTAAGGCTGACCACTTTTAGGAAACTAGCAGGATACAAAAATCAGCATACAAAAATGAAAAGTTTTTCTATATACGAAGGATGAACAAAGACATGAAAGAAAAAAATAGTATTTATCATAAATTCCAGAAAAATAAAATAGCTTAGAATAAATCTAACCAGGAACTGAAAGACCTTCAAAAAGAAAATTTAAAAAAAAAAGAAAAAAAAATTCAGGAATATATTAGGAGATGGAAAGACCTCCCTATTAAGTTTGTATGAGTGGAAAAAATAAATAAATTAAAAAAACGGAAAAAAAGAAAGACCTCCTCCTGTGCTTATGGAACAGCAGGATTAATAATGTGAAAATGTGCATCCTACCAAAAGCTAAGTACAGAGTCAATGCAATACCCACCAAATCCCATTGCAATGATTTACCAACTTGAAAACTTTGCAGACTTTCATATTGGAAGCCCAAAGACACCGCATAGCCAAAGCAGTCCTGAAAAGCAGAACCAGTGGTGGAGGTATTGCCACATCTGATTTCACATTACAGCACAAAGCCACAGTAATAAAGGATCATGGCACTGGCATGAAAATATACACCCTGACCAGTGGAATCAGAATTTGGGAAGCAGATATAAGTCCACACACCTTTACTACTTGCTGTTTTATAAGGGTGTCAGTAAAACACTTTGGAGCAAGGAGAACATCTTCAGCAAATGATGCCGTCCAAACTGGATAGCAACGTGAACAAAATGACAAAACACAGAGAAAATGAAACCACATCATTTTGCCTGATGCCGCACCAGGATCTATGCCAAGGGGATCAAAGACCTTAACAGCAAACCTGAAACTCTGAACTGCTGGAGGACAGAGCAGAGCATGTACTTCAAGAGGTGGGCTTAGGTAACCTCCTCTTGACTAGAACCCCATTTGCATGGGAATAAAGACCAACAGTGGATGAACTGGACACCATGACTTAAAAACCTTCTGCTCAGCCAATGAAACGGGAAAAAAGCAGGCAACAGGTGGGAGAGAATCTTTGCCAGCTGTCCACAATATATAAAGAATGAAAAAGAATCAATGAAGCAAACAACCCCTCGAAAAAAATGGGCTATTGACCTAAACGGACCCTTTTTAGAAGAAGAAATAGAAGTGTCTGAGAGGCATAATTTAGAAATGTTTATCATCTGGCTAAATGATTAATGCCTTTGTCTCACAAGCAAAAAACCTAACTTTGGATCTCAGATCCCATATAAAAATGTCACACAGAAATGTCAGGGGGCAGTAAATCCAGTCCTGAAAAGCAAAGCCTGGAAAAGGTCCGAGCAAAAGCAAGAACAAGGTAGAGTTACTCAGGACGATACCCAGTGTCACCCCATGGTCTCTACAGGCATGTACACTTAAGTTCTCTCTGATACACACACACACACACGTAATAATTTTTAAAAGAACTTATTGACATTTATTGTATAGACCAAAAGATAAAATGAGAAAAAATGAAACAAAAGTCTACCTGCAAAATAAAATATGAAATTATTATGTCTGACTGAAAACAGGGTCAAATGTTAAAACATGTCAAAAAAACCACACAAATTTAAAGTTTTTAAGACAAAAGTGGTTCAAGTGTGCGGTAAGTCAGATTACCTGCATAGTCAAATCCTCTTTTAAAATATTTATTGACCTTCAAGCACTTCTCTGTGACATTGAGATATTTGCACAGCATACTTCTGTGGAAGGAAAGCCACAGCTATCCATTATTTCGTGTTGTGCGGATATGCTGCATGGTACAAGCATGTTATGCTTCTTTCAAGCTCCTCACAGCAACTCATGAACTCCTGACTGCAAGTCCCATGACCAAACTCCCTTGAGAAAGTCTTGGATTTCCAATCAAAATCAAAGATTGTGCATTATAACTTAGCACTAGAGAAACATAATTTTCTCATTAGAAATTTATAATGAACATACACAAATAATGTCAGCAATATTTTCAAAGTGAGCAATAATGCAAAAGCATATGATGAAATAATACACATTGTTAACACACAAAATAAATAAATCTTTGATTTAAATGATGCAACATGACAGCATCTCACTCTCTTACTGACGCAAGTAAAATTTCATCTGCAGAAGCCCAAAAAAAAAAAACCCAGGCCAGATGTGTGGAGTGGAGAGACAAGTAAAGCAAACTTGTGGAAAGTGAATATCTCCCAAATATCAAAGGACGTCATACAGTATGTTCAACCATTGCCGGTGGTATAGAGCAGAGTTCTGGGGAAACTGACGCCAGGAGATCACCACAAACTTAGTGAGTCCCTGCGTTAAAAATACAAATGGAGGGGGGGGCTGAAGAGATGGCTCAGGGGTTAAGCCTCTGCCTTGCAGGCGGAAGGTCCTGAGTTCAAATCCTAAACCCCACGTATAGACACCAGGCAGAAGCGGGGACAGCCTGCGATTCTGGTCCTGGTAGGGCAAAGCCTGTGAATCCCGGGGCAGAGTAAACAAGGAGGAGATGGAGGCAGTCTATGGTGGCTCCCAAATTCACCTGTGGTTCTACACACATACACATACACACACACACACGCACAAACACACGCACACGCACACACACACACATTCATACACACACATGCACATGCACACACACACACACGCGCACACACACACACACACACACAATTGAATAAATAATAAAAAAATAAAAAATACAAATTGAAAAGGGAGTGCTGGAATCACAGCACATGGGGAAGTGGAAGAAAGATCTGTTAAGTCAAGGCCAGCAAGGATGACACAGGAAGTTCCGTGCAGGTCAGGGTAAGATAGAGAGACCGCTTCTCAAACACAAAACCAAGCAACACAAAGGAAGAAATAAACACAAAAGAGGCCTGGCACCTACACCTCAATGTCCTTGTGATTGTACAGCATGCACAGAGCCTCAAGTTGAATCCCTACCACTAGGGGGCAGGAGGAGATGGGAAGAAAGACAAACACAGAAGTGGAGAGAACCCTTGAAACTGCACACTGGCTAGGACAGAACCAAAGAACACCCCAAGAACACTATGCTCAGTGAAATCAGGCAGTCACAAAGGACAATCCCTAATGACAATCCAACAAAGTGTCTAGAACACTGCCACCCAGAGAGTTGAAGTGGGTGCTTGTCAGGTTCCCAAGGAGGGGACAGGAGGGCTGGTTGCAGTGCAGCCTGCAAGATTAGCTGACTTCTGCATTGTGTCACACATAAAGCCAGGCACTGTTGAACTCTGGGGATTTCAAAACTTATTTCACAGTTATTTAAGACACAGCATTTCTGACTTCGGTGTATTTACCACACATGAAGCATGCGTGTCAGCAACCAACATGCAGACTTGATTTATGTCAATACTGCATGGAAATATGGATCTTGTACCTGGAGACATCCTCCCCACAGGCAGCGACACCACCAGAGAAGAGGTGCAGGGTTTGGGGTCACTAGGGAGGACGGGTCAGGACAGAGGAAAGGACACAGCACATGAGCCCCTGGAGGTCAGGGCCAGCCTAGTGCAGGACACCTACCTGGCGATAATCGTTGGACATGGAAAGTGTTCAAACACTGCTTCCATTTGGTTTCACTGCAGAGAAATGTATGTGTATCTGAGTCTTCCATGCCTCTTCCTGCGCCTGATAGACAGGCAACACAGACACACCAGCCTCGGCTTCCCTGGCCTGGAGGTCTGTGATCTGGTGGTGACTCTCTTGGGGGGGCGTCTGCCTGGGGTCACTGCCACTCTGGAGATCCCCATTGTCCTTGGTGTCTCTGATGTTCTTGGAATCCCCATTGACCTTGAGGTCTCTATTGGTCTGGGAGTCAACATCAGCATGGAGGTCCCTGTCATCAGCCTGGGTGTCCCCATTGCCTTTGGCACCTTCCTGAATAGGGGCACTGTGGCACTACCAATTCAGGGAGGCCCTAGCCCAGCTCCCAGCTATGGACAAGCTTGGGCATGTACAGACATGACTTGGACATATCCCAACAGAGGTCCTTGCAGGCAGACGGATGACCAACCAATGGGAAGCGGCTGTCTAACCTGCATCTGCAGTGGACACCTTGTAAACAGTTAAGAGACTGGCAGCTGTCCCCCAGAGGAGGGATGGCAACACCTAATGGGACCCTGACCCTATAAAGCCCAAATGCCCTTAATGGCTCTGAATCTGTGGTATCTCATTCACTGTTGCTTCTGGCCTGATTCCAGCGGTCTGGTTGGTGACCCCATCGCCAGCTCATCCATTAGCCTTGAGGGTCCCCCCCCCTCCCCGGCTGGCCCGGCTGGGGATTCGGAACATCTGGTGTTTCAATGCGGAGCTGCCTTTGGTGTCTATAGAGGAGACACCCACTCCGGTGAAGTTCAGTGAGGGGCCCCTTTGGTTTTGTGTTCCGTGTGCTTATGGCGCCTGAAGGTGAGCAGGTGGCCCCCTCTTCCCCTTTCCCTGTTTGTCCTTAGGGTCACAATCGCTCGCTTGATTTGCCGATAATCAAGGAGTCCCAATTGCTCATTTGATTTCCCTATGATCAAAGAGCCCCTCTAAAACAAGGCTTTTCCCAGGGAGTTCACATGAGAAATTGGTTCCCTCAGAACTCGGAGCCCAGGCTCATTACATTGAATTGGCCTGACAGGGAGATACCATATGTGCATATGGCCCGGGGGAGTAAAGAACTCTGGAAGTTCCCCACCAAGCATAAGACATTTGGGTCCGATACATAACTTGTCTCATCTGTGCCTCTTTTGGTCTCATCTCTGTTCTTTAGAAAAATGGGCAACCTCCCCTCACACTGCAAGGAGCCCCAGATACATATCTTACAATCTCTTCTAGAGCCTAGAGGCCTAGAGGTTAAGTCTGTTGGCCTAGAGAAAGTTTGGAATGAGTCTGCGATTTTAGCACCTTGGATCCCCCCAGAGAATATGTGGGAACCGGACTACGGATAAGAATGTTTTCCTTGCTAGATGTTTTTCATAATTAAGGTAAGCTGCCGGACTTAACTAATGTGAGGTCTTGTTTTAAATAAGGTTTTCCTAAATGTTAATCTGCCTTCGATAAAGCTTTCAGGGGTAATATTAAGATAGTTGCTAGTAAATTGTATAGTTGCTGGTAAAAATGTTGTTCATGTGTTCTGTGTTTACATGCGTGTCTTGTGTCTGTGGCCACTTCAATTTTTTTTTCATTTCTGTTGTGTGCTGATATAAAAATTTTGGCATGACATTTGTAAATACATGAACACATACTTAAAAATAAGAAAAAATAATTTGAATAACATCTAAGGCCTTAACTAGTTATGTTTTATATTGATCACAATTGTTTTTCTGATAGATTGTAAGTTTTCTTTCATGAAAAATTTTCTCTCTTGGTTTTGATCTTTAATGGGACTACAAATGAAAATGTCATTGTGTTCTTAAAGGTTTTTCCATGTGTTCCCAAAATAACAAAGCCACTATGATATTGCTTGATTGAACTTGCTCATTCCTCTGACTTCTTTTATAGAATTTTATCCCACCAAATCTAGCAGGCAGGAAAATATAATTTTTTATATATGAACTCTAAAAAGTTCATTGGAATTTCTTCCTTCTCCTGGTAGGTATGAGCTCTCTTTCTTGGGAACAAACCTGCTTTCTGATTACATGCTCCCATGTGTATGCCTGCTAAGGTGGAACAGGAATTCAAGCCCGCACTTTAGTCAGACCCCAATCCTTTGAAACAACGAAGGATGAATGCCAAACCCAGCATAGTCTATTTTCAGGAAATTCTAAGTGCATTTGGGTGAACTCAGGTTCATGTTTCCTTTTTCCTTACAAGATTTTGGCCTAAGTTACTTAAGGAGTTTCTCTGAGGATCCATCTGCCTAAGGGGACAGATAAAATACTAGCAGGCACGCCCAGGCTGACAAACCTGAAATTCCCTTCCCAGCAGGGAAAGAAAAAAAAATGCTTTAAATGTGTCCTGAGCACTGCTCTTCCTGGCCCCTAAGAGTGAAGTCCAGGACGGCCATATGCCTCCCGCCTGCCAATATTAATGGCACCTGGAATGTCTCAAACCATCCTTTGACATATCAAAATTAACGGGACTAAAGTTCAAATTATTACTGCTGCATCCCTTGGCAAACAATTATGGGACAAGATACCTGCTTTCTTTTCACCCTTAAAATATGGTAACTTGGTTAACTTTTGGAGTTGCCCTTTTAGTGCTAATTGTCCTATTTGGATGCAAATGGAAAGCAGTAAGGACTCAGCCTTACAACACAAGCCTGCTTTACACAGGTCCTCAGGGCATTCATTCAGGCTCTGGACATTCCAAAGGCCAACAAAGGCCCGTTGGAAGCCTGGCTATCCTCCATGAAACTATGCCTTATTAATTTACAACTGTTAGGTTTTGATTTTTGTTTCCCCAGCCCTTCTGGATCATTTCTCGGCCTGCCCCGCCCACAGTCTCTCTGCCTGACCCACCTACAGCCTCTCCACCTGACCCACCTATAGCCTCTCAGCCGTCCCCTGCAATGAAGAAAACCTGCTTTTCTCTGCCACCTTGAGTTACCCTTTGGGACCATGATTCCTTTGCAGTGATGGTCTCATGACTGGTTAGTCAATGACGGGTAAGGCTCCACACAAGGGTGGTGACCAACCCAAGCCAGAAACAGTCAGCTACGTTCCACACAGCTGAAGAGGCTCGGGGTCACCCCAGCCATCATGGTCCCGACAGAAAAATAAAAAGGTGAAATGTGGCACTACCGATTAAGGGAGGCCCTAGCCCAGCTCCCAGCTACAGACAAGCCTGGGCACGTACAGACATGCCCTGGACATGTCCCAAAAGCGGACCATGCAGGCGGAGGGATGAACAACCAATGAGAAGCAGCTGTCTAACCTGCACCTGCAATGGACACCTAGAAAACAGTTCAATGACTGGTGTCTGTCCCCCCCGGAGGAGGGATGGCACACCTGATTGGACCCTGACCCTATATAAGCCCAAATGCCCTTAATGACTCTGAATCTGCTGCAGCTTCTCTCTGCTTGCTCCTCACCTGATTCCCGGGATCAGGTGGTGACCCCATCATCGGCTTGCCCATTTGCCTCGAAGTCCTCTCTTCCCCCTGGCTGGCCTGGATATGGATTCGGCAACAGGGTGCCATCAATACTCAGGTCTTCACGGCCTCTGATGTCATGGTTTAGAGGGTCCTCCTGGAAGTATTCGCCCCAAGGCTCTGTGGAGACCAGCTTCCCGGGCTCCGGGAGCTTTTCCCTCTCACCCTGGCACAGGCGGCGACAATGAGGACAGAAAGGGCAGCCTAAGGACGCCATGACTGCAGTTCTGCGCAGGCCACAAGTATCCACTCCCACCCCCTGCCTTAGGAACTCCAGCTCCCTGACTCAGGCTTTCACACCTCGACCACCTCAGGATTCCATTTCCAAGACTGCCCATGGCTCCCTTTGCTGCCAAGACTATTCCTCTTTGTGAGACTGCCACTGGATCCCTCTTACTCAACACATTCCTATTGGCCCTCTTTCTAGGACTTGTCTTGGTCTCTCCTCTTTCAAAGAGTACCATTGGCTGTTGAATTTTTCTCTTGTGCAGGACCCTTATTGCGCATTTCCATGTTGTTAGTGACTCCCTGTGCTTTGCAAGACTGAATTGACTCACTTTTTTTTTATGATGCAGCCTCTCAGCCGGCCCCTGCAAAAGGCTGTGCCTTTTGCCTGAATGCCATTTCAGACTTTTTGCATGGTCTACCCTGATGGCTGGGGCATGCTGAAAGAATGAGGCACTGAAAAACAAGTGTGTGTTGCCCTCAGCAGCCCTTAACAGGATGCTCCCCAACTATCTCCTCGTACAGGATTTTGTGTTAATTATGCTACCAGTCAGGCATCACTTTCCAGTGGAACAGGTTTTAAGCACAATCATAAAGTATTTGCATCCAAAACAGTTGTGCCAGTATTGCGTAGTAGACATCCTTTGGGGGGCTGTTTGCAATACAGCATGCAGGATCTACTCCTGACCAAGTCTGGTGAGAACTCTCCTCTGGTCTGGATACCAGTCAGACTATACTGCTATAGGGTGGAAATGTCTACATCCTAATAATGACCTTTCCTGTGGTTGTGACCA
This sequence comes from Typhlomys cinereus, assembly GCA_023101885.1. Taxonomy (NCBI): domain Eukaryota; kingdom Metazoa; phylum Chordata; class Mammalia; order Rodentia; family Platacanthomyidae; genus Typhlomys; species Typhlomys cinereus. Next base: position 1,332,741 of record JALPQD010000532.1, on the reverse strand, counting down.
AATATCACATGACAAGCCACACAACAGGAAGGATTTATTTTGGTTTGCTATGGAAGAAGGGATGCAGTTCTCCCTGGTGAGGAAGCTCAGCACAGGAATCTGAGGCCACTGGTGTCCTTGAATCTGCAGTTGTGATATAGCACGGATCACAGGGGAGAAAGCTTCAGGCAGACCCTTAGAGGCAAGGGATTAGACAGATATAATGGAACTCCTGCATTTGTGGGCAGCCCAAGAATGGGCCCCAACTTATGGGCCTCACTAGTGTAGAGGACTCAAAGGGAAATTCATCCCCATGTAAACAGATTTTCTGGAGAGTGGGAAGGACCAGGAGGAGACATCAAGAGAGGAGGAGGGCTGAAAGAGTGGTGAGAGATAAGGAAGGGGTGAGAGAGGGAAGGAGGGGGATACCTACTGAGCTTGTATAACTAGGCAAAAATAAAAATAAAAAAATAAAAATATTGATATTTTCCTTTTAATTTTTTTCTCCCACGTTTTTTCCTAATCATACATGCTCAATAGGCACCCCGTCCTCTCCCTCCCTCCCCCCTCTCCAGTTGTCTCCCCCTTTCACTCTCCCAGCTTCCCCCTTCCTTTCACACCCCTCCCTCCCTTCCATCCCCAGGAGCATCCTTTTGTGTGAATGCCAAACCTCTCTCTTAATCTTCCAACCTAATGAGGGTTCAGGATTCAGTGGCATAGCCTGGAGCCCCCTTTTGGGCTCCCTGTTAGTATAGGCACCCTATTATGACTGTTAATCTCTTGCCTCTAAGGATCCTACTGCCTGGAGCCTTCTCTCCTGTAATTCGTGCTAGATTTTGTGAGGTTGTTGACAAGTCAGCCATTGTGCAGGTTAGCAAAATTCCAACTCTGGCTGCTGCAGCCCTAACTTGTGTGGAGTATCTTACATATCGTTGATCCTCCCCATCTTTAGACTCTTACAATCTTGCTGCCCCTTATTCCACAAGGTTCCCTGAGCTTTTGGATGGGGAGAGATTTGACTGGTCTGGTTCCAGGAGATTAATATAGGGTCTTTGGTTTTCTGATTTATGGTTTGTTGTTGTTTTCAGTTTTGCTTTCCTGCATCGCCCTTGGCTGTATCCTGATCATTATTGAAGGTCACCTCCTAACCAAAGATAAAAGACTGTTGAAATGAAGCTCTTGATATAAGAGGAGAGTCAAAAGTAGATAGAAGAATAGGGGAGTTAGGACACAGCAGTGGGCCGAGGGGTCAGTGTCCCATTCCACCCTGAAGGAGCCCGATCTCACCTGAAGATACATCTTAAAGGAAATATTGGAATTGTTTGGGTTATGGATCCAGATTTATAGCTTAAGACTATGAGTTTACATCCAGAATCTCAGCTTATTTGCAATTTTCTGTTTTTTAGGCTACTGAAAAATTGAGTCACACTGTCACTTCTAGCTCTACAGTTTTGTCTATAGTATTTTGCTCTAAAGTCCTCAAGACCAGACTGGCTAGCTGAGGCTTACTGGTCCAGCATGTACTCAACACACACACACCCTGGGTTCAATTCCCAGCAAGAGAAGAGCTTGTCATGGTTTGAAATGTGTCTCCCACAGTCTCATGTGTTTGGCAAGGTCATGGCATCTTGAGAAGTGGAGCCACCCAACCTCCAGAAGAAGTCTGCCTTTATGGCAAGCAGTCTTGCAACTCTCAACCTCCAAGATATCTGCAGTGACATAGCTTCCTCCAGCTTTGGCCAACCAGCCATGCCACCTCCGCCATGAGAAATGACATCTCCCCTCTAGAACCATAAGATGAATAAATCTCCCTTTTCCCCCTTAAGTTGCTTGATTTTGGGTGCTCTCTCACAGCAATAGTTATGAGTAACCATTACGCAGCTCAAACAGAAAAGGTAAGACCACATCTCAAACAAAGTGGTCCAAACAGACTTATTTGGCTCTGAATTAAAGATTTGTTTCCTCTGCCTTTTGTGACTTCATTCCCTCCAAGTGAGTTGCTAATGGGATACCATAGTTCACTCAGCTGCCTCTGTGCTTCTTCTCTCCAGAGTCCACAGTGCTGAGTACACTGCATGTGCATGTATGCAACTGACTAGTGAAAATTCTCAAGTGAATCGCAATGTACTAAGGCTGGATTAAGGCTCTGAAGATGGTAGCACCTCTATTTATAAAAACTCCAAATGGCAATTTTTTCTAGTCATGTTCTATTCTTCTAACTTTACAAGCAATATCCCTGCTTCCCTCCATCCTCCTCCCTCCTATCTGCCCCCTTTTTCTTCACCAGTCAATCCCACTCGCTCCCACCCTCCTACCTGCCTTCTATGGACCCAAGGGTTCGCTCTGGCTCAACTGCTCTTGGGGAGTTTGGGCATCTCGTGACATACCAAGTTACCTCTCTTTGGGTCATCCCACTGATAGGACCATTTCCCTTCACTCATCCAACTTTGGTCTCCAAGATTTCCACTCTAGGTTCTTATCTCTCTTGAGTTCCCAGAGAGTCTGTGGCAGTATGTTTGTATGCCAGTCATTATGCAGGTGAGGTAAGGACAAGCCTTGAATGGAATGTCTTGTCTAATGGTGAACCTTCCCATTTTTAGATACTTACACTCTCACTGCCCCCTCCCTGTTCCTCTGGATTCCCAAGGTCTTGGGGTGGGGAGAGATTAGGTTGGCCTGACTCTGGGTGAGCTCTATTGGATCACAGGTACTCTTCATAATGGCTACCCATTGCTATACACTTCACTGCTCTTCTATTGCTCTAGGCTGCAACCTGTCAGGGTGTTGAGAGCCTCTACCTTAGTTATAGAAGAAGACTTCTAGGCTGAGTGTTAAGTGTTCTTCCATTCTATGGGTACAATATTTACAGAGCAGTTTGGTGTACTGTCTTCCTACCTCTAGATTCACTGACTGCCACACAGTAATTTTGAAACATCTAGTCTCTTTTTCAGATTTACTTTGGTTTGTCTTTATAAATGATAGGTGGAAAATATGGCAGAGGAACTCATGGTTAAACCATAGTTAACCTAGTTGTGAGGAAAAACATAAAAAATATGTTTTCACTCATGTATTAAAGAATGAGTTTCATTTACATTACTAGTAGGTCCAAGCTGTTCTAGTTCTTCTCACATAGAATTACTTTACTACTGACAGGAAAAAATACCTGTCGGTATTTATTTTAACAAGTGTAATTAAATTGCTTAGGTATACTATAGAATAAGAAGCAATTAATGAATTTCCACATAGACAGTTTCGGTTAGAAGCCAATAGTTTAATGAAAACAATAGCTTAATGAGTGGACTGATATGCAGGCAAGTATTCAAAACCCGACAGCATACCGTCAAAAAAACAACAAACACCTCGATGACACTTCTTATAGGTGACAGCTACATTTCTTACACATATCAATTTATCTTATACTGAAGAGATAATACAGGGACGTTAAAATCTACAGTTGTGCTTCAGACTCCTTTTTCTTGGCCTGCAAAATGTAGCCTTTCGATTTGATCACGCCTCTATTTTTCACAATGACAGAGTATCTGAGCAGCCACTGTGGCGCCCACTCATGTGCTTTTATGTCCCGGATGCTTTCGCAAAGTACTTCTTGGAAACTGGCCTCGGAAAGTATGTCTTTGGGATCATTGTGAACCAGTAACTGAATGTCGAATTGCTTAGCAAAGAGAGTTAAATCTGGTGGCAGCACACAGCAAGAGGCGAGATTGACCTGGTTGCTGCTAGGTTTTACTTGTGCCCACTGGTACAGCTGCTCCAATTGTGTTTTGTCAAGATCTGAGGTGCCTATAGCCACGATCTTCTTGGCTTGAACTAAGTTTTCTAATTCTTTCCAGTAAGGATGCAAATGCTCCAAGGAAAAATTCACTCCGTCTTCAATAGGAAGTGCAGCGATGATGACAGAATCCAGTTGCTCGACTCCTAGGACCGAACAGGCCATGTCGACCGCGCCGCTAGTTGATGCTGCAGAGTCTGATCCTAGGAGGAAAAGTTTGGCAGTCAGCTTCAGTTCTTCTCTTTCATCGGGACTTATCTTTTCTACGGCATGGGCTACGGTGCATTCCAAGATCTCGGGAAACTCCCTGGGCAATTCGGGGCTGATTTGGGAGCTCCATTCCTTCAGGGTCTTTAGGATGCAGTCTCGAAGCTCCTCCCTGGGCGTGAACAGGCACTTCTTCCGCAGGCGGCCCCAGTTGAGCAGGTTCCCGGTCTGCAGGTACAGGGTGCCGGCCCGCGCCAGGATGGCCCTGGCCGCGCGGTTGTGGGTGGCCATGGCGGCGTCCGCCCGAGGGGCGGCCGGCGGGGGGAGGCGGCGGCGGGACGCGAAGGGCGGGCGGGGAGGTGGAGGGCGCTCAGGACGTACAGCCCGAGGCCAGAGAGGCAAAGGCGAGGCTGCGGGCTTCCGGCGGCGGCCAAAGCTGTGGCTTGTGCTGGGGCCCGAGGTGGCCCGACCGCGGCAGCGGCAGAGAGGCGGCCGGGATCAGAGGCGCCTGCGGCCGGCCGGCCGCGGCCACCTCGGGGGCAAGCTGTCTCTGAACTGAGGGAGCCGTTTCCAGGAGGACTGTGAGCTAACAGAGCCCAGGCTCGGAACGCGTAACAATCACTCTGCCCGTGCTGATGCCAGGGCGGGGCCGGGTGGGGCGGGGCCGAGGGCGGGGCGGGGTGCAGCGCGGGACCCGTGGACTCTGATCCCCCCATTGCTGGCTCCTTTTTCCTTACTCCCACTCCTCTTACAACGCCCTATTCCCTAACATCCCTCCCCTATGACACTTTCGTTCCATAACTTCCTTCTTCACCTATTTGCCTGTGCTCTTTTGGGATGTGCCTCTGCCTCCCCCTGACTCGTGTTCCCTTAGAGTGTGTGCGAGTTAGACAAGTTTCTCCTTGAGTATGTCCTTCTAAAGCTTCAGTGCTTGTGCCACTCGCCAGGGAGGAGATGCACAGTCTGTTTCCATCTGGGAGACTTCGTTTGGTATAATTTCTTCCAACCCCATCCGTATACCGGCACATGTCATGAATCTGTCTTTTGACAGCTAAGTAGTATCCCATTGTGTACATATGCCACATATTCATTATTCACTCGTGTGTTGTGGGATGTCTAAGCTGAATCCATTTCTTTGCTACCGTGGACAGAGCTGTTGCAATGAACATCCATGTACACATGTCTTTGTAGCAAGGTGTGTCATTCTTTGGGAACATTACAAAGAGTGCTATAGCTGGACTGTATAGTATGTGGGTTCTTAACTCTTTTTAGGATCCTCCATACTGACCTCCAAAGGGAATGTAGAAATTCACCTTTCCACTAGCCATGAATGAGCGATGCTTTCTCCCCACATCCTCCCCAGCATTTAGGATTCTTTACATTGGGGATTTCGGCAATTCTGACCTGGGTGAGATGATATCTCAGGGAAGTTTTAAATTGTGTTAATCTAATGGCTAGGGATTTAGAACATTTTTCAAGATATTTGTCAAACGTTAGAATTTCACCCTGTCACAAATTTGTTTTTAGTTTCCAGGCCCATTCTTAATTGTGTTGCTTATATCTTCAATATTGAATTGTTAGCGTTCTTTGTATACTCTGTGTATCAGTCCTCTGTCAGATATATGGTGAGTTGGGATTTTTCTCCCATTCCCTGGGTTGTCTTTTTGCTCGATGAACGATATCTTTGGAGGAACGGAATCTCTTTAATTTCATGAAATCCCACCTGTTGATCATTGGTCTCATTTCTGCTACAATTGAGGTCCATGTCCCTAGCCAATTTGTTCAGGTGTATTGCCTATAATTTCTTCCAGGAAGTTTATAGTCTCTTGTCTAACCTTGATGTCTTTGATCTATTTGGAGTTCATTTTAGTGCAGGGTGATAGATGTGGTCTGTTTTCATTCTTTTTTTTTTTAATGTAGGTATCTTTACTGTTGACTAAACTAAAATTGTGATCAGAAATATATTTAAACCAGGGATTTAAAATGGAAAGATTGGAGAACCAATCTTTGGAATTTTGAGCTGTTAAAATAGAGACAACAACAATGTAGTCATATTACTTGAGATTGATTACATAGGCACCACAAACAGCAGCTTTAAAAAAATAAAAAGGAAGAATATAAATTCTTGGAAGACACACTACCGATTCAAAGCAATCCAGCAAAAAAATTTTCTTTATATAATATACTTCTTTGTACTAGAAACTTTTGTTTAAAGAACATATTCTTTTATAGCATTTTCATTCTTCTGCATGGAGATTACTGGTTTTCACAGCACCATTTGTTGAACATGCTGTTCTTTTCCCAGCATTTTGTTGTTGTTGTTGTTGTTGTTGTTGTTGTTGTTGTTGTTGTTGGTTTTGTTTGGCACCTATGTAAAAAAAAATGAGTTGACTGAAGGTATATGAGCTTATATCTGAACCTTCAATTCTCATCCATTGCTGTATACCTGTTTTGAAAGCAACTAATTACTATGGCCTTGTAGTTAATTTAAGATCTAGTCAAAATAGTGTTCCTATGCTTAAGGGGAACACAGGAAAGGGTTCAGGGAAATGCCGCTGGGTCCTTGTATGTCATTGGAGAGGAGGACCCAGAGGAGAGTCAGGCATGCACATTAAAGGATTCTCTGGGGATTGGGGGAGGGGAGGCACTGAGGGGAGGCACTGGGGGGTGGGGAGGGAGGAGTGAGGGGAGGGCTAGCAGAGGGGTGGGGGGAGGAGGAGGGAGGGAGGGAACCGGTGTACCTATTAAGTTTGTATGAGCGGAGATAATAAAAAATGTTAAAAAAAAGACAAGAAAAAAAAGATCTAGTATGCTGTCTCCAGCAAAGTTTTTTTTTAATTAAAAATTTAATTAAACATTTTAAAATTTTTTTACCAGTTCCCTCCCTCCCCCCTCCTCCCCCCGAACCCCCTCCTCCCCCTCCTCTCCCTCCCCATCCCCCAGTGCCTCCCCCCCAATTCCCAGAGAGTCCTTTATTGTGTACGCCTGACTCTCCACTGGGTCCTCCTCTCCGATGACATATAAGGACCCAGTGGCATTTCCATAAGCCCTTTCTCTTGTTCCCCTTAAGCATAGGATCACTACTATGGCTGTCAATCCCTTGCCTCCAGGGATCTCGGTGCCCTTAACAGATGCTAGGCTTTATGAGGGCAACAGTGCGCTGGACATTGCGCAGGGCACGCAAAGTCCCGTTATGATTGCTTTGGCCCCAACTATTGTTGAGAATCTTGCAAATCGTTGCTCCTCCCATCCTTTTGCTCTTACAATCTTACCGCCCCCTCTTCCACAAATGTCCCTGAGCTCCAGGATGGGGAGAGCTTAGGCTGGCCTAGTTCTATGTGATTGATATAGAGTCTCTGAAGTTCTGGATTGTGGTTTGTTGATTTTCTTTTGCAGTTTTGCTGCTCCTGCAATGCCCTTCACTCCATCCTGCTGGGCACTGTATGTCACCCCCTGGCCAGAGACAAAAAGCTGTTAAACTGGAGTCTTGTTATACTAGCACATTCAAGGGTAGATGTAATAAGAGTAGGAAACCTCAGTGAGGGAGGGGTCCATCACCCATTTGCAAAATGATTACTTTTTATCTGCTAGACTATATGCCCTGCCCTTCTGGTGAGATCAGGAAAGAACGTCTGTGAACTTAACCAGGTTTCTCATTACTTACTTGCAGACCTTGACGGAGGCCTATTTTCTCTGCTGTAACATGGTCCCCTCTCTCCTTGTTTCTGGTGTGGCCCTCCTACCCCATCTCTCTTGTTCATAATCCTTGCAATTACTGTGTTACATAGGTTTACTTTTGAGTGTCTCAATGTGGGCTGGGTGAGTTTGGTACTAGAAGCCACCTACCTATTAGGGAGTACATATGGCGCTTAATTTTCTGGGTTTGGGATACTTCACTTAATATAATTGTTTCTAATGACATCCATTTCCCAGCAAATTCCAGTAATTCATCATTTTTGATGGCTGAGTATAGTACTCCATTGTATAGATGTACCACAGTTTCCTTATCCACTCGTCAACTGTTGGACATTTAGGTTGATTCCATGACTTTGCTATTGTAAACAGTGCTGCTATGAACATGGTCGAGGTTGTGCTATCGAGTCGAACCTCTGCTGGATGGGGGGTTATTCCCAAAAGTGGGATAGCAGGGTCATATGGCATTTCAATCTTTAATTTCTTTAAGAATCTCCAGACGGCTCGCCAGAGTGGCTGTATGAGCCTGCATTCCCACCAACAATGTAGGAGAGTTCCCCTCTCTCCACATCCTCTCCAGCATTTGTCGTTGTTTGTATTGTGGATTTTTGCCATCCTGACCGGGGTGAGATGATATCTCAGGGAAGTTTTGATTTGCATTTCCCTGATGGCGAAGGAAGTAGAGCATTTTTTAAGATATTTGTTAGACATTTTAATTTCATCCCTGGTAAAGTTTCTTTGAAGTTCCAGGGCCCATTTTTTAAATGGGCCAGTGTTTTCCTTGGAGTTTAGTTTTCTAAGTTCTTTGTGCATTCTGCACAGTAGAGCTCTGTCAGATATGTGGTTAGTGAAGATTTTCTCCCATTCTGTGGATTGCCTTTGAGCTCGTGTTACAATCTCTTTATCTGAACAGAAGCTCTTTAATTTCACAAGATCCCAACTGTTGAGAGTTGGTAGCAGTGACTGTGCCATTGGATGTCTGTTCAGGAAATGTTGGCCTAGCCCAATCAGCTCGAGGGAGTTCCCTATCCTTTCACCTATGGTTTTTAAAGTCTCTGGCCTTAAATCAAGGTCCTTGATCCATTTGGAATTAAGTCTTGTACATGGTGACAAGTATGGGTCCAGCTTTAATCTTCTGCATGTGGAGATCCAGTTTTGCCAGCACCATTTGTTGAAGATGCTGTTCTTTTTCCATTGGATTCTTTGGGTCCCTTTGTCAAAGACCAAATGGCTGTATTTTTGTGGGGTTATATCTGGGTCTTCAAGCCTTATCCATTGATCTGTGTGTCTATTTTGGAGCCAGTAGCAGGCAGTTTTTATAACTATGGATTTGTAGTATAAACTAAGGTTTGGTATGGTAATACCTCCAGCAGTGTTTTTGTTACTCAGGATTGTCTTTGCTATCCTGGGTCTTTTGTGCCTCCATATGAATTTTGAGATTATTTTGTCAACTTCTTTGAAGAATTGCTTTGGGATTTAATTGGTATAGCATTGAATCTGTATGTTGCCTTTGGTAGGATGGTCATTTTTACAATGTTGATTCTACCAATCCAGGAACATGGGAGGTCTTTCCACCTTCTGGTGTCTTCTGCTATTTCTTTCTTTAGGGTTTTAAAGTTTTCATTGTAAAGGTCTTTTACCTCCTTGGTCAGGTTTATACCAAGGTATTTCATTTTTTTAGGGGCTATAGTAAATGGGATTGTTTCTCTCAAGGCTTTTTCACTTCTTTCATTCTGGGCATATTAGGAAGGCCTCTGATTTTTGCACATTTATTTTGTATCCCGCCACCCTGCTGAACTTCTCAATTAGTTCCAGGAGCTTCCTGGTGGAGTTTTTGAGATCACTCAGGTATAAGATCATGTCATCTGCAAATAGGGATAGCTTGACTTCTTCCTTGCCGATTTGAATCCCTCTTATGTCCCTTTCTTGTCTTATGGCTTCAGCTAAGACTTCAAGTACAATATTGAATAGAAGTGGTGAGAGTGGACAACCTTGTCTAGTTCCTGATCAAAGTGGGAATGCTTCCAGTTTTTCCCCATTGAATGTAATCCTTGCTGTGGGCTTGTTGTATACAGCTTTTCTTATATTGATAAAGGTTCCTTCCATTCCTACTGTCTCTAGCGTTTTGATCATAAAAGGCTGTTGGATCTTGTCAAAAGCTTTTTCTGCATCTATCGAGAGTATCATGTGGTCTTGGACTTTGGACTGGTTTACATGATGAATTACATTTATTGATTTGCGTATGTTGAACCAACCTTGTGTGCCGGGGATGAAGCCTACTTGGTCCCCGTGAATGATCTTTTTGATATGTTTTTGAATCCGATTTGCTAAGACTTTGTTGAGAATCTTTGCGTCTGTGTTCATCAGAGAGATCAGCGTATCGTTTTCTTTTTTAAGTGAATCTTTATTAGGTTTTGGGATTAAAACGATATTAGCTTCATAGAAGGAATTTGGTAGTGTTCCTTCCTTTGCTATTTGATGGAACAGTTTAAGGAGTATTGGTGTTATTAACTCCTTAAATGTCTGGTAGAATTCTGTGCTGAATCCATCTGGCCCAGGACATTTTTTGGTGGGAAGATTTGAGATTACTTCTTCAATTTCCTTGTATGTTATAGGACTATTTAAATAATTTACCACTTCCTGATTCAATTTAGGTAGGTTGTGTTTACTTAGAAATTCATCCATCTCTTTTGTGTTGTCAAACTTCACAGAGTACAAGTTTTTGAAATATGATGTTATAATTCTCTGGATTTCTTGGGTATCCGTAGTGATAACTCCATGTTCATTTCTAATTTTGTTAATTTGGGTTTTCTCTCTCTTGCTTTTGGTTAATTTAGCTAGGGGTGTATCAATCTTATTGATTTTTTCAAAGAACCAGCTTTTTGACTGGTTGATTTTTTCTATTGTTTTCTTAGTCTCGATTTCAGATATTTCTCCCCTTATTTTGCTAATCTCCTCTCTTTTACTACTTTTGGGATCAGATTGCTCAAGTTTCTCCAAAGCCTTAAGCTGCATCGTTAAATTATTTATTTCTGATGTTTCCATTTTTCTGATGTAGGCATTAAGAGCTATGAACTTACCTCTTAGAACAGCTTTCATTGTGTCCCAGAGATTTTGGTAAGTTGTATTTTCATTTTCGTTCACTTTCAGGAAATCTTGAATTTCCTGTTTAATTTCTTCCTGAATCCAGTTCTCATTCAGCAACATATTGTTAAGTTTCCAGAAGTTAGTGTATTTTCTCTTGTTTGTTGTGTTGTTGTGGATGTCCAGCTTTAGGCCGTGGTGGTCTGATAGGGCACAGGCTAGAATTTCGACTCTTTTGTATTTGTGTAGATTCATTTTGTGGCCCAATATGTGATCTATTTTGGAGAAAGTTCCGTGTGCTGCTGAGAAAAATGTGTACTCTTTGGCGTGTGGGTGAAAAGTTCGATAGAGATCTGTAAGGTCCATTTCAGTCAGGGTTTGGTTAAGGTCCAAAGTGTCTCTGTTAAGCTTTTGACCTGTTGATCTATCCCATGTTGAGAGGGCGGTGTTGAAATCCCCGAGAATTATCGTTTGGGGGTTGATTTCTTGCTTTAGACGCTGTAGGGTTTTCTTAATGAATGTGGAGGGGCCCATATTGAGTGCATATATGTTCAGTATTGTGAAGTTTTCCTGGTGAATTGTACCTGTGACTAAAATGTAGTATCCATCTGTGTCTCTTATGATTTTCTTTGGTTCGAAGTCCACTTTGTCTGAAAGCATAATTGCTACCCCTGCCTGTTTCCTGGTTCCATTAGCTTGCAAGATTTTGGACCAGCCTTTCATTCTTAGGACGTGCCTATCTTTTGTGGTGAGATGAGTTTCCTGCAGGCAGCAGATTGATGGATTGTGGTTTTTAATCCAAGTTTGTAATCTATGTCTCTTAATCGGTGAGTTAATGCCATTGACATTTAATGTTATAATGGAGAAATTATTTTTAATTCTGGACATTTTTTATGTTTAGTAGATTTTGTAAGCATGTTGTTTGATATTTATATTTTGGTGGTATTATACTTCCCTTCTTTCCTCCTGGATACGCTTGTTCTTTTCTTCAAGCTTGAGTATCATTTCTAGCATTTTTTGAAGGCCTGGTTTGGTAGACATGTATCCCTTCAAGTTGTCTTTGTGCTGGAAAACTTTTCTTTCTCCCTCAATCATGACAGATAGTTTTGCCGGGTATATCAGTCTGGGTTGGCATTTTTGCTCATTTAATACTTGAAGTATGTCTCTCCAAGCTCTTCTTGCTTTTACTGCTTCCATTGAGTAGTCATTTGTTATTCTAATAGGTTTACCTTTAAAAGTGAGTTGCTTTTTTTCTCTTGAAGCTCTCAGCACCCTTTCTTTGTCTTGAATGTGGAGTGTTTTGACTATTATTTGCCGTGGCGATTTTCTATTTTGGTCATATCTGTTTGGAGTGCGAAATGCCTCTTGTATTTGGATAGGCCTCTCATTCTTTAGTTGTGGGAAGTTTTCATTTATGATGAATTGAAATATTTCCTCCAGTGTGGTATTTTGGGATTCTTGTTCTGGTATTCCATGAATACGCATGTTAGGCTTCTTCAGGGTGTCCCATATTTCTTGAATGCTCCTCTCCAGTATCTTTTTGGCTTTAACAATCTCTTCCATTGAGCTGGTTAATTCTCCTACTTTGTCTTCAAGATCTGAGATTCTATTTTCTGCCTCATTTGTTCTGCTGATAAGACTCTCTGTCGAGTTGTGGGTTGAAGATAACTTATCTCTTACTTCAATTTTAAACTCTGCCTGAGACTGTTTTACCTGCTCTATACCTATTTTTGTTTCTTGAACTGTTTTTCTCAACTCCTCCAGGTTCCTGTTGTGTTCCTGTTCAAAGTGGTTGACACGGTTATTTAACTCTTCTCGGATTTCCTCTTTCATATTATTAATCATGGTAATGATCATACTCTGAAAGTCGTTATGTTGGGTCTGGCTTTCATGGCTATTTTCTATGGATTTGTTCTGGTCACAATCCATCGTTATGGGATTGATTCTTTTGGTGGGAGATTGTTCTTCTTGGGTTTTGTTTGTCGTGGATCTGCACTTTGAATTGTACATTGTTGTTTTGTTTTTTAGGACCTTTCAGTTTCTGTGTGTTTTTCACTGAACCGATGTAGTTGGTATTGTTACACCTGCCAGTTGTTTCTAGTGCTTGCCTTGGATTGGGTTTGTTTGTGTATTGGTATTGTTATATCCTAGACGAGACTACTAGGATGTTAGCACGTCAGTTAAGTAACCAGGGGGTGAATATAAGTATGGTAGTGCACTTTTACGATCTAGTGTCTTGGTGAAATGTGAGGGTGGGTGGTGTACTCCCTGGAGTTGTATGTTTTTGGGGTGGCTGTATGAGGAAGCTGACCTACAACATTGATACTAGAAAGGATCAGTAAGGTGAGAGAAAAGAAAAAAAAAAGGTTTACTTATCTTTGGGCTGGATGCGAAGAGTCTCGCATGTGATACAATGGTTGTACTGAAGTCCAGATGTATGGCCTGTGTTCTCTTTGTTCCTTAGAGTTTTGCTTGAGTTTCCTTTGGACTCTATTGAATTCTGAGTAGCAGTGTGTCTTCCGTGGACCACGTGTGTAGGTCCCCGGTGGGCCAGAGAGGCAGAGGGTCTGATGTTGATGGCAGAATTCTTCACCTGCGACCCGGGGGGGGGGGCGGAGGGGTGCGGGGGCGGGAGGGCACGAGGGGCTGGTGTCCGGGGCAGGGCCCTGGAGGCTAAGCCAGCGGCCACGCGTGGGTACTGCTGGCCGGGCGGCTTGGCTCTGGGTTGGGGGGCTGGGCTGGGAGGGGCTCTCTCTCACCTGGGTGCTGGTCGGGGTTCGGCGTGGAGGGGGGGCTGGGGGTAAAGCCGGCGGCCGCGAGTGCGGGTGCTGCTGGCCGGGCGGCTCGGCTCCGGGGTGGGGGGCTGGGCCGGGAGGGCTTTTTTTTTTTTTTAAACTAGGCTTTTTTTTGCTTTCCTGGATCTTTTTTACTTCCGTATGTGTTTTGAGATTTGTTTATCAATTTCTGTGAATTTCTGTGAATTTCAATTTGTATGGCTTTGTTCGGTATTTTGCTTCTTTCGGGAGAATCATTTTTACAATGTTAATACAACAAAATAGGTTTGTTTCAAGATATTTCCTTTTCATTGTGGGGGAAGCTATGGTAAATGGAATTGTTTCTCTCAGGTCTTTCTTGCATTGTTTATCCTTGGTGTATGTGAAAGCCACTGATTTTTCAACATTAGTTCTATATTTTGCCATTCTACTGAATATATTTATTAGTTCCAGGAGTTTCTTGGTGGATCCTTTGGGTTTTCTCAGGTATAGAGTCATGTCACCTGCCAATAGGTATGACTTGACTTCTTTTTTTTTTCCAATTTCTATCCTTTTATCACCTTCTCTTTGCTTATGACTCTAGCTACACTTCAAATACAATACGAAAGAGACGTGGTAAGATTTGACAGCCTTGTCTAGTTCTTGATCTAAGTGACACCATTGCAAGTTTTTCACCATTTATGATGAATTTTACTACTGGCTTAATGCGTATGTCCTTTATTATGTTGATACATCTTCCTTCCATCCCAGTGGATATCATAAGTGAATGATGTCTTTTGCGGAAAGCATTTTTTTGCATCTATTGAGAGGAACATTGATATTTCCTTTTGCATTTGTTTATAGGTTGATTAACTTTTTAAAAATTTGTTTCTTGTTTTATAAGCATATTGAATACTAATTCCTGCCTCCCTCCTTCCCCCTCTTTTTCATCCCCTCCTTTCCATTCATCAATCTATCCCTTGCCCTCCCACCCTCCTGTCTGCTTCTATGGGTTCCCAGGTTCCTTCTGGATTATCTACTCTTTTGGGGGATTCAGGCCCCTGTGACATACCAATTGACCCCTGGGACACTCCACTGATAAGGGCATTCCCATTTACTCATCCAACTCTAATCTCCAAGATTTCCACTGCATATAATTATTTCTCCTGAGATCTTTGCTAATCCATGGGAGCATGTTGGTATGTCAGTCTTTATATGGTTAAGTTAATGATCCTGATATTAAGAAGTGATTCCTTCTATTTTATGCCTGTCCTAGTAGCCTCCACCAGGTGTGTCACGTGTAGTGTCATTCCAATAACCTTTCTGACAACAGGAATGCAAGCCCTCTTTCTGACCACACGAATCTTTTCTTTCATGATTTTGTGTTGATTTACACAAATACATTATTAAGGTCATCAGCTCCTGCACTGGCAGTGTGTACCTTTGATGGATGGAAAGCAACATCATAAATCAATTGATCCAACTTCTTCCTAAGAGCTATTATTTCTGCCATACACATCTTGCTGTCCAAATTCTATAATCTAATGGATCAGTCTTGGCTTCCAGACACCAAACAGATTGCATTGAGATATACTGTGAGGCTGTGACAGCATCCAAATGAGCTACAATAAAATGAATCAGTTTACCTATTTTATTGGCAACAAAGTCACTGTGTCTATCTTCATGGGCAGTTACTGTCATGGGAAGGGTCAGATGACTTACTATTCTGTTAATGTGATTATTGGATTGTAAACCAGAATCTACCTGTAATGAAAACATTACCAATGACTATGATGTTTCTAACTCATAAATGACTGTACTACCAGTGTTGAAAGAAGCTACCTTACAACCTGGTTCAGAGCCTAAGAAGCCAACAGATGTAAGGATTCCATGCTCCTTGTCTCCGTTGTAAGTGCAAATGCATGGCAATTGTTCTTGTGGATTTAATAACCCAACAGTGCCATCATCTGAGCAAGACAGAAACTGATTTTCTATGCCACTATGGGCAAATCCCTAGACTGTATCTGGATGACTATCTAAAGTGCCAGGTAAAACATTTGACTCACATATAACATAGGGATCAACTTTAAGAGTAGGCATATTCCACCATAGAATGGTTGTGTCAATACCACCACTGAGACACTCTTCACCATTAGAACTAATAGCTAATGCAGGGGCAATGTGGGCTGCCCTAACTATGTAGACAGGCTCTACATGTAAAGAGACCCTTTTATTGGCAAAGGCTATTTTTTTGCAAGTCCCAGTGTTTTGAGATTGTCCTCAGAAGCAATATCTGGCACAGGTTCTACAGGATGAAAAGCAAATTTCCATACACCATCAAAATGACTTTGGGTTCCCTGTCTTTTAAACAGACATCTTTATTGGCAGGCAAATAATAGCTATAGTCTGTATCAAGTCTGAAAGATCTCCAAGGCCCACTACACTTAAGAAAACATCATCAGGGGGCTGGAGAGGTGGCTCAGGGGTTAAGCCTCTGCCTTGCAGGCAGAAGGTCCTGAGTTCGGATCCTAGACCCCACGTATAGACGCCAGGTGGAAGCGGGGGCGGGCTGCGTTTCTGGTTGTGAATCCCGGGGCAGAGTAAACAAGGAGGAGGTGGAGGCGTCCATGGTGGTTCCCGAATTCGTCCGTGGTTCTACACACACACACATACATACACATACACACGCACGCACACATGCATACACGCACAATTGAATAAATAATAAAAAAAGAAAAAAATAGAAAACATCATCAGAACCCATAGTAAATGAGTCACTTCCTCCAGATGGTGATTTTATTGGTTCAGCCCATTCTATCCCATATTCTGGACTCTGTGCTTCTCAAACTCCTTTGCCGTTCTCAGCAATCACTAACAATTCAAATTCTTTCATGCTTGCTCAATGTCAAGATCATCAGTTATATCAGCAGCTAAATTTTCATTAACTATTTTGTGTTTGTTCATCTGAAATTTGTTTTTTTTCTACTAGGATGTCTTATATCATGCCATATTCTTTATCACTGCTGTCAGCATTTTCTAAGAAACTGAATGTCTTAAGAACAGCACCAGAAGGCCTTTTAATTTCTTGTCCTTTTTGTTTGGGAGACTCACCACCCTTCAGCATCTGTTCTAAATTTTTTGTTTCTACTGATCCATTTGGTTCTGAATTAGATAGTCCAATTAGTAAACTTACCCACTGAGGCTGTATATATGATATTGTATCAGTGTAGCCTATTTCCAGAAGATACTGTCTTAACAATCATCTTCTTTGCTTCCAAGTTAACCGGCTGTTCTGAGGAGTTTTTGTGTCCTTGGTGTCTTCTGATTCAAAGGTTGACATTTTCAAATCATCTTGGTTCAATTCTATTCTATATTTTAACTTGTGATACTTTACCCCTTCTTCTTTTAATCTTAATTCTTCTCATTAATTCCTTCTTCAAATTCTCTTGACCTTTTCTTTCTCCTTATAAAAATGCAATCTGCCTGCAGATCCAACTCCCAGTGCATACACACCATTGCCAAAAGAGCTCACTCATACAAAATCCCCGTTATTGTGCACTGCTGTGACCAGGACAGCTCCTGGCCTGTGACTAAATCCCTGTCAACTCGAAGTACTCAGTCACTCTGCTGTTGGCCATCAGTCTTTCCTACTCCCCTCCCCATCTCCTCCCCTCTCTCCACCACCACTCCTGCCCCTCCCCTGTGCTGCATCTAGATTTTCCTTTTTTGAAGAATTTCCATACTGACTTCCAGAGGAACTATAGCAGCTTAAAATCCTACCAACAGTAGTGGGATGTCCTTAAAAGCAATGTCATTTGTTTTTTCAATCTGAGCTCTTCTGACTTGATAAGTAATATGAAATCTTATAGTAACTTTGATTTGCATTTCTTTGAGTACTAAGGATATTGAACATATTTTGCATGTACGCATGCCTCTGTGTGTGTGTGTGTGTGTGTGTGTGTGTGTGTGTGTGTGTGTGTGTGTGTTTGCAGCAGAAAGAAGTTGAGTATGCATGCCTGTGGATTCCAAAGGGTGACTAATGACAATATTTGTTGTGTCTGGAAGGTGCTGATAATGTTCCACATGCGTTAAAGTCATCTTTATAACTGAAACTCTGAGAATTAAAATGGATCTTGAGATCAAGAACGTGTAGCAGGGAAATTCCCATTTTTCTGCTATAGTAACATGTTACATTCTTGCACCAAACTTGTATTAGCCTCTAAAATCAATATGCATGTAAAAGCAGATCATTTTTAATAGGATCACTTTATTATTAAGAGTTGAAATGTTATCTGAATGGATATATGAATGTTGATTCCTTCTCTAATACAAAAATTTAAACAATTTCTTCTACAAGAGTCAGCTGGATCAATATTGAATCTACCTCTTTTTGGCAAGATACTGTTTATTTCCCTCCATCCCCTCTTCCATGCCTCTCCTCTCCCTTCATCAATCCATCCCACTCCCTCCCACCCTCCAGTCTGTCTACTTCTATGGACCCCAGGATTCCCTCAGGGTTGCCTACTCCTGTGGGGGCCCAGGCCTCTTATGGCATATCAATTTGCCTCTCTTCAGGCCACCCCACTGATATGAGCATTTCCCTTCACTCATCCAGCGTTAATCCCTAAAGATTCCACTGTATGTTCTTATCTCTCTTGAGTTCTTCAATAGTCTATGGGGACATGTTGGTATGTCAGTCATTATGCAGGTGAGGTAAGGACAAGTCTCACTGCAGTGAGTTCATAGATGTAGCAGTCCTTCCTTGAGTGGACTTTCTTGACCAATAGTGAACCTTCCCATGTTTAGATACTAACAGTCTCACTGCTCCCTCTTCCCTGAAATTCCCAAGGCCTTGGGATGGGGAGAAATTAAGTTGGCCCGGTTCTGGTGAGCCCTGTGGATTGCCAGTACTCTACATTATAGCTGGCCATTGCTGTCCACTTCTCTGCTCTTCTACTGCCCTAGGCTGTATCCTCTCAGGAGGTTGAGATCCTCTATCTCTGTTATAGAAGACTTCTAGGCTGAGTATTAAGTGTTCTTCAAATCTATGGGCATAATAGCAGCTATTTCCAGAGCAGTTTGATGTACTGTTTTCCTACCCACAGGTTCATTGGCTGTTTTTCTCTATAGATTTATTTCCTTCCATTTTAGGTTCTTGTTCTAGTTAGCACTAACAGGAACATGTTCCATTCTGACAAGCGGGTCTTGAGTCCAATCAGAAACTGTTGGTTGCCTCCTTGATACTCATGCCACTATTAACAGTGGTGGTCACCTGTTGCCATGGTGATTTTTATTGCAACTTGCAGATCTCATGAGTTGATAAGGCCCATGATGATTTCTCTCACTCAGTAGCTCCTCCTTGGTATTGTGTAAGCTATTCAGCAAGAAGTAAGTTCTCAGACCTGTTCTTGTTGATGTGTTTTGCCCATGTTCTGTAATCCATATGTGTTGCATCTTCAGTAATAGGGTCTTGCTGACAATTTTTTGGGGGAGCCACAAAAGCAATGTCAAAAGCCTATATTTGGGAAACCCTTGAGGCCTCTCTGACCAACATTTTATTTTATTTTATTTTATTTTATTTTATTTTATTTTATTTTATTTTATTTTATTTTATTTTATTTTATTTTATTTTATTTTATTTTATTTTATTTTAGAAAGTGTTACACTCCTGTTACTTGTAGTATAATTTTGTCACTGGTTTGTAAGTAGCTCAGCTCAGAGTTTTTCCCCTGTTTTCCTTAATCTATGCTCTTCTGCATAGGGACTTCTCATTCTTACTCTTTTCTTTAAACAATTTTTTGACATATTGCCACCATAGAACGTTCCTTTGGGGTTACTTCTCACAATCTTAGGGTTTTTCTATAAGTCCCTCTGTCCTTCCAATCTCCCATCCACTCATTGCTCACTATGTATTTTTCCCAATTACTCACTCCCTTGGTGTACCATGGTACCCCAAATCTGTTCTTTGAAATATTTCACCCCAATCATTCCTTCCCATCTTCCCAACTCATTTGTCCCTTTTGAATCTTCTGGCTATTACAGTAATTTCAGTCCAAATACATCAACAAGGATATCAATGCTAGCTAGCATCTACATATAAGAGACAAAATGCAGTGTTTAACTTTGTGTCTGAGATACCTTGTTCAATATTAAGTTCTCCACTTCCATCAATTCATCAGCAAATTCCATAATCTCATACTTTTCTGATGGATGATTAATATTCCATTGTGTATTTGCACACAGTTTCATTATCCATTCCTCTGTTGATGATGGCATGTTGGCTCATACCATTTTTTCACTGTTGTGTTGGGTTGCCTTTTTGCTCAATGAACAATATGTTTTGCCAAGCCAAACCTTTTTGATTTCACAAAATCTCATTTGTTAGTCATTGGTCTTATTTCCTATGCATTTTGGACGCTTTTTCTAAAAATGCAGTCATATTCTAATCAGTGCATGGTACTCCGTATTCTTTCTTCTAGGAGTTTTGTAGTCTGTGGTCTATCATTGAGAACTTTGAACCATTTGGAGTTCATTTTCATGCGGGGTGACAGATTAGGGTCAAGTTTTATTCTTATACATGCAAATATCCAGCACCACGTTTTGAGGATGCTTTCCATTATCCAATGTTTTTTGGTATCTTTGTTTATAAAAAAATCTGTTGACTGTAGGGGTTTGAGCTTATGTCAGAATCTTCAGTTCTAATATATTGATCTATATCTCTGTTTTTATTAGTGTAGCTTTCTTTTATAATTTAAGTACTGATATGTTAATGACTCTAGTGGAGTTTTTATTACTCAGAATTTTTTTATCTCTCTGTCTTTGGGTTTACATATCAATTTTGAGATTTTTCTTATCAATTTCTGTGAAGAATTGCTTTGGGTTTTTAAAAACATTCTTTTTATTATTTAGTTTTTGTTTTGGAAATTTGATTGGTAAGCCATGGAATCTCTATATTGTTTTTTGTAGGATGGTCATTGTTACAATGTTAATTCTACCAATCCAACAGCATGGGATCTGTCTTTCCAATCCTGGTGACATTTTTAATCTCTATCTTTAGTGCTTTTTAAAATTTTCTTTATTCATTTAGTGTGAGTGTGTGTGTGTGTGTGTGTGTGTGTGTGTGTGTGTGTGTGTGTGTGTGTATGTATGTATATACTTATTGGAAGGTAGTGTATGTCCCTGTAGAGACCAAAGGTGATTTTGGGAATCATCTTGTATTGCATCTACCTCCTTTTGGCTTCACTCTGGGTTTTCCCAGACTTTGCCCACCAGGGCCAGAAGAGCAGGCCATTGCTTTTATCGTCTGGCAATTTTATGTGGAACCTGGAATTCAAACTTTCTTGTAGACAGGCAGAATCTTAACTCCTGAGCCATCTTTTCAGCCCTATCTTTAGTGTTTTAAAGTTTTCGTTGTACAGTTCTTTCACATACTTGGTTAGATTTTTTCTAAGATATTTCATTTTCATAATTTTAGAGCACAACAAATAGTGTTGTTTCTCTCAGGTCTTTTTTCATTGTTCAGCCTACATGTATAGAAAAGCCAGTGATTCTTGGATATTGATTTTGCAGTCTGCTATTCTACTGAAGATATTAGTTTCAGGAGTTTCCTGTAAGAATCTTTGAGGACTCTCAGGTATAGATTCATGTTGTCAGTAAATATGGATACTGTGACCTCTCCATTTTCTGTTTTTATCCCTTTTATCTCCCTCACTTGTCTTATGGTTTTAGTGTAAACTTCACGTATTAACAGAACTGGTGAAAGTGGGCAGGCTTGTCTAGTTCCTGATCTAAGTGAAAATCCTTCATGTTTTTCACTATTTAGGAAGATTTTTTTTTTTGTTCCAGACTTGTCATATATGGCATTCACTATGTTAATCTGTGTTCTGTCCATCCATCCTTGTTGTCTTCAGGCCTTTTTTTAAAATCATAAACGTGTGTTGAATTTTTTGGAAAGCTTTTTTTTTCTCCTATTAAGAGATTGTGTAATTTTTGTCTTCGTATTCATTTATAAGATGAATGTCATTTATTGATATAGATATTTTGAGCCAACCTTGTGCTTTTATAATAGGGCCAACTTGGTCAAAGTAACTAATCTTTTTGATAAGTGATTGAATAGGGTTTGACAGTATTTTGTACAGGAACAAGGGATTATACTCTGGTATATGATTGCACAGTCATAGTTTCTTGTTGAGCTTGGTAGGAGAGAGAGAACTAGCAACAGCCAAAGGCTGAGGGAACCACAGTACTCCTGAGAGGTTGAGTTTTCACTTGCCAGACTAACACATTTTGCCAAGTATAGCGAAGGGTGCTAACTTCCTCAACTAGTTCCCTCCATCTTATTCACATGCTCAGGGATTAGGACTGCCCACCATTGCCTGGGTCTTCCCTATCAATTAGCTACTCTCATTCCGGTTTTTCAGGGCTTAACTGAACTAATAATTTGTCAAAAGTGTGCTCAGAGCCCAGAACTTTCATTTGGCAACTTGCCATCAGCACCTAACTCTGGCAGGAATAAATCACACAAAAGAAGAGCTCTGAATTATGTAGGTTGGCTTTGTGAGTATAAAAATCAAGGAAGGAATTGCATCCAATCAATGTACACTTGAAATGATTCTTCATAGGTGTGAGTGACTCTTTTGTTGCGTGTATTTCACAGCTTAGTTTTTAGCAGCTGCCAACTAAGGGTGATCCAAAAGAGAGTACAATATATTAATGGTCATTGTTGCTGCTGACATCAGTTCTGGGGATGGAACACAGGTGTGCATAAAACCTACATTGCACTTGCATACTGAGCTGTCTTATGTCTCTCTAGAGCATTTGAACATGCAGAGGCAAGCAA
This sequence comes from Typhlomys cinereus, assembly GCA_023101885.1. Lineage (NCBI taxonomy): Eukaryota > Metazoa > Chordata > Mammalia > Rodentia > Platacanthomyidae > Typhlomys > Typhlomys cinereus. The sequence continues at coordinate 1,310,399 of JALPQD010000532.1, read as the reverse complement.
AGATGGGTGAAATGCTTTGCTGCACCATAGCATTCAGTGTCCAATGTGCAGACCAGCTTCATGTCATTTCTGTTCTTAGGTTTGGTTTAATAACATGAGATTAAAATAGAGGATCATTGAGCAGAAGTCTGTGGAAAGAAGCTTGTTACCTGGAACCTAGGACATCATGTACATGATAGTTGTGGAGGAGCCACAAGGTACCATCCTTCTCGGGGAGCCATAAAGGAGAGATTGCTTGGATTCCTAACAACATAGTTACTCATGCTGGGGTGTATGCTTATGTTTTCTACACTGATGTTAGCAATAAAGATGAGTTTTTTCAATGTTTTCCTTAGGGTTTTATAGGATATGGATATGAATTATTCCATGATTGCCATAGAAACATTGTGACAGAGAGATCTCCTTTCATGAGGTGACATCCCTGTGTTACAATCACCAGGCCCTACACATCACAGAAGATTCTCTTGTTCCATGGTAAGTTAGAGATTTTCTACATGTTCACACCTATGCTCTGCTCCTTCACCCTTAATTCTGACCAATATCTACCTTGAATTTGCACAAATATGACCAAGGAACAACAATAGTAGTTGTAAAGTGCTCCCAGAAATTATTGAGAAACTTGCTCAGACTCACAGGATTCATGGAAAGTAGGAAACTGAACTTTTATCTGGGTTCCTCTGTGTTTCTGAACAGCACACATGAATCAAACGTTCTTCAAGTTACCAATTCATGTGGCATGGACTTGAATGGCATATTAGAAGGTTCTTTCTTCGTGATACTGGATGCCTCCTGAGCAGCTGAACTATTAGCAAAGACAATTCCATTTCTGAACACAGCAGTGTAAACAGGTTGTGGCATCAGTAGTTTTGTAACTTTCAGCCTGGGTGAGAAAGCATGCAAGTCATACTTAGCTGTCTTTCTGTAAAGAGCTTCCCTAATTCAGGGAGAAATTACATGAAAAAGATATGCTGATATTAGTACTGCAAGTGGTGACATCCAATACCCATCAGGATGGAGCCAAGGGCGATGCAGGAACAGCAAAACTAGAAAAAAAAAACCCAACAAACTATACTTCAGAACATCAGAGACCCTACATTAATCACCAGGAACCAGGCCAGCCTAATCTCTCCCCCTCCTAAAGCTCAGGGAAATTTGAGGAAGAGGGGGCTGTAAGATTGTAAGAGCCTAAAGATGGAGAGGAGCAACGATATGCAAGATACTACTCCACACAAGTTAGGGCCAAAGTAATCATAAAAGGACTTTGCATGACCTGCGCAATGACCAACATATCATTGATCCCCCAAAGTCTAGCATGGATCACAAGTACTAGGATCCTTAGAGGCAGGGGATTAACAGCCACAATAGTGTTCCTATACTAAAGGGGAACACAAGAAATAACTCTAGGCAATGCTACTGAGTCCTTAAACCTCATCAGAGAGGAGGACCCAGAGGGAAGTTTGACATGGACACTAAAGGATGCTCCAGGGAGGGGGGAGGAGGCACTGGGAGAAAAGGAGGGAGGGGGAAATAAAGGGGAAAAGGGGGTAGGGAGCAAGGGGGTCCAGAGAGGGGTGGAGGGGGGAGGGGGCTGGGGTACCTATTAAGTTTGTATGAGTGAAAAAAATAAATAAATTAATTAAAATATGCTGACATTGTCACTGTAGGAGTGACTGAAGCATCAGGAACGATGCAAAGAAAATATGGTGCCTTTATTAGAGATAGGGATAGAATGAAAGGATAAATAATAATTATAGATGTACTACATGGGTTTTTCTCAGAACAAAATATTTGATCCAAAGGGAGTAATCACACAGTGATGTGGAAATCTCTCAGGTTTGGGGGAGAGTGATGAAATGGAAGTTGGCAGAGTGAGAGCGATTCTGGGTACACGCCTTTATGCGAGACCGACATTAAAGCTTCAGGAAAGCTGGTCTTGCATCGTCACAAATTGTTGAAAAGAGGATTTAGTCCCAACAAAGTATTCACTGTCAAAATTTTCATGGGAGAGGGGAGGTCCTTAAACAAGAGGGATCAGGTGCTAACAAAGATATAATCTTGATGTATCCCTGAAGTCAGGGTGTGCTTCCTAAATACCAGGATTAGGAGAGAGATTTAGGTCTTGGTGAAAACTGAGAGGGAAGAAGGTTCCAGGTAGTAAGAGGCTCCTCCAAGAAGCTGGTTTGGTCCAATAAGTCCTTCATGGCATCCGTAGGTAGACAAAGTGCTTGGAGGTTAGGAAATTCTGTGTCTCTTCATGGGAACATGAGTGGCACTTGGTTCCAATGTGAAGAGCCAGGTAAAAGCCATAGAAGATAACCTGCAGCCTCAACCTTTTATGCACAAGGAGGTACTATCCCTGCTCTAACATGCAGGGGAGGCCCTAACAATAACCCCATATCCAGTAAACTGAAACTCAAGTAATATTCTGTATCTGTACTGCTTGAATTGGGAAAGTGTTTTGCTTAATATTGTGTGCCCCATTTGAATTGGACAAAGCTATTTAGCCCAGACTGGTCTTGAATTTGCAGTATTCTCCTGCAAATCAAATCAAATCAAATCACATATGTGTGTAGCCACATCTGATGAGAAAGAATTATAATTCAGAAATAAAAGATATTGTCAAGCCTGATAGAAAATCTTCCTGTTGAATTGAACCCAGACAGCATTTTTCTTCTTAATCCAATTACACGACAATTCTTTTTTTAAACTTTTTTTCATTATTTATCATTTATTCAATTGTGCGTGTATGCATGTGTGTGCATGTGTATGTATGTGTGTGTGTGTGTAGAACCACGGACGAATTTGGGAACCACCATGGACCGCCTCCACCTCCTCCTTGCTTACTCTGCCCAGGGATTCACAGGCTCCGCCCTGCCAGGGCCAGAAACGCAGGCCACCCCCGGTTCCGCCCAGCGTCTATACGTGGAGTCTAGGATCCAAATTCAGGACCTTCCACCTGCAAGGCAGAGGCTTAACCCCTGAGCCACCTCTCCAGCCCCACACATGACAATTCTTGAAATCTACTTTTTCTTGTATAGAATGGTGCTGGGTCTTTAGAAGCATTACCAGATCTGTATAAGGATTTCCATTACATGTATGACATAATGCCATCCCACAGGATACTTACAGATTCACTCATTCATCTCAGCAGTATGATTCATCTCATCTCAACAGCAAGCAAGTGTAGGTAAGTGAGCAGGAATAGGAAATGCCTTCACACCAAAGAGCTGTGAGATTCTGGGAGAATTTTACACTTGGGCAAAGCACAAGGAAAAAAATCCCAAACTGAGTAAAAAAAATACTGGTACTCCCTGTTTCTGCAAACAATGATCTTGGCAGAAAAGCAATGCTCCCAAGTCAGTGTGGTATCTTGCTACTTGGAATGCAGAGGCAGCATCTTCATAGCAAGTCCCAGATCAACTTGATCTGACTAGGGAATTCTAGGCCAGCCAGAGATTAGCAGTTATTCAATGGAAATGTTCTCTAATACTTCCAGTTATCAAGAATAGTCCTAAGAGTAAGGGTGGGATACCACTGTATGAGTTATTTACACGGGAGGAAGTTGTTAACCAGGAGGAAGCTGATGTCAACCAGGATGGCACAAAACAATGCAGCCTATTGGCACTTGTTGCAGTCCACCTGCATAGTTGCTGATAAATGGCCATCAAATAGCTTAAGGGAACAAGTTTTTATTCTCTTATGATTCCTGGTTACAGTTCTTAGTCCAGCTTGATGGGAGAGCATGCACCAACACCAAGGCCAAAGGAACTGCCACACTGTCACCACGTAACAGCTGAGAGAGGGACAATCCTTACTTTCCAGACCAGAATGTCTGGCCAAGTATACAGAAGAATGCCAACTTTCTCAACCAGCTTTCCGTGATTTATTCCAGGGCCTAATCCCATCCAACATAGGCTGGGCCTTCCCCATCAGTCAAACAATCTCCTTCAGGTTTGCTCTGGGCTTTACTCAACCATCAACTCTCTACAACTGTGCCCAGATCCCAAACCCTCAACAGTCAAGTTGACATCTGTGCTTAACTATGACAGCACTGAATCAACTTGTGTCAGAAATAGATAATAAGTAATAGTGCTAAAAGCCTCCATACTTATTATGCAGGACATGGAGGACTTAGGCTGTGTCTAAGATACACCGTGGTTAATACTATGAAATAATTCAAAATAAATCCTCCCTTTTTTATTGATTACACCTGGTATTTGGCCACAACAACAGAAAAGGTCATTATTAGGAGGTAGAAGTTTCTTCCCTGAAGCAGGCTTTTGAGTGGTGGACTGGTATTCAGATTAGAGGAGGATTGTCATCAGACTTGGTCAGGATAAGATCCTGCATCGTATATTGGAAATAACCCCAAAAAGGACTGTCCACTATGCACTACAGGCACAATTGTTTTGGGTGCAACCAAGCATTCTGTGATTATGTTTAAGACCTGTTTCAAGGAAAGGTGACCCCCAACTTACATTATAATTAACACAAAATCCTGTAGAAGGAGAGAGTATGGGAACTTCTGTTCAGGTCTGCTGAAAGCAGCACATACTTCTTCATTGTCCCTGTTCTTCACTGCCACAGCCATCAAGATAGGCCATAACAAAAAGCCAAAAAAGGCAGTCTGGCAAAGGACAAAGCCAGTAGTAGCATCAATAAGAGGAGCAGAACAATATAGACTTGTAGTGCACAAGGAATATATAGTAATCTTGAAAATACAAAATACCCATCTTACACAAGAGAAAAATCCAACAGCCAATAGTACTCTTTGAAAGAGAAGAGAGCCAAGAGCAGTATTGGAAAGAGAGCCAATAGGAATGTGTTGAATAGAAGGGAGCCAATGGCAGTTTCACAAACAGGAATGTTCATCTTGGGAACAAGGAGAGACAATGGCCATATTGGAATTTGAATCCTGAGGTGGTCAAGGTATAAACCCTGAGATACCCAGCTAAGTTCCCAAGGCAAGCGGTAAGAGTGAAGGTATGTAGCTTGTACAGAGCTGCAACCATGGCCATAGTAAGCTTCCCTTGAGAGAGAAAAGTTTCCTGAGCCATGGCAGCTGGCCTCCATAGGGCCTTAGGGCAAATACTTGCAGGAAGAGCTTCTAAACCAAGCCTGAAAGACCAAGAAGGCCTGTGTGATGATAGACCCCCGATCCTGGAAGGTCCCAAAGGTAACAGGGACTTTTGGTGAATACTTGCAGGAAGAGCTTCTAAACCATGGCCTGAAAGACCAAGAAGGCCTGTGTGATGATAGTCCCCTGATCCTGGAAGGTCCCAAAGGTAGCGGGAACACCTACGTGGACATCAAGGCCTTCCAGGGCACTGTGATCATCACAACATCGGAGACAGCCAGAACTTCAGAGATACCCAGGCTATTGAGGACCCCCAGGTCAATGAGGACCTCCATATGGATTGGGCTCCCAAGGCAGATGGGGTCCCAGGAGAGTCACCAGATCCCAGACCTTTAGGTAAGGACATCCAAAGGCAGTGTATCTGTATTGCCTGCCTACCAGGTGCAGAAAGAGGCACAGGAGACCCTGGTACGGCTTCACTGTGCTGCAGTTATACCAGATGGAAGAGGTGTTAAACACGTTCCATATCCAATGACTATCACCAGGTAGGTGTCCTGTACTAGGTTGGCCCTGACCTCAAGTGGTTCATGTGGAGTGTCCTTTCCCGTGTCCTGAACCAACCTCCTCAGTGACCCAAATCCAGAACTTGTTCTCTGATGGTGCTGCTGCCTGTGGGAAGAACGTTACATGGGTTCAAAATCAGTATTTCTGTGCAGTGTTGACATGAATCAAGCTGGCATGCTGGTTAGTCCCTAACACTCATTCTTAAAATGTACTAAATACACTGAAGGTAGAAATGGAGTGTCCTAAATCACTTTAAGATCTTTGAAATCCCCAGAGCCCAAAAGTGCCTGGCTAGGTGTGACACAATCCAGAAGTCAGGTCATCTTGCAGATTGCACTGCAGCCAGCCCTCCTCTCCCCTCCTGGGACCCTGATAGTGCCATTTTCAATTTTCTGAGGGGGAGTGATGTAGACCCCACTCCAGGAGAGTCAGATGGGCTTGTCCTTTGTGACTGAGTGATGCCATTGAGCGTAGGGTCAGCAGGGTATGGTCTTGATGTTTCTGTCCTAGTTAGTGTGCAAGGTGTCACAGAGTGTGGATGTCATGCTTCACACTTCCTCTGTGCAGGGGCTCTAACTTGACCTTCTCTCATGACTCCTGTGAATGGTCTGCTGTAAACAGGGCTGAAAAAATACCACCTCAACTCCACGTTCTCTGATTTGTGTGTGTGTGTGTGTGTGTGTGTGTGTGTTTCTCTGAAAAGGATTGCTTGATCCAAGATAGGTTGATATATAATTATGTGATTGTCATTAGTCCCTTAACCACTAGGATTTGCATGAATTGACATTTCTATCCTAAGGAAAAGTGCATTTCAACGCCTCCCCCACTTGTTATCAGCTTATGGTAGTCCCACCACTGGATGTGAGAAAATACCAGTAAGATTTTCAAGGATTTTCTCCATTTCTATGGTTGTGCTTATCTCCTCCTGCCCCCCATTGTAAGAAATTCAACTTTGTTTTGTCCATCTTGCACAATCATTGGAACATTGAGCTATGTCTCAGGCCACTTTTGTGTTTACTTCTTCTTTTTCTTGTTGTTTGATAAATGATCTCTATAGGTAACCCTTGGCATTGCGAACTTAGTGTGTTGTCCTTGCTGTTCTTGACTTAATAGTATTTCTCCTTCATCTTATTCCCATGTGCTGTAATTCCAAGTCTATCACTCCCTGCCTGTCATCTCCAGCCCTCTTTTTGATTTGTATTTTCAACACAGGGGCTTATTAACTTTGTTGTGATCTCCTTGCCTCAGATTCCCAAGAAACTGAGCTCTACACTGCCACATCTGACTGAACACACTTTATTATGTCTGATATTTGGGAAATTTTCACTTTCTATGGGATGACTTTTCCTCTGTTTGCATTCCACACATCTTGCCAGGATCTTTTCTGGTTTCCGCAAATGTAATTTGACTTGAGTCAGCAGCAGGAGAGCATGATGTTGTGTTGCATTGTTTAAAACAAATTTTCATTTAATTTGTGGGTTTACAACGTAGTATCCTTCTGTATCTCTTATGATTTTCTTTGGTTTGAAGTCCACTTTGTCAGATAGTATAATTGCTACCCCTGCTTGTTTCCTGGTTCCATTAGCTTGCAGAATTTTTGCCCAGCCTCTTACTTTTAGAATGTGCCTATCTTCTGTGGTGAGGTGTGCTTCTTGAAGGCAGCAGATGGATGTGTTTTGATTTCTAATCCATGTTTGCAATCTGTGTCTGTTGATTGGTGAGTTAATTCCATTGACATTTAGGGGTATAATGGAGAAATTACTTTTGCTTTCTGACTTTTTTGTGTTATTGTCTTTCATAAGTATATTATTTAGCTGGTAAGTTGTGGTGGCATTAAACTTCCGCTCTGTCCTCCTGGATATGCTTGTTCTTTTCTTCAAGCTTGAGTATAATTTTTGAAGGCCTGGTTTGGTGGTCATGTAAGCCTTCAAATTGACTTTATGGTGGAAAGTTTTTCTTTCACCCCTGATCATGACTGATAGTTTTGCTGGGTGTATCGGCCTGAGTTGACATTTGTGCTCATTCAATTTTTGAAGAATGTCTCTAAAAGCTCTTCTGGCTTTTACTGTTTCCATCGAAAAATCAGTTGTTATTTTAATAGGTTTAACTTTAAAAGTGACTTTTTTTTGTCTTGAAGCTCTCAGCACATTCTCTTTGTCTTGTATATGCTGTGTTTTGACTATCATTTCCATGGTGAATTTCTATTTTGGTCATATCTGTTTGAGGTGCAATATGCTTCTTGTGTTTGGATGGGCCTCTCTTTCCTTAGATGTGGAAAGTTTTCCTTTACGATAGTTTGAAAAATTTCCTCAGGTGTGGTATTTTGGGATTCTTGTTCTAGTATGACATAAATGCGCATGTTAGGTTTCTTCATAACTTTACAACTTCTTTCCATGACTCTTGAATTTTCCTCTCAAGTATCTTTGTGGCTTAAACAACTTTTTTTTTTTTTAATTTCCATTCATACAAACTTAACAGGTATACCGGTCCCCCCCTCCCTCCAACCCCTCACCTCTTATGCCCCCCACTCTCCCTTCCCTCCCCATCCCCCAGTGCCTCCCCCTCCCATCCCCGGAGCATCCTTTAATGAGCATGTCAAACTCTCCTCTGGGTTCTCCTCTCCGATGAGGTGCAAGGACCCAGTGGCATTTCCCAGAACCCTTTCCTGTGTTCCCATTAAGCATAGGAACACTACTGTGGCTATCAATCCCTTGTCTCCAAGGATCCTAGTGCCTTTAGCAAACGCTAGACTTTGTGGGGTCAATAGTGTGTTAAACAATGCGCAGGGCATGCAAAGTCCAATTATGATTGCTTCAGCCCTAACTTGTGTGGAGAATCTTGCATATCATTACTCCTCCCATCCTTGTGCTCTTACAATCTTACTGCCCCCTCTTCCGCAAATTTCCCTGAGCTTCAGGACGGGGAGAGATTAGGCTGGCCTAGTTCCAGGTGGTTGATATAGAGTCTCCGATGTTCTGGATTATGGTTCTTTGATTTATTTTTTTCAGTTTTGCTGCTCCTGCAATGCCCTTCACTCCATCCTGATGGGTATTGGATGTCACCGCCTGGCCAGAGATAAAAACCTGTTAAATTAGCGTCTTGTTATAAAAGTATATTCAAAGGTAGATGTAATAAAATTAGGAAATCACGCTGAGGGAGGGGTCAATCACCCATTTGAGATATGGTTACTTTCTATCTGCCAGACTATACGCCCTCCCTTCTGGTAAGATCATACCCCATCAGTTGTAAATGATCAGGAAGGAAAGTCTGTGAACTTAACCAGATGTCTCATTACTTACTTGCAGTCCTTGATGGTGGCCTATTTGCTCTACTGTAACATGGTCCCCTCTCTCCTTGTTACTGGTGTGTCCCTCTTTCCCCATTCCTCCTGTTCATAATCTTTGCAATTACTGTAGATATTACAGAGATTTATCTTTGAGTGTCTCTAAGTGGGTTTGGTACTAGGAGCCACCTATTACGGAGTACATATGTCGCTTAATTTTCTGTGTCTGGGATAATTCACTCAATATAATTGTTTAAAATTCCATCCACTTCCTGGCAAATTCCATTAATTCATCATTTTTGATGGCTGAGTAGTACTCCATTGTATAGATGCACCACAGTTTCCTTATCCACTTGTCAACTGTTGGACATTTGGGTTGATGCCATGACTTTGCTATTGTAAACAGTGCTGCTATGAACATGGTTGTGCTCGTGCTATCGAGGTGAAGTTCTGTTGTATGGGGGGGGGTTATTCCCAAAAATGGAATAGCAGTGTCATATGGCATTTCAATCTTTAATTTCTTTAAGAATCTTCAGATGGTTCGCCAGAGTGGTTGTATGAACCTGCATTCCCACAAGCATTGTAGGAGAGTTCCCCTCTCTCCACATTCTCTCCAGCATTTGGTATTGTTTGTATTGTGGATTTTTGCCATTCTGACCGAGGTGAGATGATATCTCAGGGAGGTGTTGATTTGCATTTCCCTGATGGCTAAGGATGCAGAGCATTATTTAAGATATTTGTTAGACATTTTAATTTCTTCCCTGGTAAGTTTCTTTTAAGTTCCAAGTCCCATTTTTTAATTGGGCCATTTGTTTCCTTGGTGTTTAGTTTTCCAAGTTCTTTGTGCACTCTGGATAATAGAGCTCTATCAGATATGTGGTTAGTGAAGATTTTCTCCCATTCTGTGGGTTGCCTTTTTGCTGGAGTTACAATCTCTTTATCTGAACAGAAGCTCTTTAATTTCATAAGATCCCATCTGTTGAGTGTTGGTTGTATTGACTGTGCTGTTGGGTTTCCGATTAGGAAATGTTGGCCTAGTCCAATCAGTTCCAGGGAGTTCCCTACCCTTTCAACTAAGATTTTTACAGTCTCTGGCCTTAAATCAAGGTCCTTGATCAATTTGGAATTAAGTTTTGTACATGGTGATAAATATGGGTCGAGTTTTAATCTTGTGCATGTGGACATCCAGTTTTGCCAACACCATTTGTTGAAGATGCTCTTCTTTCTCTATTGACTTTTTTGGGCCCCTTTGTTAGAGATCAAATAGCTGTAGTTGTGTGGGCTTATATCTGGGTCTTCAATCCTTATTGATTGATCTGTGTGTCTATTTTGGAGCCAGTTCCAGGCTGTTTTTATAGCTATGGATTTGTAGTATAGACTAAGGTTTGGTATGGGGATACCTCCAGCAGTGTTTTTGTTTTTGTTATCCAGGTCTTCTGTGCCTCCATATGAATTTTGAGATTGTTTGATCAACCTCTTTAAAGAATCGCTTTGGGATTTTGATTGGTATAGCATTGAATCTGTATATTGCCTTTGGTAGGATGGTCATTTTTATGATGTTGATCTGCCAATCCAGGAACACCGGAGGTCTTTTCACCTTCTGGTGTCTTCTGCAATTTCTTTCTTTAGGGTTTTAAAGTTTTTATTGTAAAGTTCTCTTACTTCCTTGGTTAGGTTTATACCAAGGTATTTCATTTTTTTAGGGGCTATAGTAAATGGGATTGTTACTGTTAGGAGTTTTTCACTTTTTCCATGCTTGCTGTATAGGAAGGCCACTGATTTTTGTACGTTTATTTTGTATCCTCCCACACTGATGAACTTCTGTATTAGTTCCAGGAGCTTCCTGGTGGAGTTTTTGGGATCACTCAGGTATAAGATCATGTCATTTGCAAAGAGAGATAACTTGACTTCTTCCATGCCGATTTGAATCCCTTTTATTTCCCTTTCTTGTCTTATCGCTTCAGCTAAGACTGCAAGTATAATATTGAATAGAAGTGGTGAGAGTGAACAGCCTTTTCTAGTTCTTGATCGAAGTGGGAATGCTTCAAGTTTTTCCCCATTGAGTATAATCCTTGCTGTTGGCTTGTTTTATATAGCTTTTATTATATTGATAATAACTGCCTCTAGGGTTTTCATCATAAAGGGATGTTGGATCTTGTCAAAAGCTTTTTCTGCATCTATCGAGAGTATCATGTGGTCTTGGACTTTGGACTGGTTTGTATGGTGAATTACATTTATTGATTTGCGTATGTTGAATCAACCTTGTGTGCCGGGGATCAAGCCTACTTGATCCCCGTGAATAATCTTTTTGATATGTTTTTGAATCCGATTTGCTAAGGCTTTGTTGAGAAATTTTGGATCTGTGCTCATCAGAGAGCCTGGCCTATAGTTTTCTTTTTTAAGTGTATCTTTATTAGGTTTTGGGATTAAGACAATATTAGCTTCATAGAAGGAATTTGGTAGTGTTCCTTCCTTTTCTATTTAATGGAACAGTTTAAGGAGTATTGGTATTATTAGCTCCTTAAATGTCTGTTAGAACTCTGTGCTGAATCCATCTGGTCCAGGACATTTTTTGGTGGGAAGATTCGAGATTACTGCATAGATTTCTTCATATGTTATAGGACTACTTAAATAATTCAAAAATTCCTGATTCAATTTAGGTAAGTTGTGTTTACTTAGGAATTCATCTATTTCTTTTGTGTTGTCAAATTTCACAGAGTGTAAGTTTTTGAAATATGACATTATAATTCTCTGGATTTCTTGGGTATCAGTAGTGAGTTAATTCCATTAACATTTAATGTTATAATGGAGAAATTATTTTTAATTCCAGACATCTTTTACATTTAGTGGCTTTTGTAAGTGCATTGTTTTTCTTTTAAGTTTTGGTGGTATTATACTTCCCTTCTGTCCTCCTGGATATACTTGTTTTTTTCTTCAAGCTTGAGTATCATTTCTAGCATTTTCTGAAGGCCTGGTTTGTTGGACATGTATCCCTTCAAGTTGTCTTTGTGCTGGAAAATTTTTCTTTCTCCCTCGATCACGATGGATAGTTTTGCGGGGTATATCAACCTGGGTTGACATTTTTGCTCATTCAATACTTGAAGTACATTTCTCCAAGCTCTTCTTGCTTTTACTGTTTCCATTGAGAAGTCATTTGTTATTTTAATAGGTTTAACTTTAAAAGTGACTTGTTTTTTTTCCTTGAAGCTCTCAGCACCATTTCTTTGTCTTGAACATGAAGTGTTTTCACTATTATTTGCCGTGGTGATTTTCTATTTTGGTCATATCTGTTTGGGGTGCAGAATATCTCTTGTATATGGATGGGCCTTTCTTTTTTTAGATGAGGAAAGTTTTCCTTGATGATAGTTTGAAAAATTTCCTCAGGTGTGGTATTTTGGAATTCTTGCTCTGGAATTCCATGAATATGCATGTTCGGCTTCTTCAGGGTGTCCCATAACTCTTGAATATTTCTCTCAAGTATCTTTTTGGCTTTAACGACCTCTTCCATTGACCTGGTTAATACTCCCACTTTGTCTTCAAGGTCTGAAATTCTATTTTCTGCTTCGTTAGTTCTGCTGATAAGACTCTCTGTTGAGTTCTGGCTTGAAGAAAATTTGCCTTTTAGTTCAGTTTTAAACTCTGCTTGAGTCTGTTTTAACTGCTCTATGCCTGTTTTTGTTTCTTGAACTGTTTTTCTCAATTCCTCCAAGTGTCTGTTGTGTTCCTCTTCAAAGTGATTGATGCGGTTATTTAATTCCTCCGGGATTTCCTCTTTCATAGTATTGATCATGGTAATGATCATGTTTTGAAAGAGTTATCTTGGGTCAGGCTTTCTTGGCTATTTTCCGTGGATTTTTTTCTGGTTGGAGTCTATCATTATAGGGTTAATTCTTTCCGTGGGAGAATTGTTTTCTTGGGTTTTGTTTCTCATGGATATGCACTTTGACGTGGGCATTGTCGTTTTATCTCTTAAGACCTTCTTTCAATTTCTGTGTGTTTTTGACTAAACTGAGTTAGTTGGCCTGGAGCAGCGCCTGTTGTGACTGGTTGGTGGGAGGAGCTGGGACTAGTGGGTTACCTGGTATTTGGGGGTGAGCAGGGGGTGCTTACCTGTGGCACAGTGTGTCCTCGCCAGACTGTGCATGTCCGTCCGGGTGGGTAGGGAAAGGGGAGAGGTGCTGGTGGCAGGCCCACTTAACCTGGGGAGCTGTGGAGTGGCCCCAGGGTCCTCCCCTGCCAGTAGTGCCTGCTCCGACTGGCTGGTGGAAGGATCTGGGACTAGTGGGTTATCTAGGGCTTGAGGGTGAGCAGGCGGTGCTTACCTAGGGCGCGGTGTGTCCTGGCTGGACTGTGCAGGTCTGGGCAGGTAGGGAAAGGGAAGAGGTGCTAGTTGCGGGAGCACTTAACCTGGGGAGCTCACATTTCATGAATCTGTTTTTTGAGAGCTAAGTAGTATCCCATTGTGTACATATACCACATATTCATTATCCACTCCTGTGTTGTGGGATGTCTAAGCTGAATCCATTTCTTTGCTACCGTGGACAGAGCTGTTGCAATGAACATCAATGTATACATGTCTCTGTAGCAAGGTGTATTATTTTTGGGAACATTACAAAGAGTGTTATAGCTGGACTATATAGCATATGGATTCTTAACTCTTTTTAGGGTCCTCCATACTGATCTCCAAAGGGAATGTAGAAATTCACCTTTCTACCAGCAATGAATGAGCGATGTTTTTTCCCACATCTTCACCAGCATTTAGGATTCTTTATATTGGGGATTTTGGCAATTCTGACCAGGGTGAGATGATATCTCAGGGAAGTTTTAAATTGTGTCACTCTAATGGCTAGGGAGGTAGAACATTTTTCAAGATATTTGTCGAACAGTAGAATTTTGCCCTGTCACAAATTTATTTTTAGTTTCCAGGTCCATTCTTAGTTGTGTTGCTTACATCTTCAATCATTAGCGTTCTTTGTATACTCTGTATATTAGTCCTCTGTCAGATATATGGTAAGTTGGGATTTTCTCTCATCTCTGGGTTGTCTTTTTGCTTGATGAATAATATCTTTGTAGGAATGGAATCTCTTTAATTTTATGAAATCCCACCTGTTGGTCTTATTTCCACATTTGGGGTCCAAGTGCCTAGCCAACTAGTTGAGGTGTATTGTCTATAATTTCTTCTAGGAAGTTTATAGTCTCTTGTCTAACCTTGATGTCTGATCCATTTGGAGTTCATTTTAGTGCAGGGTGACATATGTAGTCCGTTTTCATTCTTCTGCATGGAGATTACTCGTTTTCCCAACACTATTTCTTGAACATGCTGTTCTTTTTCCAGCCATTTTTGTTGTTGATGTTGGTTTGTTTGGCACCTATGTTAAAAAAAATGAGTTGACTGAAGGTATGAGCTTATATCTGAACCTTCTATTCTAATCCATTGCTGTATATCTGTTTTGAAAGCAACTAATTACTATGGCCTTGTAGTTAACTTAAGATCCAGTATGATAATGTCTCCAGCAAAGTTTTTTTTTTTTTTTAATGAGTCTTCTTTTTGCTTTCCTGGATCTTTTTTACTTCCATATGTGTTTTGAGATTTGTTTATCAATTTCTGTGAAAATCTGTGAATTTCAATTTGTATGGCTTTTAATCTGTATTTTTCTTCTTTCAGAAGACTTATTTTTTCCTATGTTAATACAACAGGTTCAGAAATATGGGAGATCTTTCCAAATTCTGTTGTCCTCTGAAATATCATTCTTCGGTGTTTGGAGTTTTCATTGTACAGGTCTTTCACATGCTTGGATAGGTTCATTTCAAGATATTTCCTTTTCATTTGGGGGAGAAGCTATGGTAAATGGAATGGTTTCTCTCAGATCTTTCTTGAATTGATTATCCTTGGTGTATGTGAAAGGCACTGATTTTTTGACATTAGTTCTAAAGCTTTCCATTCTACTGAATATTAGTTTCAGGAGTTTCCTGGTGGATCCTTTGGGTTTTCTCAGGTATAGCATCATGTCCCCTGCCAATAGGTATAGTTTGACTTTTTTGTTTCCAATTTCTGTCTTTATATCACCTTCTCTTGTCTCATGGCTCTAGTTAAACTCCAAGTACAATAGGAAAGAGAAGTGGTGAGATTCAACAGCCTTGTCTAGTTCTTGATCTAAGTGGTACTGTTGCAAATATTTCACTGTTTATCATGAATTTTACTAGAGGCTTGATGCATATGGACTTTATTATGTCAATACATTTTCTTCCATCCCTGTTATACCCAGGACACTTTTCATATGTGTGTGTTATATTTTGTTGAAAGAATTTTTCACATCTATCGAGAACACCATGTGATTTAACTTTTGGCATTTGTTTATAAGTTATTGGCATTTGTTAATTTTTCCTACATTTACAAGTATATTGATTATTTATCACTGACTCCCCCTTTCCCTCCTCCTTACCATCTCCCTCCTCTCCCTTCCTGAAGCCATCGCACTTGCTCCAACCCTCCTGCCTGTCTGCTTCTATGGGCCTCATGTTCCCTCTGGATTGTCTACTCTTGTGGTGGTTTTGGCCTCTATGGTATACTAAGTGGCCTCTCCTTGTGATGCCTCACTGATAAGGGCATTGTTCTTCACTCATCCAGCCCTAGTCCCCAAGGTTTCCACTGCATGGAATTATCTCTGCTGGGATCTTTGCTAGCAATGAGAGCATGTTGGTATGTCAGTGTTTTTGTAGGTCTATTAAGGAGAAATCTCATTGCTGTGAGTTCCTGGATATAGTATCTTTGCCTTGAATGGAATATCTTGTCTAACAGTGAACCTTCCCATCTTTTGGCTCTTACAACCTTACTTCCCCCTCTTCTAAGAGGTTCCTTGAGCCTACAGATGGGGAGAGATTAAGTTGGCCTGATTCTGGGTGAGCATTAGAGGGTCTCTGGTACTCTGCCTTCTGGCTGGCTATGGTGACCAATAGGCTGCATCTTCTTGTCTTGAGATCCTCTACCTCTGTTGTAGAACCAGACTTCTAGGCTGAGTACTGAGTGCTCTTTAAATCCATGGGTACAGTAACAGGTATTTACATAGCAGTTAGCGTAATGTCATTCTACCTACAGGCTCATAGGATATTCTTCCCTGGTGATTTTTTCCCTTTCCTTTTATATGTTCTTGTCCCAGTTACAGTAACTGGAATGTGTTCCTTCTGACTAATGGTCTGGGTCTAATCAGAAATCTGTTGGTTGTCTCCTTGATACTCATGCCACTATTATAGTGGTGCGTCAAACTGGGATTGAATTCTGGCCTCATGAACATACTAGATAGCGCAATCACTCTCTACCACTGGGCTATATGTGCACTACTGCGTCTCCTGTTTGCTGTGAAGAACAACAGTCATATATTGTTTTTAAGGGAGTGAAAAAAGGAAACGAGTGATGTTTGCTTACTTATGGTTCCAGAGTGGAGATACAGTCCCAGCATTGGCAGGAAAGCCTGCAGGGAGCAGACGATGAGGGAGGCAAGAACCGAGACGCTAGAGAGTAAACGGGTGGGGGCTACTACCCAACCTCAAAGGGCCTGCCCCCTGTGGACTTATGTCCTTCCTCCGCAAGCCTTCTACTCTCTTCAAAGGTTGTTAGACTTTCCCTGCAAAACGTGAATAGCGCTTAAGGTTTGCAACACATGTGAAGTACTGTTGGGGGAGCAGATTATCATATGATTCAAACCATGACAATCTCCCACTTCTCTTTCACTTGTAATGTTAAGGCGGGGTCTCGCTAAGCTGCCCATGCTGACCCTGAACTCTCTCTATAGCTTAATTTCCCTTTAAATTTTGATCTTCCTGGCTTTGCCTTGTGAATAATCGAGATGATAGGCCTGTCGAGGGTCACACTGCATTTTCTTACCATTATCTTTTCTTGTTTATTTTCTTTTTTGTTTTTAAGTCTTCATTTGATTGTTTCATTTTATAGCTTCTTAAATAATGTTTATTTGATTTAAGAAGTTGTGTGTGTGTGTACGTATGTGTGTGTCTATGTGGTGCGTGTGTGTGTGTGTATTGTGTGTGTGTGGTGTGTGGTGGTGTGTTGTTGTCTGGGCGATGTGTACGCCTGGTGGAGGCCACACTGTGGTTTTTATGTGGACCTAGGATGCTGAACTTCCAACTCAGGGAATTCTCGGTTTTGAGAACAGGAGTCTTAACCCCTTACCCAAATCTCGTCCAGCCTCTTTAAAAAAAAAAAAAAAAAAAGAGTTCTCTGTTATTATATCATTGTAAAATCTTTACATAAGCGATATTATCTTTTAATGCTTTAATGGAATCTTTGTCAGATGTATGATTTTTTTCTAATCTCCTGCAAGAAGTGCTTTTTTTTTATGATCAGTATGAAACTTTATGTTTTCCATTTTAATCTACGTCTCGTCCCTGCAGTGTAAGAAACATTGGGCATCAAAAGAATGCGACGGCGCCTCCCGGAGAAATCCCAGAGGGGAAGCGAAAGAGGAAGTAAAGCAATCCAGGGGATGATTCCCAGGAGGATCACCTTTGGGCTTTCGCACAGGGGGACAAAACCATGCCACTCTGATACAACACACACACACACACACACACACACACAACGACGACACACAACACACAGCACCACAGCATGCCCACACACACTCAAAATAAAGTAAAAATAAAACAAAACTAGACTCATTCAGTTTTGAGATTTATGTTGGGAATGGTATCTGAAAAGATTGAGTTATTCGAGTTGCATTGTATCGACGTTTAGCTGTGTAAGCCATGTTCTTTCTGTGGGATATTATTTGCTGATGATAGAGAATCAAATAGGTTCATGAAGTCAAAGTTTCAAGAATGTCACCACCCATAGGAGTGGAATTTATTATTTCGGTTGGTGCATGCTTTATTTTAATTCTATACACAATCTAAGCGTTCACTATTAAAGCTTCTAGCAATAGGGCTGTGCGCGTATCTTGTTTGGGCAAGGTCGCGATTGTAGTTTCAGTTATTTTATATAGTAATGCATTACTCCTCTTGAATTTTTATTCTTCAGTTTTGTCTTTTGTTTTACGTATCTATTGTCTGGTTGCCACTGTGTGTTGTGTTTGTGTGTGTGTGTGTGTCAGATTTGTTTGGGGGTTGTGTCCAAGCGGCCCCAGGCCTACTGTATAGATGAAGAATTTGATCATTAGTAACTGGAATGAGACCATCGGTAGGCTGATTTGCCCCTGGAGTTGAGTTTAACCTTCATCTGTCTTATATCACTTTGTTTTTCTCAGAATGTGCCAGCTGAAACCTCCTCTCCAGCAGTTCTGTCCTTGCGCATTAAGACAGCATTAGATATGTTAATAAAACGGATCACAAGAACGATTTGGAACATATCACAGTACCCAGATACTAACTGCTTTGAGAATGCCTTTGTCCTTGTCCATTCCCTTCTAGCAACTGAATGTCACAGCGCAACTATTTCGCCTGATTTAACTCTACCTGCGAGACATTCCGCTCTGGTCCACACCTCCTTCTTTTCTTTACTAGCTCCAGATGTATACATTAATTACATAATCCTTGGTAAAATTATTGTCCCTGCTCTTTTTGTTTCGCTATAACTACTCTGTTGCTACATTAACCATTGAGCTTAGATGATTAAGAGGACATTTCCTAGGCCACACTGCTGGGCGTGCTTGCGTGATCAATTTCGCCTAGGCTGCTCTATGTCTTGTTTCTCCTTTATGTTAAATCTTGGCTTTAAGCTGGTTCGTGGGGCCTGTTCTTGGTGTGTGTGTGTTGTGTGTGTGTTGGTAACGGCATGTGCGTAGGGTGTGTGTCCTGTGTATGTCGTTAAAATTCAGAGGTTTAACCCGTTTGTGTCTGTCGGAGGCCCAAGAGTCACTTCCAGGACTAACCAACCCTGATTTTGATTGCTTCTTACTTTCCTCTATCTTCTTTTCTCTGCTTTCCCAGGCTCCTCCTTCAGTGGCGGAAAGTGGCAGGGTCGCTCCAATTTCTGCCCCTAGCATTTTTTACATGGGACCTGGGATTCGAACTCAGAACATTCTGCTTGTGATGCCAGAGACTATAACCCTGAGGAGCCCTCTTCTCCAACCCCCCTTTGCTTTTTCCAGGGGCAATTGGTCTTCCTAGCATGTCCTGGAATTTTCAGTGCTCCTTCTGCTTTAGCTTCCTGGAGTGCTCACATGAGTATTTCACTTTGCTTTTCTACCCTAGTACTTCCTTCTGGTTCTCTTTATAATACCATTATGACAATTCTAATTTTTTTTCATTCCTTATTTCCCTGTCTTTATCCTCCTTTTCTTTCGGCTTGTTGCATATGTTTAAGACATATGCTTCAGAGATTTCATCTATAATAGTATAAGTCTCACATCCTGAAGAGGGATTGTGTTTTTAACTTATTTTGTTTCTTTGAATGGGGCATGTACCAGTTAGATCTATGTATCAACTTAACAGTTGAAGACTGAGGCTTCAGGCATATCTGTGAAGAGTTTAGTAATGAAGACAAGCCCTGCTCAAGACTGTGGGCTATTAACTAGTTTATGAGGGAGAACCCGGCTCAGGGAAAGTGGGGTCATTCCCTGGGCAGGTACCTGAGGTGGAGAGAGTTGGACCAGTGCTTGCTTCTCACTGGTTTTATTGTTTACTTTTTTAGAAAAATTATTTTATTTTAATTAATTAATTAATTTGAGAGTAGGGAAGAAATGAAGTAGGGAGGGAGGGAGGAAAGAGGGACAGAGGGAGGAAGACAGAATATGCATGGGGTGGCACACAGGTGGGGGGTCAGAGGACAACTTTCTAAAGCCCGTTTTCTACTTCTGCTTTATGGGCTTCTCGGACTTGAACTCAGGTCCCCGGGTTGGCAAGCAGGAGCCTTACCCATTGAGCTATCTCGTCGACCCTTTATTGTTTTCCTAACATCTTATAAAATAATAAGACAACTGAATTTAATGTCACTTTTCATTGTAGTAGTTCCCAGTCAGGGGACAAGTCTTCCTTAATTCAGTGAATCCCCAGTTTGGGGCAGTTTGTCGCCAGAGAAACTTGGGTCTGCTTGCTGATGGAATGTGGCTTCAGTTCAGCTTCTTGTACATACCCAGCCAGTTTTAAGGGTCCCCATCTGCTGTAGCTCCGGGCTCAGGGGTGGGGGTGGGAGGATGCTCCTGCATCGCCAGCCAATCAGAGAGCTGGGGCTCGCTGTGCACATGGTCCAATCTGGAGGCTGCGGGAGGAGAGGCCGGGTCTTAAGCAGAGAGGTGTGTTCCTGACGTCGCCACTGTGGGGATCCGGGGCATGTGGCTGAAAGACTCCAGGTGAGTCACGATCCCGGGTCGCCCGGTGACCTCAGCCGGGGCCGTGGAGCCCCGGCCGAGGACCCGAGGCAACCCGGAAACCGGAAATGGTAGGTGTTGCTCGGGTATTGGAGGCGGAGATGGACGGAACCGTGGGCCGGCCTGCATGATTGGCATTCGGCTGCGAATCCGCGCAGCGGGGAGGGGCTCCGCCCACCTATGCACCCAGAGGCTACCTGTAGCACCCCAGCATGTGTACACAGCTGATGCACCCCGTGCAGGCTGACGCACCCCGGGACTAGCTGATGCACCCCAGCATTTGTACACAGCTGACGCACGCCAAGTCTAGCTGATGCATCCCAGCAGTTGTACAGATGATGCACCCGGCCAGGCAGATGCATCCAGGGTTAATACACACGGCAGATCCCAGTCCTGCCCACTTTCGTTCTCCTTCTCATGCCGTCTGCACCTTCTGCGGGTGGTGAGGGTGCGGGGAGGGGGTGGTTCTGCACTCAAGGAGATTTTAGTTTGTGGGTCCTGCTGTTCTGCCCAGAGCAGATCCGCTTGTCCTGACGTTGTTCGGTGTGTGCTAAGTGACCACGTAATCAGCCCCGCTGTGCCTCTTCCTGGGCGTGCCAGTCTTTTTGTGTCTGGACTAGGCGAGGAGTAGCATCTACTATAGCGTTCTTGCTGACACAGACCTGAGGTACAGGCCATAATGCTGCAGAAGAAAGAAGGACGAAGAGAGAGGAAGAGGAGAACGAGGAAGAGAAGAAAAAAAGAAGGGAAGCGTGGGAAAGGAAGGAGGATAAGGAAGAAGGGAAGGCAGGCATCCAGGCTGAAACTCCCAAGGAACTGCGCTAGATACCCTCGGTGCCGAGTCCGCAACCGTAGAAGGACATACCTTAATGCTTTGCTACGGCTCTTCCATTCTGCTTCTTCCTCACCTGCATCCAAGCCTGCAACACCCAAGTTCAAGGGGGCCCTTGTGACTGAAGAGACCCTGACTTGAAACGAGTCTCTTTCGAGATTGTTCACCCACCTCCAACCCCACTTTCTGATGGGGGCCGAGCTTAGCCTCCGGTGACAAGCACAGTCCATGATGCCGATCGGCTGTGACCCGCTGCTTATTGTTCGTATTAGGCCCTTGGCTCCTGTCGTTTACATCTTTCCGCCTCAGCCCCTTTCTTGGTTGCACTTTGGAGGCTTCTCTAATCAGCCGCTGTCAGTGTTTAGGTGGTACTTTACTCTCAAGTGCTGATAGTTAAGACTAAGAAGTTTCAGCCCACCTGAGACCTATGGTCTCCTCTTTCCACATGCATTTGACTAGCTTTATGGTACTAGGCTTGTGCCCCCCTGCCAAAAAGCAGGCCTTAGATACAACCAGAAAGCAGCTGGGTACCCCATTACCTTACATGCCACTAGCCAGAGTAGTTATTGCGGTAGCTTGTAGCATCCACTGCTGGGTAAGGTGGTTGATTGCTCTTCTCTTCTGGCAGCCTACATCCTACCTTCTGCCACTGTGAAAGCTGGCTGGCAAGGAGAAAGTTTCTATATCCATTCCAGCTTGGTTTAGTCCCTTGTGAGACAGGGTTTTCCTGTATAGTTCAGGTTGGGCTAGAACTTGGTACTTAGACCATCCTGGCTTCAGACTCATGGCAACCATCCTGTTTCTGCCCCCTGAGTGTACTACTTTGCCTGTCTGATTTACTTGTTGAGAATTCATCTGTGTTTGTTTTTACACACACACACACACACACACACACACACACACACACGGAGTCATGGTTTAATATAAAAGTGTCGTCCCTCACAAGTCTGATGTGTTTTTAATATCCTGATTTGATGTTTGGGAAGGTTGTGGCAACTTTAAGAGGCGGTACCTTGCTGGAGGAAGGCAGGCCACACTGGGTTGGCCTTTTAGCCCTGCCCTGCTTCTGCTAGTAGCCTGCTAACTAGCTCTCTCAGCCTCCATGATGAGTGTGATTTATGTCGTCACCAGCCAGCCACGCCTTTTCTTCTAAATGGACTGTATCTCCTCTCTGGAACCATAAGCCAAATATATCTCCCCTTCTCCCTTAAGTTGATCAAGTATGTTATCTCATAACAGTCCAGACAATATCCGTCATACACACACAGACACACACACACACGCATGCATGCATGCACCCATGTGTATACATTGAATCAGAGTGCTTTTATTGGCATCCTCAAACACTGGGTATCTGTCTTTTTAAAGTAGCTGTCTAAGCTTGGGGAGAGGGCCTGGTAAGTAAAACACTTGCTGTGCAAACGTAAGGATCCAGGTTCGAATCCCCAGAGCCCATGTCAAAGCTAGATGTGGTAGCTCACATTTGTAATCTCAGTGCTTATCCAGTGAGGTGGGCAATAGAATCCTAGTGGACTAGTTAGCTTGATCTACACAGTATGTCTGAGTAACAGTAACAGCGACCCTTCCTCAAACAAGATGGGAAAAGGGGACTGACCTGAGGTGTCTTCTGATGTCACATGTGCATGTGTGTGTAAGTTCTGTCTCATACATGCATGTGTGCATATGTTCTTTCTCTCATGCATGTATGAGTGAATGTTCTCTCTCTCTCCTCTCCTCTCTCCTCCTCTCTCTCATTCTCCCCAGGCCTCTCCCCTCTCTCTCATCTCTCGGTCAATTCTCTCCTCTCTCTCTCTCTCTCACATACACCACACACACACACACACACACACACACACACACACACACAAAGATCAGGTAACCAACTTGTTTTGACCAGAGACCCATGCCCAGTGTCTATAAGCAAAGGACACTGTTGAGTCTACAGAAGGAGGGCATTTGGTTCTGCCTGGGAGTCTGGCCTATAGTTGTCATGGTCTGTTCAATGGAGAAGGAGTCCTTGGTACAGAGACTGGACAGCTGGGATCCACATCACTTGTCAGTGGAATTGGGATGAAGAGGAAGAGTATCTACTTCTCTCTGGTCATACTTGCTTTTCCGGGAGCCATTTCTAAATGCTGTCTTCTAAAGAGGAATGCTCGGGGATGGCGAGATGGGTCCGTGGATAAGGCGCTTGCTGGCAAAACTGGCCATGTGAGTTGGCTCCCTGGAGGCCCATATGGTAGAAAGAGCAAGCTGACTTCTAGATGTTGCTCTTTGATCTCCAGCCATGCACCATGGCAGGCATGTAGCCCCCTCCATCCTCTCAAATAAAAAAAATATTTCTAAAAGTCTTTTAAAAAAGTAGAATAAGGATTGAGGAGATGGTTCAAGAATTAAAGTCTTTGCCTCACGAGCAAAAGGACCCATTTTCGAAACCCTAAATCCCATTTAAAAAATGCTGGACAGTAATGGTAGTTACCTGTAATTCCAGTCTTGAAGGTAGAGCCTGGGAAATCCTAGAGCAAAACGATAAGGAGGTAGAACAATCCTGGATGATTCCCAATGTCACCTTTGGGCCTCCACACACACACAAACACTCAAGTGCCCTCTTGTATACATACATACATATGTACACACAAACACACTGCACACAAAAAAAGTGAAATAAAAAGTATCGTGATAGCAATCTGCAAAGTGTGGAAAGTCTTAGCCCTGGATCAGAGAATGTCACCCCTTGAGTTCAGCCTATTCTCAGGCTATTAGTAAAGGTGGGACTGTATAGTGGCCCACACTGACAGTGGATCGAAGATCCAGGGCCTGGGAGGAGAAAGTCTTAAGGAAAGCATTCTTAATAACTTTTCTGAACATTCCCTGATCCAGGATCAGTTTTTGCCAACCTCCGCCATTTCTTCCTTTCCCATCCACAGAGATAGAAGTGCTTTCTCTTCACTAAGAAGAAAAGACTTATTCTGCCCCATCCTGCCTTCAGACTTTGTGTTGCAGATTGTATCTCACTACTTTCAAATATGGTCACGTCCAGCTTAAATCAGCATTTCTTTCTTTTTTTTATGAGTATGAGAGAGAGAAAAAAAAAACACATGCATGCATTTGAGAATGTATGCACACATGCATGCAAGAGAGAAAGAACATCCACACACATGTGTGTGATACACACATACCCAGAACATATGCATGCATGGTGAGATGAGAACACAAACTCAAGCCAATCCCCATTTACCACCTTGTTCGAGGCAGGGTCTCTGTTGCCCAAGGCCTTGTATATCAAGCTAGCTAGCCCACTAGCTTCCAAATATTCTACTGGAAGTACCTCCAGAGCATTGAGATTACAAATGTGAGCTATCGTGTCTGGCTTTGACATGGGCTCTGGGAATTCGAAACTGGGTCCTCATGTTTGCACAGCAACTGTTTTATCTGCCAGGCCATCTCCCCAGCCTTAGACAGTTATGTAAAAAGACAGATATCCAGTGTTTGAAGGTGTCAGTAAAAGCACTCAAATTCAGTGTGTGTGTGTGTGTGTGTGTGTGTGTGTGTGTGTGTGTGTGTGTGTGTTTATGAAGGAACTGAAAGGCAGACACAGATGAGTTCTCAACAAGTA
>JALPQD010000532.1:1076945-1285699 GCA_023101885.1 Typhlomys cinereus | reverse complement strand
GTGTGTGTGTGTGTGTGTGTGTGTGTGTGTGTGTGTGTGTGTGTGTGTTTATGAAGGAACTGAAAGGCAGACACAGATGAGTTCTCAACAAGTAAATCAGACAGGCAAAGCACTGCTCTCAGGGGACAGAAACAGGATGGTTGCCACAAGTATGAAAAACCAGGACAGTCTACATATCAAGTTCTAGCCCAACACAGACTATACAGAAAAACTTTGTCTCACAGGACATGGAGGAAACAAGCTGGAAGGGATATGGAAACCTTCTCCTTGCCAGCCAGTGTTCATAGTGCCAGAGGTAGGATGTAGCTGCCAGGGGAGAACAATCAGCCACCTTACCCAGCAGTACATGCTACAAGCTATCACAATGACTACTCTGGCTAGTGGCATGTAAGGTACTGGAGTACCCAGTTGCTTTCTGGTTGGATCTAAGGCCTGTTTTTTGGTAGGGAGCACGTGACCGGTACTGTAAAGCTAGCCAAATATATGTGGAAAGGGGAGACTATAGGTCCCGGATGGGATCAAGCTTCTTAGCATTAACTGTAAATACCTGTCAGTAAACTACCATCTAAATACCTACCATTATGCCCATAGAGCAGCTCTCAGCATTCAACCAAGAAATACTCTTTCTTGGTAATGGAAGAAGAGAAACACAACTGACCAAAGTATAGGGAATAATTAATTGTGGAGTGCTCAGTTCTAAAACAAGACATCAAAATTACCCCCTCCATTCATCCCAAGGCTCAGAGAACTTTCCGGAAGAAGGAGCAGTGTGAGACTGTAAGATCCTGAGAGTGGTATCGTCTGGTCAGGACAGGGCTGTTGCTCTCTAGAACTCGCTGCAGGGATATCTACCCCACTAGACCCGCACAATAATCATCGATCACATTTCACCATGGATGAAGGCAGATCTCCAGAAACACTCCTCCTCTCTGAGAGACTGTGGAAGCCTAATACCAGATAAGAGACGGGGAGCTTCCTTTCTGAATGATTTGCCCACTGACGGGTCATCCGTTCCTCAGAGGTACACAGGCCAGTGTAGACATGCAAGATGGTCCTGTCTGAACCCAGTGTGAAAATCAAAAGTTGTGAAAACGGCAAGGCGATATGTAGGGATGAGGAATGGAGGCTGGTAGAGGAGGGAGGGAGACAAGGGCAGGAAGTGATCAGGTTGCCTTGGATACATATGTGAAATTGTCAAAGAACAAAATTTGTTAAAGTTAAAAAAAGCAGTCCATGCAAAAGAGGATGGGAAATTATATCAGAAATAACGAGATAAACTAAAAAGAGAGAGAGGGGAGAAGGGGAGAAGGTGGGCTGAAGAGATGGTTCAGGGGTTAAGACTCTGTCTCACAAGACAGAAGATCCTAAGTTTGGATTCCAGGTCCCATGTAAAAAACACCCAAAGAAATGGCAGAGACCCACACTTCTGGCCCTGATGGGCGGAGCCTGGAAAATCTCAGAGTGAAGCAAGAAGTAGGTAGAAGCAATCCAGGATGATTCCCAAAGTAATCCTTGGTTCTCCACAGAGATACACAGTGCCCCCCGCCTCTGTCTCTCTCTCACCCACACATACACACAAAGAAAGAAAATGGAAAAATAAACAGAGAAAAAAGTACAAAGAAAAAATAAAATCAATGAAAAATGGAAATATTATGACATGCTAGATCAAGCCAAAATTTTCTGCTGTCCAAAGTGCTTGGGAAGTACTTTTCTCTGTGCTTGGAGGTTGGCATTTGCTAGGTATTGCATGGATATTG
Organism: Typhlomys cinereus; assembly: GCA_023101885.1. Classification (NCBI taxonomy): domain Eukaryota; kingdom Metazoa; phylum Chordata; class Mammalia; order Rodentia; family Platacanthomyidae; genus Typhlomys; species Typhlomys cinereus. The sequence continues at coordinate 1,283,942 of JALPQD010000532.1, read as the reverse complement.
GGTCATGGGTACAGCTGGCGATTTGTCTCAGCTCTTGCTAAAGGACATTGGCCAGAGCAGAGGTGTATTTTCTCTGGAGGCTTATAGACGGTGTGGTGAATGTTGGAACCCCAGCAAGAAAGACCTTGAGAAGTGAGTTTTGTCAGAATGAGGACCCCACTGAATATATTCACTTCAGATGTTACTTATGAGAGAGAGAGAGAGAGAGAGAGAGAGAGAGAGAGAGAGAAGGTATACATGTGCCAAAGTGTGTATGTAGAAGTCAACAGGTTAACTTCAGAAATTGGGTTGTGGGAGTAGTTAAACCATTCACATCTTTGCTGGAGGGGTGTGGGGTGTGTGTGTGTGGTGGGGGTGTGTGTTGAAAGAACAAAGGGGGCTGGAGAGATGGCTCAGGGGTTAAGACTCTGCCCCACAAGCAGAAGGTCCTTCTTTCAGATCCCAGGTCCCATGTAAAAGCGCCAGGCAGAAATAGAGGTGGCCTGCACTTCTGGCCCTGGTGGGCAGAGCCTGGAAAATCCCAGAGTGAATCAAAAAAGAGGTAGAAGCAATCCAGGATGATTCCAGAGTCACCCTTGGTTCTCCACAGGGACACAAAGGGAGTGCCCTTTGATAGACACACACGCACACACACACACACACACACACACACACACACACACACACCACATGCAAAAATTAATTAATTAATTGAAAAAACAAAGGGATTTGTTAGAATATTTGCTGGTCCCTTACACCTGGGCCTCCTAGGACACCACACAATTGTTTCCAGTTCAGGTCCCAAAGGCCAGGATCACTTATCCCACTGTCTCCCTCAATACTTCCCGCGCTACCCTGAAGACCCTTCAATAAAACTCCCAGCAAGTCTCTATCAGGGTCACCATCCCAATCCACAGTTTTCAGGTCTGGCCTCCATCCACCCAGTCAGCGTAGCAGGGTGTCTGTGGGGAGGCAGAAGATGGGATCGTGTTGCTCTTTCTACTACTCATAACATCTTTCGCACTCACAGGATGCTTCTCTGGCTGCGCACCTCTGGGCAATTTGCTGACAAGATTAACAATGTGTTTCTTTTGTAATAACTGGCTTCCGTGCGTGCTCACAGTCATGTCTCTTCGAACCACATCCCCTGCAGGTTTATAACTCTGCACGCTGTGATTCCTTCACATGAAACTTTCTCCCCACGGATGGAAGCATCAACTTCCCCTGACCAAAGTGCCAGACGAAACAGTGTGGTATTCAGTTCTCCTCTACAGTCTCTGGAATCTATCAGACTTCACAGCTCATTTTTATTGCTCACAGAAACTCACTTCCATGAGGAAGTTACACAAGGGGTTGATTAATACACACCCTTTGGAGGAGCAACCTGTGGCTGGTTTGCCACCTCGGACCATCTTTATTTTCATGGATTTCAATTTCTGTCTGTCATAGATACAGGTGTCAACTTGATGGTTGAGGATTTGAGCTCTGGGCACATTTATAGATAATTAGTAATTGAGTTAAGCCCAGATTGAACCTGTAGGAGATTGTGTAGTTGATGGAGCAGACCCAGCCCATAGTGGGTGGAGTGAGGCCCAGGGGAGGTGAATAAAATACAGACAGCTGGTTAAGGAAGTTGGCATCCTTGTGTACAACTTGGTCAGACATGCTGGTCTGGCATGTAAAGATTGTCCCTCTCTCAACCATTATGTGAAGATGGTGTGGTCAGTTCCTTCAGCCCTGGTGTTGTGTGAACTCTCCTGTCAAGCTGAACTAAGACCTATAACTGGACTATCCTAAGAGAATAAACCCCTTGTTCCCGTAAGCAGCTTTGTCGTGATTTCTATCAGCAACATGCAGATGAACTGCAACACTGTCCATTGCCAATGCCATTTTATTTTACCTGTGAGACAGCTCTAGTCTTATATGCAACATAGTGCACGGCTGTGACTTCTTACAGCATTCATGATTTCTCTCTCCCATTTGACTTTATAATTTGATTATTGTCTGTGGAAAAGTGATATGCATATTTCTAAGTGAATTCTCTTTGTCCACGAGTTATCTATTAAACAGAATGTGGGGGATTGATGAGGTAGCTCAGTAGGTAAGGCACCTGCTCACAAACCTGGTGACCTGAGCTTGATCCTTGGAGGCCAACATGATGGAAGGAGAGGACTGATTTCCAAAAGTTCTCTGATTTCCACCCATGTGCAATGTGCGCATTCTCTCTCTCTCTCTCTTTCTGTCTCTGTCTCTCTATATATTTTTTCCAATAGATAAGTAAGATATTAAAAATAATCCCAATGAGAATTTAAGCAAAATGTGATTTTTGCCAGTACTGTACAATACTTGATCTATCATGAATTAATTTCTGTTCACATGCATACAAGTGTATTTATTGTTAGTATTTTTTCTTTACTTCTTTATCTGAGAAAGGGAGAGAGAAGGGTGTATGGGTGAAAGTCAGAGGACAACTTTCAGAAATCAGTTTTCTGCTTCTACCACGTGGGCTTCCAGGGATGGAATTTGAGTCACCAGATTCATGAACAGACAGCTTACCCACTGGGCATCTCACAGGCTCTACATGTGGACAGATTTAAAGCCGTTTTCCTTTCCTGTGATTTGTTTCATTTTTTATTATGTGTGTGTGTGTGTGAGAGACAGAGAGAGAGAGAGAGAGCGAGAGAGAGAGAGAGAGAGAGAGAGAGAGAGCACTGTGTGTGCCTGTGGAGGACCAAGGGTGACTTCAGCAATCATCCTGGATTGCTTTTACCTCCTTTTTGCTTTGCTCTGGGATTTCTCAGGCTCCACCTTCCAGAACTGCAAGTTCAGGCAGTCCCTATTTCTACCTAGTGTTTTTAACGTGGGAATCAGGATCCAAACTTATGTCATTCTGCTTTCAAGGCAGAGTCTTAACCCCTGAGCTATCTCTCCAGCCCTTGTGATTTGTTTATTAATCTCTCAGGAAATGTCTTGAATCATGGGAATTTCTAGTTGTTTTTTAAATGATAATAGTTGTGCCCATTAGATACAAGTGTTAAGTTCACATTTGAGAACTGAGCCTTTAAGCATTCATATGAAGAATTATTTAACAAAAGCAAGTTCTGAACAAGCCTTAGGAGATTATCTAAGTGCTGTATGATGACCCAGCCCATGTGGGTGGGACAATTCCCTGGGCAAGTGATCAGATGAAGAAAGCAAGTTCTTTATTTTAGTGGACTGGCAAGTGAGAAAATATGTGCCTCTCCTTACTCTTCCTGTAGATATGGCGTGACCATATCCTTGGGTTCTGATGTTATCACAAAGTCTTCTGTCATGCTTATGAACTGTAAGGCAAGCATGAACCCCTTGCTTCCCTAAGTTGTTTGGGTCCTGTGTTCATTCAGCAACAGGAAGATGAAACTAATACAATAGGAAAGCTATCAATTTCTTGTTCCAGAGATATTACATAGTATTAAACAACTGGAGACAAACATCTTTATCAGCTCTCCAGTCCTTTCCCCTTTTTGAGACAGATTTCATGATGTAACTCAGACTGACCTTGATCTCACCAAGGATTTCATCAAACTCTGAATCCTATTGACTACACCTTCCAGGTGATGAAACTACAAGCACACACCTCTATATCCAGCTTTCCATTCATTTTACATTAACATATATTGATTGCACCAAATAACAGATTTCACACTATTTTCTTGTTTTTAAACTTTATTTTTTCTTTCATTGTGTGTGTGTGTGTGTGCGTGCGTGCGTGTGTGCGTGTGTGTGTGCGCGTGTGTGTGTGTGTGTGAGTATGTACCAGAGGACACTTGAGTGCATGTGTGTGTGTATGTGTGTGTGGACCCAAGGATGATATTGGTAATCATCCTATATTGCTCTTCCACCTTATGTCTTTGCTCTGGGGTTTCCTAGACTCCACCTTCCAGGATTGGGATTGTAGGCCACTACCATATCTCTCCAGCATCTGGGGATTTGAACTTAAGTCCTTTTGCTTGCGAGGCAAAGGCTTTAACCCTGAAGCCTTCTCCCACCCAGGTGAACTTCTTATGAATTCAGTGGCACTCACCCTTCCTCTTGGGAATATGTGGCATATTTTAGGAATCTGTGACCTTTGAGGATGTGGCCGTGAACTTCAGTCTGGCTGAGTGGGCTCTGCTGGATCCTCCACAAAAGAAACTCTACAAAGACGTGATGCAAGAAACTTTCAGGAACCTGGTAGCTGTGGGTAAGTTCATTATGTCATCAGTGAGTGAACACATGTCTTGTTCATCAGTGTATCTTTCTGATGTGGGAAATACACACCAGAAAACTGGGTAAACATAACAGGCATTGTTATGTGATACCACAAGGCTACCCAAAGTCTCGTGGTTTTGTATAATGATACAGTAAGCCATTGTTTTCGGGGGGGGGGGGTTCATTTCAGGAATGAGGCAGTAAGAGCAGAATTTTGAAGGTGGCTGCAGAAGTTCCTGGAGACATCTAAGGTAACTTACCTTTAACAGAGGAAAGCAATATTCCTCCAAGATCTTAGAATGATATGCAATTTTTTATTATTTATCATTTATTCAATTGTGTGTGTATGCATGTGTGCGCGTGTGTGTATGTATGTGTGTGTCACCATGGACTGCCTCCACCTCCTCCTTGTTTACTCTGCCCCAGGATTCACAGGCTCAGCCCTACCAGGACCAGAAACACAGGCCACCTCTGCTTCCACCTGGCATCTTTACATGGGGTCTAGGATCCGAACTCAGGACCTTCCGCCTGCAAGGCAGAGGCTTAACCCCTGAGCCACCTCTCCAGCCCTGAGATGCAATTTTTTAAATATTTTATTTAAGAAAGAGAGTGAGAGCATGAGAGAGAGAGAAAGAGAGAGAAAGAGAGAACACATACCCATGCATGCCATAGTGCACAGATAGAGATCAGAGGCCACTTCTCACCTTCTGTTATGTGGGATTCAAGGAACTGACCTCAGGTCTCCAGGTTTGTGAGCAGCAGACTTACCTGTTGAGATGTAATTTAAAAAAAATAGAGCTGGAGAGATGGCTCAGGGGTTAAGACTCTTATCTCACAAGCAGAAGGACCTGAGTTCAGATCCCAGGTCCCATGTGAAAACACCAGGTAGAAACAGTGGAGGCCTGCACTTCCGGCCCGGGTGGGTGGAGTCTGGGAATCCCAGAGCAAAGCAAGGAGGTAGAAGCAATCTAGGATGATTCCCCAAGTCACCCTTGGTCCTCCACAGGGACACACAGTACCCTCTGATACACACACACACACATATAGTAAATAAATAAAATATTTTTAATTAATAAATAAATAAGCCAAACTTCTTTTTTTTTATTCCCAAATTTACTTTTTTTTAATTTCCACTCATACAAACTTAACAGGTACACCAGTCCCCTCCCTCCTTCCAACTCCCACCACCCTGTGCCCAACTCTCTTCCCCCTCCCTCCCCATCCCCCAGTGCCTCCCCCTCCCATCCCTGGAGCACCCTTAAATGTGCATGCCGAACTCTCCTCTGGGTCCTCCTCTCTGATGAGGTTCAAGGACCCAGTGGATTTCCCAGAACCCTTCCTGTGTTCCCCTTAAGCATAGGAACACTACTGTGGCTGTCAATCCCTTGCCTCCAAGGATCCTGGTGCCTTAACAAATGTAGAATGTGGGGTCAATAGTGTGTTGGACATTGTGCAGGGCATGCAAACTCCAATTATGATTGCTTCGGCCTTAACTTATGTGGAGCATTTGCAATCATTGTCCTCCCATCCTTGTGCTCTTACAATCTTACCGCCCCCTCTTCCGCAAATTTCCCTGAGCTTCAGGATGGGGAGAGATTAGGCTGGCCTAGTTCCAGGTGGTTGATATAGGTCTCTGAAGTTCTGGATTATGGTTTGTTGATTTTCTTTTGCAGTTTTGCTGCTCCTGCAATGCCCTTCACTGCATCCTGATGGGTATTGGATGTCACCCCCTGGCCAGAGATAAAAAGCTGCTAAACTAGAGTCTTGTTATAAGAGTATATGGTGATGTAATAAAACTAGGAAACCACAGTGAGGGAGGGGTCAATCACCCATTTGCAAAATGGTTACTTTTTATCTGCCAGACTATGCCCTCCCCTTCTGGTGAGATCATACCCCATCAGTTGTAAATGATCAGGAAGGAAAGTTTGTGAACTTAATCAGATGTCTCATTACTTACTTATTACTTGATGGTGGCCTATTTTCTCTGCTGTAACATGGTCCCCTCTCTCCTTGTTTCTGGTGTGGCCCTCCTACCCCATCCTTCCTGTTCATAATCCTTGCAATTACTGTAGGTATTAGAGAGATTTATCCTTGAATGTCTCTTAGTGAATTTGGTACTAGAAGCCACCTATTAGGGAGTACATACGGCAATAAGCCAAACTTCTAACTGATGTAGTCTCAGAAAACTTTCTCCAAAATTACATACAGGTTGGTTATATGTATTTTTAAAATAATCTGGTCTGGAAAGATGGCTCAGGAGTTAAGACTCTGCCTCTTAAGCAGAAGGTACTGAGTTTGATCCCAGGTCCCATGCTAAAGCCCCAGGTGGAAAAGAGAGGTCTGCACTTCCGGCTCTGATGGGCAGAGCCTGGGAAATCCAAGAGCAAAGCAGGAAGGAGGTAGAAGCAATCCAGGATGATTTCTGAAGTCACCCTTGGTCCTCCATAGGGACACACACACACAAACACACACATACACACAGAGTAAAATAAAATAAGATAAAATCTAAAACTCAATATGTTCTGAGATTACAAATATTAAGAGCATCAAAATATTGCTGTAAGTGATAGTTTTTTGTTACCGTATTTCTTTTCAATTCAGTTCAATTCTTTGATGCTTTCATACACACATAAATCCAAAGAATTTATGTGTTTCTCACCCCATTCTTACCTTATCTGATCCCACTCTCCTGTTCCACATCATAATTTTTCCTCTCCAGCCAATTTGCCTCCTACTTTCATGTCTATTTTTGCATGTGTGGCCCTCTGGGTTTCATCTGGAATACCTGTACTGGCAAGTACCCGAGTACTTGCTAGGGCCATGAATGGGCCATCAGTGTATAAATCATTGAGTAAAGAGGCTCCCTTCTCTTAACTGGCATTAGCCTTAAATAGTCTCTCAGGGGAAAGTTTGACATACACATTAAAGGATGCTCCAGCGATGGGGGGAGGCACTGGGAGATGGGGGGGAAGGAAGGGAAAAAGGAGAGAAGGAGTTAGGGGGTCTAAGGAGGGGTGGAGGGAGGGGGGGTCCTTGTACGTCATCAGAGAGGAGGACCCAGAGGAGAGTCAGGCATACACAATAAAGGACTCTCTGGGAACTTAGGGGGAGGCACTGGGAGATGGGGAGGGAGGGGTGAGGGGAGGGGGAGCAGGGGGTTTGGGGGGAGGAGGAGGGAGGGAGGGAACTGGTCTACCTATTAAGTTTGTATGAGCAGAAATAATAAAAAATGTATAAAAAAAGTTTGTATGAGCGGAAATAAATAAATAAATAAATAAATAAGTAAATAAATAAATAATAAAAATAGTCTCTCAGGGAGATGGAGTGTCTCTTGAGTTGTGAAATGTTGATAGGCCAAATGTTGTGCAGGTCTGTGGCAGTGAACATTCATAATGACTGCAGTGAGTTCTGGGATCTGGCTGTGTCCTGCCATGACCAGAGGATACTGTCTGGTAACACCTCTCCCCACCTCAGACTCTTTTTTTGGGAGGTATGGCTTTTTATTTATTCTTTTTTTAATGTTGTATACATGAATATAGTGACTTTATAATATTTTCAACTCTTGGTCCCAAATCCTATCCCCCTCCCATTTTCCCTTACAGTTCTTCATCTCCCTTGCTTGACTCCCTCCTATTTTCAGATCTTTTCCCTTGTGTGGCCCACTGTGTTTCATCTGGTCTGTGATGACTTTTGCCTGACCTGATTCATGCTCCACCAAGCATCCTAGATCAGTGGATGTACCACAGAGGAAAGCAATCTCCCTTCCTTTCCCCTCAGCATGAGTCCTCCTCAGCCTCTCAGAGAAGTGTGGAACTTCTCAAGATCTTTCTGATGTTATGGTGAGATTTTTTTTTAAATTTTCTTACTTACTCATTTACTTGAGGGAGGTAAGAGGTGTTCCAGGACAACTTAGGGAAGTTTTCTTCTTCCATCATGTGGGCTCCAGACATTTAATTCAGGTCACCAAGTTTGCATACAGGTACCTTTACATATTGAGCCATATTACTGACCCAAGATAAAAATCTTTATACCCCCTCCAGTTAATACATATTTTTATTTATTTATTTTTTGTTTGTTTTACAAGCATATTGAATACTAATCCCTGCTTCCTTCCATCCCTTTCCTTCCCATTCCTCTCCATTTCCCTCATCAATCCATCCTACTCCCTCCCACCTGGCCTCTTCTATGGACTCCAGAGTTACCTCTGGCTTGTCTACTCTTATGGGGGTTAGGGCCTCTGTGGCATACCAAGTTGCTCCTCTTCAGGCCACCCCACTGGTAGGGTCATTTCCTTTCACTCATCCAGCTCTAGTCCCCTAAGGTTTCCAGTGTATATTCTTATCTCTCTTGAGTTCCTGATAGTCTATGGGGGCCAGTTGGTATGTCACTCATGCAGGTTGGTAAGAACAAGTCTCACTATAGTGAGTTCCCGGATGCAACAGTCCTGCCTTGAATGGAATGTTTTGTTCAGCAGTGGACCTTCCCTTCTTTAGATTCTTACAATCTCACTGCCTCCTCTTCCATGAGGTCCCTAAACCTTAGGATGGGGAGCATTAGAATGGACTGATTCTGGGTGAGTATTGCTGGTTCACCAGTATTTGCATTATGGCTGACATAGATAGATAGATATGGTCGACTTCATTGCCCTTCTACTGACCTAGGCTCCATCCTGTCAGGGTGTTGAGATTCTGTACTTCTCTTGTAGAAGATTTCTAGGCTGAGTGCTAAGTACGCTTCAAATCTATGAGTATAATAACAGCTATTTACAAAGCAGTTTGGTGCACTATCTTCTTATATGGTGAGATGTTAATAAGTCGGTTCCTGTGCAATTCTTGTGTAAGTACACATGTCTGCCATGAAATCATATATATCACAACTATGTAATGTGCAGGAGATAATGCATGGCACACCATCTTCCCACTTTAGGCTCTTAATAGTCTTGCTGCCCCCTCTTTGATGTTTTCTGAGTCTGTAGATGGGGGTAGGTGAGTCCGTATACCCTTATTTTCTTCATTTTGGCAAATCGTGCTTTTCAGTAATAAACCCCTTCTGTTGTAGAAGAAGGCATCTAGGTTGAGTTCTGTCATCTTAGGTTCTTCTTACATTCTTACTGCCTTCTCTTCTACAAGATTCCCTTAGCCTTGGGATGGGGAGGGGGTGATTTCAATGTATTGTTCAGAACCGAGTACTCCTCTGTTACTATGTTGCTATATAGGATGACTTCAAAGTCACCGTGAACATAATGATAGTCTCAAGCCTCCTTACTCTTCTGCTTTAGCTCCCAAGTGGTGAGATTACAAGTTTACATCACCACATGTAGTCAAATGACACTTTCCATGTCCATGAACTTGATTCCATGAATCCATTTATTTAGAATTTTGCATGTCTTGCACTCGAGCTTTGGGTGTAAACTGTAAAGAAACCTTGTGGTTTATTTTCATTCTTTTTATTTTTCATGTATGTGTGCCAGGTGCACGTGTGCTCATGAAGGTATGTTTGTATGTGCATGCATGTGCATGTGGAGGCCTGAAGTTGATATTGGAGTTATCCTTGATCACTCAGGCATCTGATTCTTTTGAAACAGGGTCTGTTGCACTTATTCTTTCTACTCCTGGGAGACAAGCATTCAGACACAACTTCAGGGAGAAAAGGGAGATTTATTTGGCTTATAGTTTCAAAGGAGAGATAGTCTATTGTGGTGGAAAAGGCATGACAGGCAGCAAAAGATGGCAGTGGTTTAAGTCACATCCATCATGGAGATTGACTTAGCTACCTGCTAACTGCAAGAGCAACTGCTAATAGCAACAAGGCAGGGCCTCAAAGCTCCGTGACCTGCCTTCCTCCAGCAAGCCTCCACCTCCTAAAATTGCCTTCTTAAGTATCAACTAAAGATTCAAACACATAAGCCTGTGGGGGACAACTTCTATTCAAACCCTGACAGCATCTCTACTTATACCCAAAACTTGCCAATAGGGCCATTCTGGTAGGCCATCTTGCTCTGAAGCTTTCCAGTCTCTGCCTTTTGAGGCTGGAATTGCAGGCAGGCTGTCATGTCCACCTGGCATTTATATGGAACCTGGGGATCTGAATTCCAGTTCTTTTGCTTGTGCAACATTTTAAATGCTGAAGCATCTCCCCCCACTAATTTTGTATTTTGAAAGAGACTGTGCTCAAAGATACTTTAATCCAAGCACTTTTGATCGTAGACAATTTGCACATGTAATACCAAAATACATTTCAGGGGACTGGAGCTATGGCTCAGGAGCTAAGCCTTTGCCTTGAAAGCAGAAGGACCTGAATTCAATCCCAGATTTCATGTGAAAATGCCACGTGGAAATGGTGATGGTTTGTACTTCCAGTCCTGGAAAGCAGAGGCTTGAAAACCTCAGAGAAAAAGCAATAAGGAGGTAGAGTAATCAAGGATGATTCCAGTAGTCACCCTTGGACCTACTGAGGCACACACAATGTCCTCTGATACACAAAAACACATAGATAGATAGAGAGAAAGAGAGAGACACGCACAGAGAGAGAGATGGAATAAATGCATTTCAGTGTGGCATAGAAAGCCAGCCATGAAGATGCATGTTTTTAACACCAGCTAGTCAGGAGGCTGATAGATATATCTGAGTGTTACAAATTCATGGACTGCTCGGGCAACATAGTGAGGTCCTTTTTTCAAAAATTAATTTAAGGGGCTGGAGAGATGGTTAAAGCTCTGTCTCACAAGCAGGGGGTCCTGAGTTCAGATCCTAGGTTCCATGTAGAAAAAAGCACCAGGTGGAAATGGCAGCAGCCATACTTCTGGTTCTGATAGGTGGAGCCTGGGAAATCCCAGAGCATAGCAAGGAGGTAAAAGCAATCCAGGATGATTCTGGAAGTCACCCTTGATCCTCCACAGGGATGCATGCCCTCTGATACACACACACACACACACACACACACACACACACACAAATAAATAAATAAATAAATAAATAAATAAATAAATAAATAAATATTAAAAAGTTAATGAGCATTCCATAGGCAGTTCAGGTATTTGTAAAATAGTTCACTTAGAAACAGTACTCAGAACTTCCCATAACTCAGGCCTCACAGTCTACACCTATAATTTTAAGATTGGGGCAATTGGAACAGGATCATTCCCAGTTTGAGATTAGCCTGGAGAATTAGGTATAGATTTATACTGTGGCTCTAATTAACAGACTCCCCTCAAAAAAATTCAAAACAAGGACCTTTGAATGTCACTATTGATTATAACTTGTTTCTAACTTTTCTGCAGAATATTCATTCCATTCATATTTAAAAATTATTAGTGCATAAAATTGTTGTTTTATTGAAAACAAAAGCAATAAGCAAAATCTTAGTAATGTCTTTCTCATTTTTTTTCAGAAGTCAAGTGAAAAGGATTCTGTGTGCACATAAAGAAAACCAATGTAGGGAAAATTTCAGCTGGCTTCTAGATCCTAGTGTGTACAAGAATAATCATGAATCAAAATCATGTGAAAGGCATGAGTGTGGAGATGTCCTCAATGTTCATTCATTAGAAAGTGAGCCAATCACAGTTCCAAATGGGCATACACCAATTGACTACAAGAAATATACAAAACAACTCTGTGAATGTAAGGAACACAGAAAGGACTTCAATTCTCCCCAGTGCCTTCTGATGCATGTGAGGACTCAGACTGAAGAGAAACTTTATGAATGTAGCAGGAACTCAAGGCAAATGATAACACACAAGGGAGATGGACCATGTAATTGTAACCTATGTAATAAAGATTTTCCTTATTCCAGTTTAATTTCTGTCCATGAAGGAATTCATATTGGAAAGAAGCTATATGTGTGCAAACAGTGCAATAAAGCTTTTGCAAATCCTGCTTCTCTTCAATGCCATGAGAAAATTCATTGTGGTGAGAAACCATATACGTGTAAGTACTGTGGGAAAGCATTTGCTCGCTCTGGTTCCTTGCGATGTCATGAAAGGATTCATACTGGTGAAAAACCATATGCATGTAAGCAATGTGGGAAAGCCTTCACTACACAAACTTCCCTTCGATGCCATGAAAAAATTCATACTGGAGAGCAATCCTATATATGTAAGCAATGTGGAAAATCTTTCATGTTCAGATATTTGCAAAAACATGAACGAATTCACAGTGGACAGAAACCCTATGAATGTAAGCAGTGTGGTAAAGCCTTCTATGTTCACAGTGTCCTGCGATATCATGAAAAAATTCACAGTGGGGAGAAGCCCTATGATTGTAAGCACTGTGGCAAAGCATTCACTCATTCTAATTACTTGCAGTGCCATGAAAGGATTCATAATGAAGAAAAGTGCTACATTTGTAAGCAATGTGGGAAAGCCTTTACTACACCCAATTCCCTTTACCACCATGAACGAACTCACACTGGACTGAGACCCTATGTATGTAAGCAGTGTGGGAAAGCCTTCAGAACACAGAATTCCCTTTATCACCATGAAAGGACTCACACTGGAGAGAAGCCCTACATATGTAAACAGTATGAGAAAGCCTTTACATTGTGCAGTTCCTTACAAAGACATGAACGAATTCACAGAGGAGAGAAAGCCTATGGTTGCAAACATTGTGGGAAACCATTTTCTTGTTTGAGTGAGGTTCAAAGACATGAACAAACTCACAGTGGAATAAAATCCTATGTATGTAAGCAATGTGGAAAAGCTTTCACTAAAAATAGCTATCTTCAATACCATGAAAAGATTCACAATGGGGAGAAACCCTGTGTATGTAAGCAGTGTGGAAAAGTATTCACTTTTTACAGTTCCCTTCAGTGTCATGAAAGAACACATAATGGACAGAAACCCTATGTGTGTAAGCAGTGTGGGAAAACCTTTACTTTTTCCAGTTCCCTTCAACGCCATGAAAGGATTCACAGTGGAGACAACCCCTACATATGTAAGCAATGTGGGAAAGCCTTTCCTTCTTAGGTTCAAAGACATGAGCAAACTCATAGTATAGTTAAGCCCTTTTTATGTCAACAGTGTGGTAAAGCCTTTACTCTTCACAGTTCACTTCGGGACCATGAGAGAGTACACAGTGGAGAGAAACCTTATGTATGCAGGCAATGTGGTAAAGCCTTCACTTATCACAGTTCCCTTTGGTATCATGAAAAGATTCACACTGGAGAGAAACCATATAGCTGTAAGCAATGTGGGAAAGCTTTCTTGCAGTACAGTTCACTGCAAAGACATGAACGAATTCACTCTAGAGTAAAGCCCTGTGTGGAAGGCTTTGAATCCAAGGGCTAGAAATATCTCCAAGTGCTATAAGCAGAGTTCATTGGGCCATATCAGTGGGAGTATGGAGAATGAGGATGCCAATAGAAAAACATATAGTGAAGACTGTGCTCAATAGATTTCAGAATGGAATGATTGCTGTATTAGAAATTGGACTAGAGGCCACACATGTTACATTCTGACAGAGAATCTGGTGGTAATCAACTTGTGTTCTGAGAACTCGTGAAGCTGAATTCAAAAGTAATGGACTTTTGTTAGGCCAAGGACATTTGAATACAGGGTAACATCTGGGCTCTTTCATGGTTACGTTCACTGATTTTATCTGTGTTTAGAATGAAAGCAAGTAGAGCTCAAAGGTAGGAGAAATACATAGTCTGGTGAGAAAGGAATGTGAGTTTAATGTTGAAGATGAGGAGTGTATGGAGAAATCAGCTGTCATTGTTAAATGACAACATAAGGAGAAACAGTACATTTTGATTTTGATTATAAGCATTGGAAAAAGCAATAGGAAAAGTACCTTTAAGGCATACACTACCCATTTAAGGTTCCAGTTTGTAAAAGTGGAGATTCATTTGAAATAAAAGATGTTAAACATAGAAAAACACTGAATAGATTTCTTGTTCAAAAACAACCTCCTGAGAAATGTCTTTTCAGGTTCAGTCACAAAGGTCCAAAGAGATCACTCTAACTGTGATAGAAAGGGTCCAAACTACATCTCAGGTTGGTACTCATTTTGCAAGGATGGGTAATCCAAGAGTTACTGTATTACAGAAGCTTGCACCAAGGCTATGGAATGTGGTGCATTCAGATTTTCCACATGGACACCGCTATGTGCAATTGTAAAGGTGAGTCCAGTATTGTAGAGCCATAGAATGTATGCTGAGAAAAGGTTCATTCTCTATAAATAGCCCTACATGCTGCAGGTGATGAAAATGGAGCAGCAGGTATACACATGGCTTTTGGAGTGAAGATGGCATCACCAACAGCTCCAGAGGTTGAAAAAGTATCTTCAGAATTTGGTGCTAGTTTTTAATCTTTGCTATCCTTCCATTCTTTCCTTTTGAAATGGAAATGTTTATTCTATGCCACTGCCTATAAGGAGAAAAACACCACTTCTTATAGTTCCCTTCACCAAAAAATGATTTTCCATAAAAACTATACACTGCAAATATATGAGAAAGCCTTCTTTTCCTTAGAATTTGAATGCTTGTCTAAACTCACACCAGCAACAAACATTATAGTCAGAAGCAATGTGGCAGATTCATCTTGTCTGGTTTCTTTAGTAAATATGTAAGAAAGTCATACTTAAGGGAATCCTTCAGTACAGAATGTAAGAAAGCCTTTCTAGCAAACATAGCAATAATAATGAAGAAAACATATCAATGTAAACCATAGGGGGTCATCTCTATTTATTTCATTTAGAAATTTCAGAGAACCACAGAGCAAGTAATGGAATTCTAGAAGCATACATAATAGGAAGAACTTGATGCAAAATAAATTGTGTACATTCCTCTAGAAGTTATAAAACCTGAGTGAAATGTCCTGATAATTGTGTCTCAGTGACTGGTTCTCCTCCTACCATTTAAAAAATAATAAATATTTTTAAATCAAGTGTGGTAATAATTATTTTCTACTTTTGCTTAATTATTTTCTTTTGAGATAAGATCTTATTTAGCTGAGCACATGAGAGATGTGCACCACCTTGTCCGATTCCTTTTATTTTAAATTATGTTGAATTTTCAATTATCCATGAGTGAATCAAAATGTCTTCCCAGAATTCCATAGAAAATATTAACTTTTCTATGAAGTTTTCAAATGCTTGTGTTAGTAGACCATTTAAAATAGTGTTTGAGCTGCGTGTAGTGGCCTATAGCTAATTCCATCACTTGGGTTATAGAGACAGGAAGAAAGCAAGTCAACTTTGGCTAATATAGCAAATATGAGGCCAGTCTGAGTTGTATAACACCTTATATATAGAATAAAAAGTTTTTAATTATTGGGATTCTTCTATTGGGTTTCTATAATAGACTGTTTCACACATATACTCTGTCTATAAGCACAGGATGTATTTTAAGTGGATTTGGTATTTTTAATTTTTTCCCCAGGGTGCCTCACATGACTCAGGCTGACTTCTAACTCACTATGGCCTTGGACTCATGATCATTCTGCCTTCACCTCCCAATGATGAGATTACACATGTCCACCACTGCCCCGTTTTATGTGAAACTGAGATCGAACCCACAGCTTTATACACACACTAGGCAAGCACTCAATCAACTGAACTATATCCTCAGCCCCTATGTTTACATTTTGATAGATATTGTCTTTGAAGATTTATGTACACATTTTAGTTTGATTGTTTTAAACAATGTATAGGTTAATAAATATGTTTTCCATAAACTAAGATGGAGTCTACAAAGTTATCATAAACTGTATCAATGCTACAATTTTATTTCCCTTTCATGTTGGCTCATTGTTACCATCTACCTAGAGCTACTGCTGTTCTTTCCCTCATGCCATTTATTTATTTATTTACTCTGTGTGTGTGTGTGTGTGTGTGTGTGTGTGTGTGTGTGTGTGTGTCCATCAGAGTTGGAAGTGCAGGCTGCCATTTCCACCTGGCATTTTTTTAAGTGGGACCCGGGATCCAAACTCAGAACTTTCTGTTTGCAAGGCCAGAGTCTTAACCTCTATTTGAGTCATCTCTCCAGCCCTCTCATGTCATTTTTATCCTGCTTATTTCTGGTAACTTTTCACCATATATATTCTCTCTCTCCTCTGTCTCTGTCTCTGTCTCTCTCTCTCTCTTTTATATATGCACACAGGTTTGTATTTGTAGTTTGAGTGCTCTTGTACCGGGAATCACTGAGACCATATGTCATAGTTAGAAACATGTGTCAACTTGACAATTGAGGCTTTGAGTTCTGCAAACATTTGCAAAGAATTGATGGTGGAATTAACACTCAAGCAAACCTGCAGGAGATTGTGTGAGATGATTCAACATAGTGAGACTTCTCCTTTTAGACACAGGGAGGAGATAAAAGCAATTCTGTGTTTGGTAGTTGTCTCAGTTATTCTTTATGCTGCTGGAGATAACACACATACAATTTACAGCTTAAGGGAAAAGGGGGGATCTATTTGACTTAAACAGTTCCAGAAGGGGATACAGCCCATTATTGCAAAAAAGGAATGGCTCGCTGGCAGAACCTGGAAGCGACTCGAGTCACATCTATCAGGGAGACCTAGAGCAAGCTTCAGACTGCTAGAGCAGACTACTAATGGAAGCAATGTTGGGCTAACCCATCTCAAAGCTCCACGTAGTAAATGTGCCATGACCCTCCCAAGCATCAACATCAATTAAGGGTTCAAACATATGAGCTTATGGGAGACAAAATCACATTCAAACCATGAAAATAGTTATAATGGGTCTCACACTCTTCAAGACTGAATTACTGAGGTTCAAACAAAGCTAGTTCATGAGAAATACCAGCAAATTCTCAATGTACCACTAATCTCTAGTTTGAGGGGAGAGATCTTGGAAGTTTGACAGTAGGTTATCTGACTAATTATTAAACAGACAGACTCAAACTGGACCAAATTAATGAGAAAGAAAACAAGCATTTTCGTGCTCAAAATGTTCTATTTTATAAATTTTAAGAAACATGCATGTAGATGTCTTTGTTTTTGTTTTGATCCATCGTGTTACTGAGATATAAGAGATGACGCTAATGCTTTGGGATTAGTTCTTTTTTAAAAAATATATTTTCTTTGTGTGTGTGTGTGTGTGTGTGTGTGTGTGTGTGTGTGTGTGTGTGTGTGTTTCTGTGTATGTGTCTGTGTGTATCAGAGAGCACTCTATATGTCTGTGGAGGTCCAAGGGTGATTTCAGGAATCACCCTGGATCATGTTACGTCTTCCATTTGTAAGATGTTTAGAAAAGACCCACTCTAAACAAACAGTAAAAATGATGTCAGGGATGGGGATTGATACAGGTTACCGAACTCCAAAACAATAAGAGGAACCTGGATGGAAGTAGAAGGGGCCATCTACTGCAGGTGCTTGCCTGCATCAGCCACTATAGTTTAGGGATTTCAAAGCTCATGTGCTGGACAATCCTTATGCAAGTGTTGACAACATGGGAATTTTTGGAGGTGATGCATTCAGAAGGTGTATTCTCTTATGAAGGGTCCAGTGCTAACAGAGAAGGAGAATTATCCCAAGAGTGGCCATGGGTGACTCTTCTCACAGTCTTTCCTTTCAATCATTTTTAAATTTTTCCCTAGTTTTACAATTGAGTAATTTTCCCTGTCTCACTCTGTCCAACTTCCCTTCCTTTCCCTCCCCATCCTTCATCAATCCATCTCCCTCTTTCCCACTTTCCTGTCTGTTTGCCTCTATGGGCTTTAGGGTTCCCTCTGCCATCTGCTGTAGTGTGAACTCACTTCTCTGTGGCAGACCAAGTGGCCCTTCCTTGGAGAGAGCCGGAGCACTCCTCTTCATCTGTCTAGCCCTAGACCCTAAGGTTTCCATTACATGTAATTGTCTTTCCTGAGATCTTCAGTAGTCTATGGGGGCATGTTGGTATGTCAGTCATTGTGCAGGCCTGGTAAGGACAAGTCTCACTTCAGTGAGTTCCTGGATGCCACAGCCCTGTTTTGCATGGAATGTTCTATCCAATGGTAGACTTTTTCATCTTTAAGCTCTTACAATCTTGCCACCCCCTCTTCCACAAGATTCCCCCTTTCGACCGTTTTAATTTTCCCTTTAGACACCCATGTTCTTGAGTTGCATAAGAAAACCAACAATGCAAGTTGGTTAGGCCTATACATACTTCTAATCTCAGCATCTTGAAGCTGATTCAAAAGAATCATAAAACTCTGTGGGCCTCACATGCAGAGAGACATGGAAGTAGAAAGAAGACTGGCTGGAAAGGAGAAAGTATGAAGTGGGATACAAATGGGGGATGAGTGGTTTGCAAGGAATGGAAACATATAAATTCATTGTATTTATGAAAGGGTCAAAATTTTTAAAAAGTATTCAAGAGTTTAAGGCCAGCTTGAGCTACAAGGGAAGATTCAATTAAAAAATACAGCACTGATCATCTTTAATAAACTGGACATCAAGCTATGGTACCACATTAGGTGATTGTGAGAGATACAAAGTCTAATGCGCATACAACCTCTCCCATATTAAAAGTTTTCCCAAGAGCTATGCAGACACACTGCAATATATTCTATGCTATACAGTACGGTTTCTTAAGGAAGACCACATATGCTCTATTCTCTTAGAGCTAGCATAGTTCCAGCATATAAGTGGTACTCATGAAAAATTAGCTGAATGATGCACGCTAAAAAAATGACAAATAAGCAAACCTTCTTCCTTAATTTCTTTTCATCATTCAGATGCAAATATGCAGATAAGAAAACAATGTAAAAGTCACCAATTTGCCTGGAGTCTACTATAATTGTGGCTTGGGATATGTGGGAGGGGTACAGAAAATGTGACAACAGTAAACGGTAGATCAATGACCAAAATTCAAAATCAAATGTGCAGTGAACCTCAGGTGTTTCTAGTACAACTAACCCATGGAAAGAAAGAAAGAAAGAAAGAAAGAAGAAAGAAGAAAGAAAGAAGAAAGAAAGAAAGAAAGAAAGAAAGAAGGAAGAAAAGGAAGGAAGGAAGGAAGGAAGGAAGGCAGGGAAGGAGGAAGCGAAGGAAGGAAGGAAGAAGAAAGAAAGAAGAGAGAGAGAAAGAGAGAGAGAAAGAGAAAAGAGAGAGAGGGAGGGAGGGAAGGAAGGAAGGAAGGAAGGAAGGAAGGAAGGAAGGAGGAAGGAAGAAAGGAAGGAAAGAAAGAAAGAAAGAAAACAAAAAAGGAAGAAAAAAAGATAGAAGCACTCACTGAAAGTCACCCCAGGTGAATTACTTTTTCCTTTTCCTAAGAGGCATATTCTCGTAAAAGTTTGTGTCCCTCCCCTTAAATTTTGAAGTATTTTTTTTCTCTCCATACTCATGTGCTTTTCTTTCCATGGTTATTAAAATATTGAAATTCCTGTTTGGAATGGTTATGGGGATGAAAACAGTGAATTTCCACTACCTTAACAGCGGATCTTGTTTATTTCATGACGCATCTTCTGGGCAGGGGATATTAAGCATACTCTCAGCTACAAGATTGGAATAATATGTGCCTCAATTTCCTCTTCCCGTTTCACTACTTATTAAGGATCACAGTCTTTGTTGGAGAAAATTTCACTTGGTATTTGGAAGAAAATTTCTTTTCCCCACATCACATAATGTCAAAATAAAGAGTCTCTTTTCCTACTGTCTTTGTAACTGGAGTGTGCAAGATCAATATATTCACCCCCGCAGTCTAGTTAGGTGAGTTCAGGAAAGTGAGACAGGCTTCATGACTCTCTGAAGCTTAAGTCATGGGATGGAAGACTTGGAAGAGGTCTGAATGCAATAAAAGGTAAGTCACACCAGAGGAACATTTCCTCTTTCACCCCAAACACATGTGTCTTGGAGTCTCGTTAACAATGAATTTGGCAATGTAAAGGAGTACTTGCAAATTCTCAGTGTAGCACTAACCTCTAGTTTGAGGGGAGAAGTCTTGAAAGTTGACAATAGGTAGTCTGACTATTAAACAGATAGACTCTGTTAAACTGGACCCAATTAATAGCAAAGGAAAGAGGGAACCGTGGACAGGAATCTGAATAATTAAGTAAGAAATATCCAGCTGTTCAGGTGAATTTCAGTGGAACAAAGAGATTCCAACCACTGTTTTCATCCATAAACATTCCATTTTATTAACCAGGTAAAGAAAGCACCTAAGAAAGGAGGGGAAAAATCCTTCAAATTTTAGACGGAA
Source organism: Typhlomys cinereus (assembly GCA_023101885.1). NCBI lineage: Eukaryota > Metazoa > Chordata > Mammalia > Rodentia > Platacanthomyidae > Typhlomys > Typhlomys cinereus. Next base: position 1,263,597 of record JALPQD010000532.1, on the reverse strand, counting down.
AACAAACATTTAAGAAAACATGCCTTTTAGGACAAGAAAGAAAACTTAATATCATTGTTTTGGGGTGGTTATGAAAATGTGAAAAAAGCAATGTATTATAACAAATAGCAGAACAATGAAAGGAAATTAAAGAAAGTAATACAAAAGCAGACTTTCACAATTTAGTTATGAAATAATCACCAAGAGAAGAGAGATTTGATTCCCTTTCTTACTGAGATTCCAACAAGAAATCAAAAAGTGGGAGAGACCAGCTGATTGGGCTAGGCCAACAGTTCCTGAACAGACATCCAATAGCACAGTCACTACAACCAACACTCAACAGATGGGATCTTGTGAAATTAAAGAGCTTCTGTTCAGATAAAGAGATTGTAACTTGAGCACACAGGCAACTCACAGAATGGGAGAAAATCTTCACTAACCACATATCTGATAGAGCTCTATTAACCAGAGTGCACAAAAACCTTAGAAAACTAAACACCAAGGAAACAAATGGGCCAATTAAAAAATGGGCCTTGGAACTTAAAAGAAACTTTACCAAGGACGAAATTAAAATGTCTAACAAATATCTTAAAAAAAAGCCCACATCCTTACCATCAGGGAAATGCAAATCAAAACCTTGTCCGGATGGCAAAATCACATACAAACAACACTAAAGCTGGAGTGGATGTGGAGAGAGGGAAACTCTCTTACATTGCTGGTGGGAGTGCAGGCTCATACAACCACTCTGGCGAGCCATCTGGCGATTCTTAAAGAAGTTAAAAATTGAAATGCCATATGACAGTGCTATACCACTTTTGGGAATAACCCCCAATACAGCAAAAATTCACTTCGATAGCACAAGCACGACCATGTTCATAGCAGCACTGTTTACAATAGCAAAGTCATGAAATCACCCCAAATGTCCAACAGTTGACGAATGGATAAGGAAAATGTGGTACATTTATACAATGGAATACTACTCAGCCATCAAAGATGATGATTTAATGCAATTTTCCGGGAAATGGATGGAATTATATTGAGTGAAGTATCCCAGAAACGGAAAATTAATCGCTGTATGTACTCCCTAATAGGTGGATCCTAGTACCAAACTCACTTAGAGACACTCAAAGACAAATCTCTGTAATACCTACAGTAATTGTAAAGATTATAAACAGGAGGGTGGGAAGGAGGGCCCCACCAGAACACGAGGGGACCAAGTTACAGCAAGAGAAAATAGGCCCCCATCAGGACTGCAAGTAAGTAATGAGCATCTGATTAAGTTCACAGATTTTCCTTCCTGATCATTTCCAACTGATGGGGTACAATCTTACTAGAAGGGGGGCATATAGGCTGCCAGATAGAAGGTAACCATTTTGCAAATGGGTGATTGACCCCTCTCTCAACGCGGTCTCCTACTTCTATTCCATCTACCTTTGAATATACTCTTATAACAAGACTCTAATTTAACAGGTTTTTATCTCTGGCCAGGGGGTGACATCCAATACCCATCAAGATGGAACCAAGGGCATTGCAGGAACAGCAACACTGAAAAATAATCAACAAACCATAATTCAGAACATCAGAGATTCTATAACAACCACCTGAAATCAGACCTGCCTAATCTCTCCCCATCCTGAAGCTCAGGGACATTTGCGGAAGAGGGGGCGGTAAGATTGTAAGAGCACAAGGATGGGAGGAGTCATGATATGCAAGATACTCCACACAAGTTAGGGCCGAAGCAATTATAACGGACTCTGCATGATCTGCGCAATGACCCACTATCGTTGACCCCTCAAATTCTAACATGGACTAAAGGCACTAGGCCTTAGAAACAAGGGATTAACGTCACAATAGTGTTCCTATACCTAAGGGGAACACAAGAAAGAGTTCTAGGAAATGCCACTGAGTTCTTACACTCATCAGAGAGGAGACCCAGAGGAAAGTTTAATATACTCATTAAGGATGCTTCAGGATGGGGAGGGGGGCACTGGGGGAGAAAAGGAGGGAGGGGGAAAGGAAGGGACAAAGCAGGGAGGAACAGGGAGTCCAGGGGGGGTGGAGGGAGGGAGGGGACAGGGGTTCCTATTATGTTTGTATGAGCAGAAAAAAATAAAAAGAGAAAAAAAGTGGGAGAGATTTAACACGCTTATAAAAGGAACATTGATGTTATGTGGTTCTGGTTCTTGAGAGCAGCAAGGCATGGAAGTTGTAAGGGGACTAAAGAGTGTTGAAAATAGAGTTCAAAGGTATGATATGTAGTTGGTGGGTTCTGCCCAGCATGGTGCTAGTAGTCACTGTCCCAGGTTCAGCCCACTCATAGATCTTTCCTCTAGTTTCCCCTATAATACTCATTGTACTCTTGATTGATCTGGGCTCTGAACTTGGCAGCATTGAGAGATGCTTGGAAGCTAACCAGACTGAGAGAGAATCATAAAATTGTTCAGTGATGCTTCTGGCTGTATCTATGAGAATATCACTATGATAGGCTTGGGGATCAGTAACCTCAGGTCAGGAATACCAATATTCATACAGAAGGACACACATGTATGCATATACCCCTTATACATTTACATGAAAGAAAAAGTACATATCAGAAGTTGCCAGCATCCATAAGTATCACGAACACATGAGAAGCCTTATGAATATAGGCAATTGTTAATGTTGTACCCAGATCTCGGGGCCCCCAAAGACTACCAGGAGTTCACATCTGTATGCAATAGCAAGGAGACTTTATTACAAGCTCAAGCTTGGCCCCCGCACCTTCCTGGCACAGCAGGTTAGTAATAAGAGTGCCAAGTCTAGAAATTATAGGGTTTTTATAATTAGGAAAACATCAGGGAGAAGTCTTGGTGAAGCAGATACATTACTTCTAGCACGTACTCAGTTAAAAACATGAGGTCATATCTTGAGACACGATCTCTGATAAACATATGGGGCACATCCTGAGGTATGTGCTCGAATAAGCACATGAGGCACATCCTGAACACTTGTCATTTCTCTTGATATTTTTACAATTCCTGTGGACATCTGGTGTTTGTCCATTGTGTAGCAACTAGCTTGATCAGAGGTCGAGAAGTTCCCAAGGACATCTTAGTAGAGGAGTTCCCAGGGACATCTTAGTGGCTTTTCCAGTTACTGAGTCCAGTCTTGAGATGGAGATCCCTGACAAGATGAAGCTACTCTAGTCAGGACTCTGTTGGGTTCCTTCAGTTAAATTTTTCCACATGCAGAAATATGAATGGCCTCACACTAGGGATCATCCTATAACAATAAGCCATGTCAACAAACCTGTAGACACTTCACTTATGGTCAAAATTCTGAGAAAGCTCACAATGGAAATAAATTCCATGAATATAAGCAATGTGGGAAAACCCACAGGGACTGCAATCATGTAAACATATTTGAAATAAATTATTTATAAGAAATATGAAGAAGCTTTTAGTCATCCCAGTTCAAGACATGAAAGAATGCATGAAAGATAGAAACTTGTGAATGGAAGCAATGCAGAAAAATTCAACTGCTCATAGATGTCAATTTCATGAAAATGTACAAAATGAAAAGAAGCTTGAAGAATGTAAACAAATAGGAAAACCTTTATTACTTCATTTGGCCTCCATGTGCAAATTCACATTGGGTGAAAGCTGTTGCATTTGCAATAGTAATGTATTTCAGAATTTGCAACACATAAAAACTCTGCTGTAGAATAAATTGAATTTAACAGAGTGACAGAATAGCATGCAGAATGAGAGACAATCTTTGCAGAAAGATAATACCCAGAATATAAAAGATCGCCAATGTAGTAAATATATATTCTTCAAAATCAGGTACAACTAGGTAATAAATAGATGAAAAAAGTAACAATTTTAGTCATCAGAGAATTACAAATCATAAGTTCAGTGAGATTTTGTTCTACCCTGTTGGGAAATAGACTATCATCAAAAAAATAAACAAATTTGCTGTTGATGAAGAGATAAATAGATCCCTAGTCGCTGTTGATATGAATATAAATTAGCAGAGCCACTATGGAAATCAACCTGGAGACTCCTCAAGGAACTGAAAACAGAATCATCAGATGACTTAATTGCATTTCTCCCCTAAAAATAAACCCAATGTATTCAAAGTTAGCATACAATTGTGATACCTTCATTTCTATATTGTCCCAGCACTATTCACAATAGAATCATACAAATTGCCCATCACAGGATAGATTGATTTAAAAACCTGCAATGTGCAATATATTATATGTATTTAAAATGTGTGTGCATGTATTTTATATATAAAACAATGGGGATTTAGTCAATCATCAAAAAGAAAGATCAGTCTGTTGTTGCATAATAATGGCCATGTGGGACAGCATGGTCATGACTGGTGAGCAAGTGAGAAGCTCAGGAAATGGAGTGAATATTTGGAAACTACAGCACTCTTTGATTCCTTAGAAGTTGAGCCTGTACTTCCAGTGCTGAGTGTGTTGCCCTTGCTCTTGGACATCTCTATGGGACATTTTATGAACCGGTCACCTTTGGGGATGTGGCTATGAACTTCACCCTGGAGGAATAGGTTTTCTTGGATCCTTCTCAGAAAAACTCCTACAGAGATGCTGGAAATCTTCATACACCTGGCCTTTATAGGTAAAAACATTGTTTGCTTATTCATATAGAAAACACCTTTTTTAAAAATCAGTATTACTGCATGACTTGAAATAGAAAGGGAATTTTATTATGGATAAGTGGTCATAATCCAATACCCATCAGGATGGAGTGAGGGCTTGCAGGAGCAGCAAAACTGCAAAAGAAAATCAACAAACCATAATCCAGAACTTCAGAACTCTATATCACCACCTAGACTGGCCAGACTAATCTCTTTATCTGAACAGAGCTCGTTCATTTCCATAATCCCCATCTGTTGAGTGTTGCTTGTATTGACTGTGCTATTGGTGTCCATTTAGGAACTGTTGGCCTAGCCCCACGCTCGAGGGAATCCCTCCCTTTCAACTAGGTTTTTATAGTCTCTGCCTTATATTGAGTCCTTGATTCCATTTGGATTAGTCTTGTACAAGGTGACAGTACGGGTCCAGCTTTAATCTTCTGCTGTGGAGATCCAGTTTTGCCAGCACCATTTGTTGAGTGCTGTTCTTTTTCCATTGGATTCTTTGGGCCCCTTTGTCAAGACCCTGGTGTAATTTTGTGGGCTTTATCTGGGTCTTCCTCCTTTCCATTGATCTGTGTGTCTTTTGGGCCAGTACCGGCTCTCTTTATAACTATCGTTTGTTGTATGCTTGGTTTGGTTGGTTACCTCCCCGCAGTGTTTTGTATCTCGTTGTCTTTGCTATCCTGGGTCTTTTGTGCCTCCATATGAACTTTGAGATTATTTGGTCAACTTCTTGAAGAATGCCTTGGATTTTAATGGTATAGCATTGAATTTGTATATTGCCTTTGGTAGGATGGTCATTTTTATGATGTTGATTCTGCCAATCCAGGAACATGGGAGGTCTTCCACCTTCTGGTGTCTTCTGCTATTTCTTTCTTTAGGGTTTTAAGGTTTTCATTGTAAAGGTCTTTTACCTCCTTGGTAGGTTTATACCAAGGTATTTCATTTTTTTAGGGGCTATAGTAAATGGGATTGTTTCTCTCAAGGCTTTTTCACTTCTTTCATTCTGGGCATATGGAAGGCCTCTGATTTTTGCACATTTATTTTGTATCCTGCCACCCTGCTGAACTTCTCAATTAGTTCCAGGAGCTTCCTGGTGGAGTTTTTGGGATCACTCAGGTATAAGATCATGTCATCTGCAAATAGGGATAGCTTGAACTTCTTCCTTGCCGATTTGAATCCCCTTTTGTCCCTTTCTTGTCTTATGGCTTCAGCTAGACTTCAAGTACAATATTGAATAGAAGTGCCGAGAGTGGACCGCCTTGTCTAGTTCCTGATCGAAGTGGGAATGCTTCCATTTCCCATTGAGCATAATCCTTGCTGTGGGCTTGTTGTATACAGCTTTTATATATTGATAAAGGTTTCCTTCCATTCCTACTGTCTCTAGCGTTTTGATCATAAAAGGCTGTTGGATCTTGTCCAGGCTTTTTCTGCGTCTATCGAGGTATCATGTGGTCCTGGACTTTGGACTGGTTTACCTGATGAATTATATTTATTGATTTTCATATGTTGAACCAACCTTGCGTGCTGGGGATGAAGCCTACTTGGTCCCTGTGATGATCTTTTGATATTTTTTTGAATCTGATTTGCTAAGACTTTGTTGAGAATCTTGCGTCTGTGTTCATCAGAGAGATCGTCCTTAGTTTTCTTTTTTAAGTGAATCTTTATTAGGTTTTGGGATTAAGACGATATTGCTTCATAGAAGGAATTTGGGCTATGTCTCTCTTCCTTTGCTATTTGATGGAACAGTTCAAGGAGTATTGGTTTTATGACTCCTTAAATGTCTGGTAGAACTCTGTGCTGAATCCATCTGGTACAGGACATTTTTTGGTGGGAAGATTCAAGATTACTTCCTCAATATCCTTATATGTTATAAGGCCATTTAAGTAATTCACAACTTCCTGATTCAATTTAGGTAAGTTGTGTTATCTTAGAAATTCCTCCATCTCTTTTGTGTTGTCAAACTTCACAGAGTATAGTTTTTGAAATATGATGTTATAATTCTCTGGATTTCTTGGGTATCAATAGTGATAACTCCATGTTCATTTCTAATTTTGTTTAATTTGGGTTTTCTCTCTCCTGCTTTTGGTTAATTTAGCTAGGGATGTATCATCTTATTGATTTTTTTCAAAGAACCAGCTTTTTGACTGGTTGATTTTTTTCTATCATTTCTTAATCTCGATTTCAGATATTTCTCCCCTTATTTTGCTAATCTCCTCTCTTCTATTACTTATGGGATTAGATTGCTCTAGTTTCTCTAAAGCTTTAAGCTGCATTGTTGTTTATTTCTGATGTTTCCATTTTTTTGATGTAGGCATTAGAAGCTTTGAACTTACCTCTCAGGACAGCTTTCATTGTGTTCCTGAGATTTTGGTAAGTTGTATTTTTGTTATCATTCACTTTCAGGAAATCTTGAATTTCCTTTTTAATTTCTTCCTGAATCCAGTTCTCATTCAGCATCATATTGTTAAGTTTCCAGGAGTTAGTGTATTTTCTCTTGTTTGTTGTGTTGTGGATGTCCAGCTTTAGGCCATGGTGGTCTGACAGGTTAGAATTTCTACTTTTTTGTATATGTGTAGATTCATTTTGTGGCCCAATATGTGATCTATTTTGGAGAAAGTTCCGTGTGCTGCTGAGAAAAATGTGTATTCTTTGGTGTGTGGGTGAAAAGTTCGATAGAGATCTTTGAGGTCCATTTCTTTAAGGGTTTGATTAATTCCCAAGTGTCTCAGTTAAGCTTTGACCTGTTGATCTATCCCATGTTGAGAGGGGCAGTGTTGAAGTCCCCAAGAATTATTGTTTGGGTGTTGATTTCTCACTTTAGACGCTGTAGGGTTTTCTTAATGAATGCGGAGGGGCCCTTATTGGGTGCATATATGGTCAGTATTGTGAAGTCTTCCTGGTGAATTGTACCTGTGACTGAAATGTAGTATCCATCTGTGTGTCTTATGATTTTCTTTGGTTTGAAGTCCACTTTGTCTGAAAGCATAATTTCTACCCCTGCCTGTTTCCTGGTTCCATTAACTTGCAAGATTTTGGACCAGCCTTTCATTCTTAGGATGTGCCTATCTTTTGTAGTAAGATGAGTTTCCTGAAAGCAGCAGATTGTTGGATTGTGGTTTTTAATCCAAGTTTGTAATCTGTGTCTCTTTATCGGTTTAATACCATGATGTTATAATGGAGAAATTATTTTTAATTCTGGACATTTTTAGTTTAGAGATTTTGTAAGTGTGTTGTTTGATATTTATGTTTTGGTGGGTATTATACTTCCCTTCTGTCCTCCTGGATACGCTTGTTCTTTTCTTCAAGCTTGAGTTCATTTCTAGCCTTGTTTGTGAAGGCCTGGTTTGGTAGCATGTTTCCCTTCAAGTTGTTCTTGTGCTGGAAAACTTTTCTTTCTCCCTCAATCATGACAGATAGTTTTGCTGGGTATATCAGTCTGGGTTGGCATTTTGCTCATTTAATACTTGAAGTATGTCTCTCCAAGCTCTTCTTGCTTTTACTGTTTCCATTGAGTAGTCATTTGTTATTCTAATAGGTTTACCTTTAAAGGTGACTTGCTTTTTTTCTCTTGAAGCTCTCAGTACCTTTTCTTTGTCTTGAATGTGGAGTGTTTTGACTATTATTTGCCATGGAGATTTTCTATTTTGGTCATATCTGTTTGGAGTGCAAAATGCCTCTTGTATTTCGATAGGCCTCTCATTCCTTTTTTTAAAAACATTTTTTATTATTATTTCTGCTCATACAAACGTAATAGGTATACCACTTCCCCCCCTCCCCTCACTCCTCCCTCCCCATCCCCCAGTGCCTCTCCCCACAATCCCCAGAGAGTCCTTTAATGTGCATGCCAGACTCTCCCCTGGGCCCTCCTCTCCGATGATGTACAAGGACCCAGTGGCATTTCCCAGAACCCTTTCCTGTGTTCCCCTTAAGCATAGGAACACTACTGTGGCTGTCAATCCCTTGCCTCCAAGGATCTTGGTGCCTTTAGCAGATGTTAGACTTTGTGAGGTCAATAGTGTGTTGGACATTGCGCAGGGCATGCAAAGTCCAATTATGGTTGCTTCGGCCCTAACTTGTGTGAAGTATCTTGCAAATCATTGCTCCTCCCATCCTTTTGCTCTTACAATCTTGCCGCCCCCTCTTCCGCAAATGTCCCTGAGCTTCAGGATGGGGAGAGATTAGTCTGGCCTAGTTCTAGGTGGTTGATATAGAGTCTCTGAAGTTCTGGATTGTGGTTTGTTGATTTTCTTTTGCAGTTTTGCTGCTCCTGCAATGCCCTTCACTCCATCCTGATGGGCATTGTATGTCACCCCCTAGGCCTCTCATTCTTTAGTTGTGGGAAGTTTTCATTTATGATGAATTGAAATATTTCCTCAGGTGTGGTATTTTGGGATTCTTGCTCTGGTATTCCATGAATGAGCATGTTAGGCTTCTTCAGGGTGTCACATGTCTCTTGAATGTTCCTCTCCAGTATCTTTTTGGCTTTACCAATCTCTTCCATCGAGCTGGTTAATTTTCCCACTTTGTCTTCAAGATCTGAAATTCTATTTTCTGCCTCATTTGTTCTGCTGATAAGTCTCTCTGTTGAGTTTTGGGTTGAAGATAACTTGTCTTTTAGTTCAATTTTAAACTCTGCCTGAGACTGTTTTAACTGCTCTATGCCTATTTTTGTTTCTTGAACTGTTTTTCTCAACTCCTCCAAGTGCCTGTTGTTTTCCTGTTCAAAGTGGTTGATACGGTTGTTTAACTCTTCTCGGATTTCCTCTTTCATAGTATTAATCATGGTAATGATCATACTCTGAAAGTTGTTATGTTGGGTCTGGCTTTCATGGCTATTTTCTGTGAATTTGTTCTGGTCGGAATACATCATTATGGGATTAATTCTTTCAGTGGGAGCTTGATCTTCTTGGGTTTTGTTTCTCGTGGATCTGCACTTTGACTTGGGCATTGTTGTTTTATTTTGTAGGACCATTCAGTTTCTGTGTGTTTTTCACTGAACTGATGTAGTTGGTATTGTTACACTGCCAGTTATTACTAGTGCTTGCCTTGGATTGGGTATGTTGTGTATTGTTATTGTTATATCCTAGATGATGCTATTAGGCTGTTGGTACATCAGTTAAGTCAGGTTAAGTAACCAGGGGGTGAATATTAGTATGGTAGTGCACTTTTACGATTTAGTACCTTGGTGATATGTGAGGGAGAGTGGTGTACTCCCTGGAGTTGTATGTTTTGGAGTGGCTGTATGAGGAAGTTGATCTACAGCAATTGGTACTAGAAAGGATCAGTAAGGTGAAAGAAAGAAAAAAAAAGGTTTACTTATCTTTGGGCTGGATTGTAGTGGAGTCTAGATGTATGGCCTATGTTCACTTTGTTCCTTAGAGTTTTGCTTGAGTTTCCTTTGGACGCTATTGAATTCTGAGTAGTAGTGTGTCTTCCGTGGACCACGTGTGTAGGTCCCCAGTGGGCCGGAGAGGCAGAGGGTCTGATGTTGATGGCAGAGTTCTTCACCTGCGACCTGGGGGGGCGGCGGAGGTGCGCCGGGGCGGGAGGATGCGAGGGGCTGGGGTCCAGGGCAGGACCCAGGCAAAGCCGGAGTCGGCCTGGGTGCTCGCCCGGACGCGTGGGGCTCCGGGGTGGGGGGCTGGGCTGGGATGGGATGGGCTCTCTCTCACTCACTCACCTGGGGAGCTGGCGGGGCGGCGCGGAGGGGGCTGGGGTCCTCTGGGGCCCTCTTTCATAGTATTGATCATGGTAATGATCATGCTTTGAAAGTCGTTATCTTGGGTCAGGCTTTCTTTGCTATTTTCTGTGGCTTTGTTCTGATTGGAGTCTATCATTATGGAGTTAATTCTTTCAGTGGGAGATTTGTTTTCTTGGGTTTTGTTTCTCATGGATTTGCACTTTGACTTGGGCATTGTCATTCTATCTCTTAAGACCTTTCAATTTCTGGGTGTTTTTGACTGAACTGAATTAGTTGGTATCACTACTCTTGGGCAGTTATTATTAGTGTTTGCCTTGGTGTTGGTTCCACTTGTTGTTGTTTCTTTTTATTTTTATTTATTATTTATTCAATTATGCATGTATGCACGTGTGTGCATGTATGTGTGTGTGTGTGTGTGTGTGTGTGTGTGTGTGTGTGTGTGTGTAGAACCACGGACGAATTCAGGAACCACCATGGACCGCCTTCACTTCCTCCTTCTTTACTCTGCCCGGGGATTCACAGGCTCCGCCCTACCAGGACCAGAAACGCAGGCCACCCCCGCTTCCCCCCGGCTTCTATACGTGGGATCTGGGATCCGAACTCAGGACCTTCCGCCTGCAAGGCAGAGGCTTAACCCCTGAGCCACCTTTCCAGCCCCTGTTATTGTTATTTCCTTAGATGAGGCTATAGACAGTACAGGGGGTGAATATTGGTATGGTATTGCACTTTTATGATTTAGTACCTTGGTGATATGTGAGGGTGAGTGGAATAGTCCCTGAAGTTGTATATGTTTTGGGGGTGGCTATATGGAAAAGTTACTCTGCAGTAACTAATAATTGAAAGGAACAGTATGGTAAAAAGGGGGTTTACTTATCTTTGGGCTTGATGTGGAGAATCTCTCCCATGTGATAGGATGAAATTAGAGGATTTCAGATGTGTGGCCTTTGTCCCCTAGAGCTTTGCTTAGGTGTTCTTTGGACTCTGTTGAATTCTGATGAGCAGTGGGTCCTCCCTGGACTGGGGCTCAGTGTGTACTCACTGGATTGTGCGCCTCCCGGGAGGGTAGGCAGAAAGGGCAGAGGTGCTGGTGACAGGCGCATTAACCTGGGGACCTGGGGTGTGGCCTAGGGGTCCTCCCCAGCCTGGAGCAGAGCCTGCTCGGACTGGCTGGTGGGAGGAGCTGGGATGAGTGGGTTACCTGGGACTTGGGGGTGAGCAGGGGGTGTTTACCTGGGGTCCAGTGTGTCCTTGCTTGACCGCATGTCCTGGGCGGGCAGGGGGAAAGGTTGTTTTACCAATTTTTATAAAGAATTGGGTCAGAATTTTGATTGTTATTGCATTGAATCTGTATAACTGTTTTAGGCAGAATAGTTATTTTAACAATGTTAATTCTGCTGATCCAGGAACATGGGAAGTCTTTCGATCTTTTGGTGTCTTCTGTAATTTCTTTTTTAGGGTTTTAAAGTTTTCATGGTACAGATCTTTTACATCCTTCATTGGGTTTATCCAAGATATCTCATTTTTTAAAGGACAATGGTAAATGGTATTCTTTCTCTCAAGTGTTTCTCTCTTTATTTATGTCTAATCTCTAAATTCTCTAATTTTTTAACATTAATTTTGCATCATTCTATTGAACTTATTTATTCATTCCAGAAATTTTCTTGCAGAATCTTTGGTTCCTTGAAATATAGGATCACATCATCTGCTAATAGGGATAAACTTGATTGCTTCTTTTCCAAGTTGCATCCCTTTTATCATCCCCTCTTGTCTTATGGCTCTAGCTAAAACTTAAGTAAAATGTTGAATAGAAGTGATGAGAGTGGATAGCCCTGTCTAGTTTCTGATCTGAGTGCGAATTCTTCCCACATTTAGGATGATTTTTGCCATAAGCTTGTTGTATATGGCCTTAATTATGTTGAAAGTATGACCTTATGATTCTTTGAATTTCCTTGATTGCTCCATTTTCATCTCTAATTTCATTAATTTGGTTTTTTTCTCTTTTGGTTTTGGTTTGTCTAATGACTTGTCCTCCTTGTCAAGTCTTTCAACAAGTCTTTCAACTCTTTAAAAAAAAAATCTATTTAAACAGGTTTATATAGAGATGCACTTTCCATATAAATGGAATGGCCCAGTACCAGGAAATGAAGACAAGATGGGGGAGTACTGGAGAGAAACAGAAGGCACAGAATAAAGCCTATACAGTACTCTCCAAGTTGAGAGTGAAGTAAAAACTTTTCAGTCTGAGAAAGTTATATAAATTACACAAACTGCAACTGTGTAAGCCACAAACCAGCTTTTTCATTTGATTAATGTTTTGTATTGTTTCCTTTGTCTTAATATCAGTTATTTCTCCTCTGTTCCTACTAATCTCTGCAGATCTACTTCTTTTGGGGTTGGTTTGTTTTTGTTACTCTAAAGTTTTAAGTTGCATCATTAAGTTGCTAACTTGTGATGTTCCTTTTTTCTTATATAGACATTGAGTGCTTCTTAGGGCTGCCTTCATCATATTCCAAAGGTTTTGATAGGATGTGCTTTCATTGAGTCCTAGGAATTTTCGAATTACTGTTTTTACTTCTATCCAGATCCTTTCCTCATTCAGTAGCATATTGTTGAGCCTCCAAGAGTCTATGTACTTCCTGCTGTTGGCCTTGATATGGTTGTCTATCTTTATTCCTTGGCGATCAAACAGAATACAGGTAATGGTTTTGATTTTATTGTTATTTGTAGAGGTTTTCATTGTGGCCTAGTTCCAGTTCTATTTTGGAGAAAGTTCTATGGGCTGCTGAAAAGAATGTATATTCCTTGTGTGCAGATGGAATGCTTGGGAGGTGGATGTCTGCCAGGTCCATTTGGTTTATGATTTGGTTTAGTTCCAGTGTGTCTCTGTTTAGTTTTTGGTCTTTTGATCTGTCTATCTGTGAGAGTAGGATGTTGAAATCCCCTACTCTTATCAAAATTCAATTAATTCATTGTTTTATGCCTTGTAATGTTTGTTTAATAAATGTGGGTGAGCCTGTTTGGAGCACATATGTTTAAAATTGTGAATTTTTCTTGATGTATTGTTTCTTGGATGAGATGCAATGTCCTTCTGTATCTCTTAAGATTTGTTTTGGTTTGAGCTCTATTTTGTAAGATATTAGGATGGCTATTCCTTTGTTTCCTAGTTGCATTTGCTTGGAATATCTTCAACCATTGTTTGACCCTGAGAGTATGCCTATCTTTCAAAGTGAGGTGTGTTTCTTGGAGGCAGCATATTGATGGGTTGTGGTTTCTAATCCATGCTCTTAGCCTATATCTCTTGATCAGGAAGTTGATCCCATTGATATTTTTAAAGTTAAAATTGAGAAGTTTTTATTGATTCCTGCTTTGATTGAGTGTATTGGGAGTTTTGTGCTTGCAGTCCTTTTGAGTGTGTTCATCAGTTTCATCTGTCTTGAGAATTTTTTCTAGTATCTTATGCAGGCCTGGTTTGGTACATAAAAAGGACTTTAGTTTATTTTGTTAGGAAATATTCTTGAACATCAAGTGAAAGTGATGGTTTGGGTGGATATAGCAGCCTGGGTTGACATTTGAGGTGTTTCATGACTTGAAGACTGTCTTTCCAAGCAAGCTCTTCTGGCTTTTGCTATTTGTTTCAACTGAAATTTCAGCTGTTATTGTAATACGCTTGCTTTTAAATGCGACTTTGCTTTTCTCTTTTGCAGCTCTCAGAATGTTCTCTGTGGCCTGTATCTGAGATGTTGTCACTATTGTTTGCTTTGGTGTGCTCTATTTTGGTCTTATCTGGATGTTGTGCATGCAATATGCATCTCGTACTTGGATGAGGCACTCTTCTTAGGTGTGGAAAACTCTCACTTAGGTGTGGGTTTCTTGTTTTGGGAGTCAATGAACGTGGTATCCCACATTTCTTAAATAGTCCTTTCATTTTTTTTTCAGTCTTTTCATCTTCTTTAATTGAATGATCCTATTCTGTCAGTTTATCTTCCAGATCTGATATTCTATCTTTGCTTGATCCATTCTATATATGAAACTCTTTGTTGGGTTTTTCAATTTCAGTTAGCTTCACTTTGAATGCCAGCTTAATTTTATTTTGTAGTTTTTTCATCTGTTCTAACCTTGTTCTTGTTTCTTCTATTTCCTTTTCCATCTCAGATAATTTTTTTATTATTTTCCTGTTCATATAAAGTCATATGCTTCCTCATTTCTTCTCTGAATTTTCTATATTCCTTTTTTCATTTGTCTTCTTCCTTTTGTAGTTCTTCTCTAAGCTTGTTGATCAAATCAGTAACATTGCTTTGGGAGACATTATCCTGAGTGCTATTTCCTGACTGATATCCATGAGGTTATTCTGACTGGAATTGGTATTTTTGTAGGAGACATATTTTCATGATACTTAGAATATTTTGTGGGGTTTTTTGGGAGAGGATCCCAGACAGTTGAACAAAAAAGGAAAAGAGGAAAGCAAGCTGAGTACCAACATTCATCTCTCTGGTTTCTAGCTGAGGATGCAGTGAAACCAGGTATTTGAAACTCCCACTCATGTGCCTTCTCCACAATGACAGACTGTATCTTTGCAATCCAGAAATGAAAATAAATGCTCCTTCTCCTAAGTTGTCATTTTATTCTTTGGTCGGATATTTTGTCATAGTGTGAGAAAAGCAGCCAGTACAGTTTACACTCAACCATTCTAATCCCAGTGAAAGACGTCTATTGATCCATTCAACATACTTCAGTGAATCTTATGTGCATGACATTGTGAAGATAGAATAAAACTATTGGCTCGGTTGTGATTAATTCTACTTCATGGGAGGGTGGAGGCAGGGATATATAGCTGAAATATTTAGTCATTAACAAAATATCTTTAGTTCATCACTGCGGGGTGCTCTTTTTCTTCTGCTCACCACATGTCCCTTCATGGTTGCCAATGTTGGGAGTTGAAGACTGAAACTAGAACATGCGTGGAGGATTAAGGTAGAGTTTATTAAAGAGGAAAGAAATAACAGAACTCACAGACTCCAGATGTGGAGTGCCATGAGGGGCAGGTACCAAAGATGGCTCAATATTTTGTGGTCTTACCATGTTACTTGGACATCTTATATTAAGTCTGTAACTTTTTGTTTGTTTGCTTGCTTGCTTATTTGTTTGTTCTTTTGTTCTCTTGAATCAGATGAGGCTGTCTGACTTTGGTTGTTGTTGGGAAAGCATCTCTGGATTTAGATCAGATTTTCTGGTTATGTCATATGGCTATTCCCTGGCTCCAGAGTCTTTTCCTAGGAGGCTTGGGGTATGTGAGCAGTCCCTTCCCTGGCCCCGCACAGCTCTCACTTCCTAGGTACAATTTTTAAGTGTATTGAGCAATCTTCTTAGGACACTTCAAATTATGCTTTTCATAGTTTAACTTGAAACCAAAATGATAAGCATGTATTAAACACTTTACTTTAGTCTGGTGTGATGGTGCAGTCTTTAGTCAAGCAGAAGATCCAGAGTTCAGATCCCAGGTTCCATGTAAAAATGACAAATGGAAACTGTGGAGGCCTGTACTGTAGGCTGTGGTAGGTGGAGTCTGGGAAGTTCCAGAGCCAAGCAAGAAGGAGGTAGAAACAATCCAAGACGATTCCCACAGTCATTCTTGGTCCTTCACATGGACACACAGTGACCTCTAACACACACACACACACACACACAAATACATGAGTAAATAAAATTTAAAAATCCAAAGTGTTTTCACTGTAAGATCTTGTCAAATCAAACCAAGTAAAATACTTCAGCACAGAATATACATTAAAATAGAAGCATTGTTACAGCAGAGAAAATAGGCCACCATCAAGGACTGCAAGTAAGTAATGAGACATCTGGTTAAGCTCGCAGACTCTCCTTACTGGTCACTTGCGTCTGATGGGGGAAAGATCTCACCAGAAAGGGAGGGCATAGAGTCTGGCAGATAGAAGGTAACCATCCTGCAAATGGGAGACTGACCCCCCCCAACAGTGATCTCCTACTCTTATTCCATCTACCTTTGAATCTACTCTTATAATAAAATTCTATTTTAACAACATTTTATTTCTGGCCAAGGGGTGATATCCAATACCCATCAGGATGGAGCCAAGGGTGGTGCAGGAGCAGCAAAACTGAAAAAAAATCAACAAACCATAATTCAAAAAATCAGAGACTCTACATCAACCACCTGGAACTAGGCCAGCCTAATCTCTCCCCATTCCAAAGCTCAGGGAAATTTGCAGAAGAGGGGGCAGTAAGATTGTGAGAGCCTAAAGATCCCCATCATTAGGAGCAACAATATGCAAGATACTCCACACAAGTTAGGGCCAAAGTAATCATAATAGGAATTTGCATGACCTGCACAATGACCAACATATCATTAAACCCCTAAAGTCTGGCATGGATCACAGGCACTAGGATCCTTAGAGGCAAGGGATTAACAGCCACAATAGTGTTCCTATATTAAAGGGGAACACAAAAAAGAACTCTAGGCGATGCCACTGAGTCCTTACACCTCATCAGAGAGGAGGACCCAGAGGGAAGTTTGACATGCACACTAAAGGATGTTCCAGGAATGGGGGGAGCACTGGGAGAAAGGGAGGGAGGAGAGAAAGAAAAGAGAAAAGCGGGGAGGGAACAAGGGAATCCAAGGAGCGGTGGAGGGAAGGAGAGGAATGGGGTACTTATCAACTTTGTATGAGTGGAAGAAATAAATTAAATTAAATTAAAATAGAAGCATTGTGACAAGAAAATATCAACTCAAAGCTAAAATACCATACTGAAGGTTAAACCTCTGCCTCTCAAGCAGAAAGATCTGAGTTTAAATCCTAAAAATAACAAGTGGAAATGGAGGCAGCCCTACTTCCTGCTTTGGAAGTCAGAGCCTGGGAAACCAGAGCAAAAGCAAAAAAGGAGATAGAGCTCTCCAGGATGATGTCATGCAATGCCCTCTGATAAAAACACAGACACACACACACACACACACACACACACACACACACACGCATGTATGTAATGCACGCAAACACACACATTTAAAAAAAACTAAAGACCAAAATCCGGATAGATAAATACCATATTCTATAATTCAATGTCCATCTCGTATTGCTCATCACATAGTCAGGCAGCACAAAGATTCTGAGCAAGTCCCATCCCTCTTTATAGCCCAGCGTTCCAAGCAGCATTTTTCTGGATAGGTCGAATCTGCACTTGCAGCCACCTTCAGCACACGAGCTAAAGTTCTGTATATACAATATTCTTCAGCTACAAGCTTCATCCTCCTCCAGAACTCCAAACCTTGGGCTTGAGAGATGGCTCAGGGGTTAAGACTCTGCCTCACAAGCAGAAGGTCCTGAGTTCAGATCTCAGGTCCCACATAAAAACACCAGGCGGAAACGGCAGTGGTTGGTACTTCTGGCCCTGGTGGGAAAAGCCTGGGAAATCCCAGAGCCAAGCAAGAAGGAGGTAGCAGCAATCCAGGATGATTCCTGAAGTCATCCTTGGTCCTTTACAGGAACACACAGTACTCATTTTTTTAACACTTTTTATTATTATTTCCGCTCATACAAACTTAATAGGTACACCGGTTCCCACCCTCCCTCCTCCTACCCCCGAACCCCCTGCTCCCCCTCCCCTCACCCCTCCCTTCCCATCCCCCAGTGCCTCCTGCCCCAATTCCCAGAGAGTCCTTTAATATGCATCCCTGACTCTCCTCTGGGCCCTCCTCTCTGATGATATACAAGGACCCAGTGGCATTTCCCTGAACCCTTTCCTGTATTCCCCTTAAGCATAGGAACACTACTGTGGCTGCCAATCCCTTGCCTCCAAGGATCTTGGTGCCTTTAGCAGATGATAGACTTTGTGAGGTCAATAGTGTGTTGGACATTGCGCAGGGCATGCAAAGTCCAATTATGATTGCTTCGGCCCTAACTTGTGTGGAGTATCTTGCAAATCATTGCTCCTCCCATTCTTTTGCTCTTACACTCTTACCAGCCCCTCTTCTGCAAATGTCCCTGAGCTTCAGGATGGGGAGAGATTAGTCTGGCCTAGTTCTAGGTGGTTGATATAGAGTCTCTGAAGTTCTGGATTGTGGTTTGTTGATTTTCTTTTGCAGTTTTGCTGCTCCTGCAATGCCCTTCACTCCATCCTGCTGGGCACTGTATGTCACCCCCTGTCCAGAGACAAAAAGCTGTTAAACTGGAGTCTTATTATAAGAGCACATTCAAGGGTAGATGTAATAAAAGTTGGAAATCTCAGTGAGGGAGGAGTCAATCACCCATATGCAAAATGGTTACTTTTTATCTGCCGGTCTATATGCCCTCCCTTCTGGTGAGATCATACCCCCTTAGTTGTAAATGATCAGGAACAAACGTCTGTGAACTTAACCAGGTGTCACATTACTTACTTGCAGTCCTTGATGGAGGCTTATTTTCTCTACTGTAACATGGTCACTTCTCTCCTTGTTTCTGGTGCAACCCTCCAACTCCATCCCTCCTGTTCAAAATCCTTGCAATTACTGTAGGTAATACATAGATTTACCTATGAGTGTCTCAAGGTGGGTTTGGTACTAGGAACCACCTATTAGGGAGTACATACGGCGCTTAATTTTCTGGGTTTGGGATACTTCACTTAATATAATTGTTTCTAATGACATCCATTTCCCAGAAAATTCCAGTAATTCATCATTTTTGATGGCTGAGTAGTACTCCATTGTATAGATGTACCACCGTTTCCTTATCCACTCGTCAACTGTTGGACATTTAGGTTGATTCCATGTCTTTGCTATTGTAAACAGTGCTGCTATGAACATGGTCGTGCTTGTGCTATCGAGGTGAACCTCTGCTGTATGGGGGGTTATACCCAAAAGTGGAATAGCAGGGTCATATGGCATTTCAATCTTTAATTTCTTTAAGAATCTCCAGACGGCTCGCCAGAGTGGTTGTATAAGCCTGCATTCTCACCGGCAATGTAGGAGAGTTCCCTTCTCTCCACATCCTCTCTAGCATTTGATGCTGTTTGTATTGTGGATTTTTGCCATCCTGACCGGGGTGAGATGATATCTCAGAGAGGTTTTCATTTGCATCTCCCTGATGGCTAAAGAAGTGGAGCATTTTTTAAGATATTTGTTAGACATTTTAATTTCACCCCTGGTAAAGTGTCTTTTAAGTTCCAGGGCCCATTTTTTAATTGGGCCATTGGTTTCCTTGGTGTTTAGTTTTCTAAGTTCTTTGAGGAACACACAGTACTCTCTAATACACACACACACGCACACACACACACACACACGCACACACACGCACACACACACACACACACACACACACACACACACACAAGGTAAATAAATAAATAAAATATTTTTTTAAAAAAAGAACTCCAAACTTGCGAGTTGACAAGCCTCTGCCGTTCTCCATGAGCTCCTCAATTGTGCATCAAAATCAGTGAGGCTGAGGTACAGCCTGGCCCACTCAAATCACAGCTGTACCAGCTTCTGTGCGCTCACCCTGGAAAAGCCCCCTTTGGGGCAGCTGAAACTTTTGAACAGCAAGAAATAGCTTCACCTTGGGCTTTTGCTCTATAAAAAAATCTCCATATTGTGGTATTCATTTCAAGTGATCCGAAAGTGATTCTGCCTCCAGCCATGTCTTCTGCTATGTGATTCCTGCCATAACAACTATACCCCCTCTTACACAGAAGCAAAATAAATCTCCCTTTCTCTCCTAAGTTGCTTGAATCTGAGTTTTGTCTCACAGCAATGAAAGTGACTGCAACACCAGGTATGGTATTACTGAAGTACTGATCTCACGACATGAAGTATTTTCACTTTTCCTTCTTATTCCTTGAAGACGTTGTCAACATTTACATGAATCTTAAGCGGAATTTATTAAATGTCACACAGTAAGAGCTTGTACCTGTTTTTTGCTGTTTTGGGTAGTGATTACTCTTGTTTTGATTGCTTAAAATGATGTGGTTAATCTTTCCTCATGTGTTTGTACATTAGTTTGAGGTGGTCTAGGAAAAGAAAGATCCCCACTCTGTGTGCTGTGATGAAACTGTGTGCTGTAAGTTATGGAAAATACACTGTGGAAAAAATTTTGACCTTAGACTAACAGCTCCATTGGCTGTTAGACTATCCTTCTTAAGGATAGTCACTGTTTACACATAAGGATAGTCAAAACTTTCTCTCATAATTTGCTGATTTGATAGTTGCAGCCTTGGGTCAGCAAGACCACCAATCAAGGTTTCCACCTTTCCCCTCTTTCTTATCCAAGCCCCCAATTGCAGCTCCTAACTGACACGTAAGTCTGTGGTTTAGTCTGTGGTTTCTATGATGTAAGAGTGGCCCACCCACTCTCCTATCTGAAACTGCCACCTAGAGTCACTAGCTGAGCTACACGTACTGGTTCAGAAACCACTATAAAAACTGCACCCTGCCCTTGCCAGAGGCTCCATTATGAGGCCCGAACTCTGATGGAGGCCTGGAGTCCTGAAGCTTCAGCCGGTTAACCCTGCTTTTAATAAACAACTCTTGGGTATCAGTAGTGATAACTCCATGTTCATTTCTAATTTTGTTAATTTGGGTTTTCTCTCTCTTGCTTTTGGTTAATTTAGCTAGGGGTGTATCAATCTTATTGATTTTTTCAAAGAACGAGCTTTTTGACTGGTTGATTTTTTCTATCGTTTTCTTAATCTTGATTTCAGATATTTCTCCCCTTATTTTGCTAATCTCCTCTCTTCTACTACTTTTGGGATCAGATTGCTCTAGTTTCTCTAAAGCTTTAAGCTGCACTGTTAAGTTGTTTATTTCTGATGTTTCCATTTTTTTGATGTAGGCACAGTCACTGCTACCAACTCTCAACAGTTGGGATCTTGTGAAATTAAAGAGCTTCTGTTCAGATAAAGAGATTATAACGCGAGCTCAAAGGCAACCCACAGAATGGGAGAAAATCTTCACTAACCACACATCTGATAGAACTCTGCTGTCCAGAGTGCACAAAGAACTTAGAAAACTAAACACCAAGGAAACCAATGGCCCAATTAAAAAATGGGCCCTGGAACTTAAAAGACACTTTACCAGGGATGAAATTAAAATGTCTAACAAATATCTTAAAAAATGCTCCACTTCTTTAGCCATCAGGGAAATGCAAATCAAAACTTCCCTGAGATATCATCTCATCCCGGTCAGGATGGCAAAAATCCACAATACTAACAACAACAAATGCTGGAGAGGATGTGGAGAGAGGGGAACTCTCCTACATTGCTGGTGGGAATGCAGGCTCATACAGCCACTCTGGCGAGCCGTCTGGAGATTCTTAAAGAAATTAAAGATTGAAATGCCATATGACCCTGCTATTCCACTTTTGGGAATAACCCCCCATACAGCAGAGGTTCACCTCGATAGTACAAGCACGACCATGTTCATAGCAGCACTATTTACAATAGCAAAGACATGGAATCAACCCAAATGTCCAACAGTTGACGAGTGGATAAGGAAACGGTGGTACATCTATACAATGGAGTACTACTCAGCCATCAAAAATGATGAATTACTGGAATTTTCTGGGAAATGGATGTCATTAGAAACAATTATATTAAGTGAAGTATCCCAGACCCAGAAAATTAAGCGCCGTATGTACTCCCTAATAGGTGGCTCCTAGTACCAAACCCACCCAGCCCACCTAGAGACAGTAATTCCAAGGATTATGAACAGGAGGGATGGGGTAGGAGGGCCACACCAGAAAGAAGGAGAGAAGGGACCATGTTACAGCAGGGAAAATAGGCCTCCACCAAGGACCCAAATAAGTAATGAGACATCTGATTAAGTTCACAGACTTTTGTTCCTGATCATTTACTACTGAGGGGGTGTGATCTCACCAGAAGAGGAGGGCATATAGTCTAGCAGATAAAAAGTAACCATTTTGCAAATGGGTGATAGACCCCCCCCCTTACTGTGGTTTCCCACTTTTATTACATCTACCTTTGAATGTGCTTTTATCACAAGACTCTAACAGCTTTTTGTCTCTGGCCAGGGGGTAACATACAATGCCCACCAGGATGGAGTAAAGGGCATTGCAGGAGCAGCAAAACTGCAAAAGAAAATCAACAAACCACAATCCAGAACTTCAGAGACTCTATATCAACCACCTAGAACTAGGCCAGCTTAGTCTCTCCCCATCTTGAAGCTCAGGGAAATTTGCGGAAGAGGGGGAGGTAAGAGTGTAAGAGCAAAAGGATGGGAGGAGCAATGATATGTAAGATACTCTATACTAGTTAGGGCTGAAGCAATCATAATTGGACTTTGCATGCCCTGCGCATTGTCCAACACACCGTTGACCTCACAAAGTCTAGCATCTGCTAAAGGCACCAAGATCCTTGGAGGCAAAGGATTGGCAGCCACAGCAGTGTTCCTATACCTAAGGGAAACACGGGAAAGGGTTCAGGGAAAGGCCACTGGGTCCTTGTATATCATCAGAGAGGAGGGCCCAGAGGAAAATCAGACATGCACAAGAAAGGACTCTCTGGGAATTGGGGTGGGAGGCACTGGGGGATGGGGAGGTAGAGGGGTGGGG
Organism: Typhlomys cinereus; assembly: GCA_023101885.1. Classification (NCBI taxonomy): domain Eukaryota; kingdom Metazoa; phylum Chordata; class Mammalia; order Rodentia; family Platacanthomyidae; genus Typhlomys; species Typhlomys cinereus. The sequence continues at coordinate 1,240,701 of JALPQD010000532.1, read as the reverse complement.
AGGGGGAGCAGGGGGTACGGGGGGAGGAGGAGGGAGGGAGGGAACTGGTGTACCTAATAAGTTTGTATGAGCTGAAATAAAAAAAAAAAACAACTCTTTTAGTCAAGCTCATTGTCTGTGCCTCACTGGGTGGACTGCTGGACTCCGTAACAAGTTCTTTTCAGAACTCACTTTCATGGCCACGATCATTACATTTACATCCATATAGAATTGCTTGCAATATTCTCAGATGGTCTTTGAAATGTCAGTGGTAGCTAGCATCTCTTATGACAGCTGTTAGTAATTTGAATGTTTCCAGCGATTTTGTACTTTCAAAGCACCCACTATTGATTTTGTGGATTTCCTCATCCTGAAGGTTTTCTCTGTTCACATCCTCATACATGTACATATCAGCAAGGATAGCCATAACAGTACCTCATCATGAAGGAAGGCTAGTGGCAGCCTTATTGGAACTGTCGCTCTTAACTATTGCTGTGAGAGTGCACTCAAAGTCAAGCAACTTAAGGGAGAAAGGAAGATTCATTCAGTTTATGGTTCCAGAGGGGAGAAACAGTCTTTCATGGTGGAGGCAACATGGCTGGTGGCTGAAGCTAGAGGCAGGCTATGTCACTGCAAACATACTGGAGTCTTTCTTCTTCTAATTCTTCTGTTCTATGGTTCGTTTTATCTGGCTGCTACTGGGAGGTTCCAGTCTGATCTAGGGCTGGTCTTTATATTGTAAATGAATTGATCTGGATAATCTCTTTGGGTGATTTCATAGCTGATCTTAGTAAATGCCAGGTGTGGTCAAGTTGACACCCAGGATTAGCTACCACACTTATCTTTATTTGTATAATCTTAATTACTTAAGAAGAAGAACACACAAATATGTGTGTTCCTTGATTTAAAAATTTATTAGATTGTAGAGAGTGGGCTGTCCAGCTGCCGAGTGCTAACATTGGTGGTCCTAGCAACAAAAGAAAGAATTAGAAGCAGGTGAGGTTGAGAAAAGCAAGATTCATTTTTTCAGAAGTGCGTCCAGTGTCCCATTATGGAAAAAGAGAGGCAATGACAAGACTGAAGCAAATCTGTAGGGTCTTTTTAGGTGACAGACAGGTCAGGCCTCTGGATTCTATTGCACAGTGTAGCTGTTACATGGCTGATAAAATCACAACAAAACAGCTTAAGGAACAAGGTTTATTTTCTTTCATGATTGTCCAGTTACAGTTCTTATCCAACTTGGCAGGAGAGCATGCACCACCACCAAAGGGCTAAGGGAACTGGTCACATCATATCCACATAACAAACAAGAGAAGGACAACCCTTACTTGCCAGACCAACATGTCTGGCTAAGTATGTAAAAGATGCCAATTTTCTCCACCAGCCCTCTGTGTTGCATTCACCTGCCCAGGGCCTAGTCCCATCCATCTTGGGTTGGGCATTTTCCATCAACTAGACAACCTCATGCAGGTTCGCTCTGGGATTAACTCAACTAATTAACTACAAATGTGCCCAGAGTTCAAACCCTCAACCATCAAGTTAACATCTGTAGTACTTCTAACTATGACACACAGATATTAACAAGAGAAAAAGCATTGCCTGGTAGGGAAAGGGGGGAAAATACTGATGGGGTATTTAGAGAACCCCCCAAAACAAATTTCTAGACCCAAAATGATCTTCAATGGGATTAAGAAGAAGGGAGAAGGCAGAGTTGATGGTGTAACTCAAAAAGGCTACAATGAGCAATTATCATTGGTTTATAGATTGCAAAACAAGTGTCTCCTGGTTTTTAATATGTAGCATCATTTAATTCATTCACCAGAAATCAGATCATGGAGTGACAGAATATTTTTGTGGGGCAGCCCTGATTTAAGTAAAGTTGGCCTATAATAAAAATAAAATTGGAGTAGATTGGGAGGAGATTCAAAATGAGGAAGAAGGAAAATAGATGAGTTACCTAATATACATATATATAATGTATAATATATACATATGTAATTTATAATATATGTAATAATATATATGGTGTGTATATATATATACACACACAATTAGGTATATATATTAGGTGAATATATGCCTATATCAGCTATATATGTATATATGCAAATACATGCATTTGTGTACAAATATATGTGTATATATGTATTAGGTAACTTTAGCTCTGTGGCAATGGCAGGACCATTACATTAACATCAACAGCAAGTGCCCTACATCTCCTAGTGGACGGCATTAGTCTCTTCCCAAACCATAGAGCAATTCAGGTAATTGACTCACCCCCAGAAAGTACGGAGGGAGGAGAGCGAGGATACTGATTCCCTGAGGTTGCCTCATCCCTGGGAGAGCCTCCAGGGACCTCGGGCTCCCTGTAGCAGAATCAGAAGCAGCAGGACCACAGGCAGAGCAGGCAGTGGGCAGGAAGCCAGAGAGGAATAAATGATGGTGACCAGGCTCCTTCCAGCTCCCCCCTGCCAGGCTGGGCCCAGCCAGCGAGCCTCAATCAGATGCAAAGTCTGGATGTTCAGGTTAGTCACCAGCCTTCCTACCCACTCTTCAGGCGAGACCTGAAGCATTTGCAGAGAGGCTGGGAAACTGCCTGTGTTCCAAATTCTCAAGTGATGGGATATTATGGGTCAGGGCCCATCGAGACAGTTAGTACAGTTTTTTAAATATTTTTATTTGGGGAGAGCTTCTTCTACTCATGAGATAGGTTGTTTGGACAGGTGAGAAAACTGGGCTGCAGAAAAAGGGGAGCAGTTTCTCAGGGGTTCAAGGTGTTTGTCTGCTTTCAACCTCTTGTTTCGTTAAAGCTAGATACTAATAGAAAAAATGGTTCAGGGTAAACAAGGATATTAAGAATTGAAAAACCAAAAAAAAAAAAAAAAACAACAACGACAACAACAACAGAAGTCTCAACACACACACAAGAATTGAGAAAACAATTCTATCAGGTATAAAACAAAAAATAAACAAGTCACAGAAACAGATAAAATGAAGGATGAGCAGCTGCAGAGAAAAGAAAGATAGCTGAGATGGGAAGAAGAGTCAGAGGAAGAGGGAGAGGTAACAGGAAGGGTAAGAAGTGGTCTTAGAAAGAAGGGCAGACCTGGCCCATGGTTCTCAACCAAGGGTGGCTATTGTGCCCATACCAGACATCGGGCAGTACGTGAGAATACATGAGTACATGTGTCAACATTAGGGGGATGGATCTCACCACACACACACACACACACACACACACACACACACACACACACACACACACAATTTGATCCTATCCTATCTCCTGTGAGTTTATTTCTTTGAGTTTAACTTTGCTGTATGGCACACAATTGAAACAATGTGGTATTTGTATGCTTGGGTCTGGGCGGAGAGGGACCAGCTTGGGGTTGTTGAAGGAAGGGAGGGGATGCAGATTGTTGATCTGAAATGCATAGGATAGTGGTGCAGGACAACTCAAGGCCATAGCAATCTATCATATTCACCAATATGAGCAAGAACAAATTTCATTGTCTCAACACCGTAAGTTATAACTATGTCAGGTGATTGTGATGGTTAAGGAATTGACTCAATCATGGACGATAGAGGATAAATGATAGAAAGATCAAAATGGCATATAATAGGTAATAATAAAATCTCCATTGAACCACATAAGTGCACTTAGTTATGATTAATCAATAAACTGTTATTACCAATTTGAAAATAAGTGATCCACCCTAAGTAATGCTGAATTTTGAGAACCCTGAAGGTATTTATATGCAGAGATTGCCTGTACTGGGCTTATTCTTTAAGAGTTTTGATATCAAGCTGGTCTCTCTCTGTCTCTCTCTCTCTCTCTCTCTCTCTCTCTCTCTCTCTGTCTCTCTCTCTCTCTTTCTGTCTCCCCTACTCTTCCTCCTGCTCTCTTCCCCGCCCCCGCGCCTTCTTTTTCTTTGTCTTTGTCTGCCTTTCTGCATTTTTTCCTTCCTCTCTTTGTGTCCTTATCTCTAAAATCTGTGCTGAGTTATTCTTGGTCTTCTACACTTCCTGGCACAATGCCATGTGTCCACCATGACGATCTGTAGCACTACCTTTTAAATTCTCTGTACTTTGTCTTTTCCTCCTTCCCTCTATCCTCATGAGTCCCTGGAAGCCACACACCTTCTCTCTTCTCCCAAGTGTTTGCATTTTTTTTTCTCTTCTTCCTCTTCCTCCTCATCTTCTCCTCCCTCTCCTTCTTCTCCTCCTCCTCCTTCTCCTCCTCCTTCTTCTCTGTATGTGCTCTAAGGGGCACTAGAGTGTGTGTGCCTGTGGAAGCCCAGGGGTGACATCGGAAATCACCCTGGATTGCTCTATTTCCTTATTGCTTTGCCCTGGGCTTTCCCAGGCTCTACCTTCCAGGGCCACAATTACAGACCACCACTATTTCTGTCCCCGCAGTTTTACATGGTATCTCGGGATCTGAACTCAGGTCCTTTTGCTTTCTAGGCAAAGGCTTTAACCCCTGAGCCATCTCCCTTAGTCCAGCTTTTGCATTTTCTTGAATGCACAGGTTTCTCTTTTAGCTGCATCTGGGTCCCACCCTACAGATGGTCAGCACACACAGCTCAAAGCCAGTTACCCCCAGATGTGACCAACTTTTATCTCACAGTACTGCCTGTCGATTGATGGTGTCCATAGTGACATATGGAGGAGGGAGAATGTGGAGCGAAGCGTGGGCACCATCAACCACAGAGGAAGCTGGGGTACCAATGAGGCATTGTCTGGGTCGGGGTTCTCAACCAGGAAACAGCCTCTGAGTTTCCCTATCCATCAGCAGGACTGTAACAGAAAGTCGGGAAAAGTTTGGAGGTCAGTTGGACTTCTCAGGTCCTTGCCTCTCTGCTCTGCAGCTGTCATACCTTGGTCAGGTGTTGAGTTCCATGTGGGAATCACCTCTCTAAAAACTCTTTTTAAAAAAGGCATAGTCTTCCTTTGTTTCATACACGATTGCAGTGAATTTATGATAGTTTTACACCTTCATTCCCAGTCCCATACTCCCTCTTTCCACTACTATCTTCCCTGCCAGTCACCCTCTTACTGTTTTTCATGAATGGTGCAGTGGGTTTCATGTGGGTTGCCTTTGATGACATGTGCCTGAGCACTTGCTGGAGCATGAATCCTTTATCAGTGGGGGGTAAATGTAAATTATTGAGGAAAACATCTCCCCTCCCACCAGGTTCTTTTTCTTAATTTTCATTATTTATTTAGTGTGTGTGTGCGTGCGTGCGTGTGTGTGTGTGTGTGTGTGTGTGTGTGTGTGTGTGTGCATGTGTATATCAGAGGGCATTGTGTGTCCCTGTGGAGGCCCAAGGGTGACTTCCAGAATCATCCTGGATTGCCTCTACTTCCTTTTTACTTGGCTCTGGGATTTTCCAGGCTCTGCCCATCAGAGCCAAAAGTGCAGACCTGGTGTTTTTATGTGGGACTTGGCATCTGAAGTCAGGACCTTCTGCTTGCGAGGCAGTCTTAACCCCGAAGCCATCTCTTCAGCCCACTTTTTTTTATTCTTCAAAGTTTTCAAATACAAAAACAATGAATTTATGTGTCTTCATTCCCTAGTACCCACCTCCTCTCCTCCCATCCTATCCCACATGTTCTTTTATCCCACCAGTCTCCCTTCCCCTGCCAGCCCCACTTCCACCCCACATGTGTGATCCATTGGGCCCCATCCTGAACATCTGCACTAGAAAGTCCCCAGGCACCTACTGAAGTAACCAGTAGGCAAATCATCAAGCAAATAATGCCCCCCTCTGTTGTCTGGTTGTAGTCCCAGTCTTTCAGGGTAGCTCAGTATCACCTGAGACCCTCCCTCTTCTGTGGCAAAGTATTGATAGAGCAGATATTCTGGAGGATTAGTGGAAGTAGGCATCTTGCGTTGAACTCTCAGGTACTTCACCCCTGGCATAAGTACAGCATTCTGTCTTGGCAGAACCTCTCCCTTGCCCTTATGCTCTTACATTCTACTACCCCCTCCACCCCCTTTGACAAGTTCTCGGGGGCAATCTCCTTCATTTGCAAAGCAAAGCCTGCACTCCACAGTGCCAGGGACAAGTGATTTGAGTCTAGTGCTTGGTGCATAGGACAAATCTAACTAACGGAGGCAGTTCTCTTAGGGACACATCACTGGTACTATAGCTACAATAGCCTCTGTGACGACTCACAGGGCCAAGGACAGGTGTGATTTTAACGTGATGCAAAATAGTGGACCCTTGGGCTGGAGAGATGGCTCAGGGGTTAAGACTCTCCCTTCCAAGTAGAAGAACCTGAGTTCGGATCCCAACTCTCAAATAAAAAAAAACACCAGGTGGAAATGGCTGTGGCCTGCACTTCTGGCCCTGGTGGGCAGAGAGCCTGGGAAATCTCAGAGGGAAGCAAAAAGGAGACAGAAGCAATTCAGAATGATTCCTGAAGTGCCCCTTGGTCCTCCACAGGTACACATTGCCCTCTGATACACACACACACACACACACACACACACACACACACACACACACTAAAAACTGTTTAAAAAAATGGACCACAAACAAGTCTTGAGCTAAGAGTTTTATTGTTTATTGTTACTGAGAAACAACAATGACAATAGCTGATGTGGGAAGAAAACATTCAGGAGGGTTACATAGAGGAGGTGACTTTGAATCTATGTCTCAAAGAGAAGTAGGCATTTGTGGAGTGGAGAAAGGAAGGTTGGGGGACCAATGCAGAGGGAGCATGCCAATGGGGTACATATACTCTCTGGGTCAGGAATTCTCAACCAGGGATGATATGTGCCATGGTGTGTGGCTTGGAGATGTTTTTGCTTGGCACTATTCATCAGAAGCTTCTGGCATCTTCTGTCACCATGCACGTGGCTAAGGATCTCACAAGACACAGGGTAGCCCAGCACAGAATGAATTGTCTTTCTCAAATTCAGTTGTCCTGGGTGAAGAAGTCCTGCCCAAGACACTGGGAAGCTATGGAAGGCATGGGGGCACAACCCATGAGTCCTGACATACTGTTTCATTTTTTTGTATAGGCCCTGGCTTCCAAACCATTGCTTTCTCCAATCTAAGACAGTTACAATGGTGAGGGACTGTCGTGAGCACTATTCTGGGAGTGACAGACAGGCAGTAACCCTGAAGTAGGGGAAATATTCAAACGATGCCAAGGAAAGAAGCTAAGAAATGGAAAACTGTGAATTATTTTGGGAATATAGCCTTCACTCGCCAAAACATATGGTTGGTCTTTGGCTTCTCATGATAGATCTGTCATGGCTTGACTAAAGTCTTGAGCTGACTTAAGAGGACATTCACCTGTGCTGGCATTTGGGCCAGGACTGTCCCTCAAAGACACTTGTGTGAAAGGCATTGTCTGTAGTCCATGAAACTATTAGAAGTTGGTAGAGCTTTTAAAAGATGGGGCCTATCAGAAGGTTTTTTGGTTATTGAAGCGGGAGGTGCCTTTGAAGAGAATTTTGGGACCTTGTCTTTTCCTGTTGGTCTCTTTCACACAGAGTTACTAAGCTTCCTCCCCAACTTTCTTCTGGGAATGATGTATGGACATAGGTGCAACAGCAAGGGAATAACTGGCAATAGACTGAAACCTCCAAAACTATGAGCCATAATAAACCTTCCTACTCTCCAGCATGATTAACCTGAGGTTTTTTTTATACTCATTGCAAGCTAACACAGCTATATTTTCAAAATTGAATTTGTGTTGAGTAAATACATGGCTATCGTTGAGTTAAATTTCCAGCCCTAAAACTGATATTTTTGGTGTGGTAAAATACATATAACAAAATTTACCATTTGGTAGAAGAGGATATAGCAGGTGGGGAAGAAGTAAGTGAGTGAATGGGGAGTGATCCAATGAACAGAAAGTTCCAGCTACATGGGAGGGATGGTTGTTGAGAATTGCAGCAAAGCAGTGTGACTGTATTCAACAATAACATATGTACAGCTCAAAAGTATCAAGTAAACAAGTTTCAAGAAGCCTACTATAAGAAGAGACGGTGGGAGTGTTGCTTAGTAGTATAATATGTCAAGCATGTATGAGAGTCCAAGTTTTAGTTCTGGTGCTGCAGAAAATAATTCAAAATCATTTTGCTATTGACACAAAGGATATGTCCATGAACTTAATGTAATAATGTGCTATATGTGTGCATGTATATACTTATATAAACACACATGTATGTCATCATATAACCAATAGTAAATTATACAATTTTGATTTCTCAATAAAGAATATTAATAATGATTTTAAAGAGGCAAACCTTCATCTAAATATGTACTATGTACAGTTCAGTAGTAGCAAGTGTATTGTGGTATAGAACACACCACTCCTATCTAGTACAAGATGGTTTTCATTACCTCAAAGGAAAACTCTGTACCCATTGGTATTGCCCCTTTGCCACATCCCCTAGCAATACTCACAGGCAGGTACTAACTCCAGACTAGAGAAAATCATTCAAATAATGTCAGGGAGACTATTTAGGGAATACTCAGGATGGTATTTAGGGAATGCAGCCTTCATTCATCAAATTATATGGTTGGTCCTTAGATTTCTTATGATAGACCATCTGGTCCAATTACCTACTGGTATGTGCAGTAAGACACTATTCACAATGGTCAAAACAAATCATGCCCACCAATTGGTGACATGTATCCACGTCTTGTTTGTCCATAAAAAATAAAATTGTAATATATGCTACATTGTAGATTAACCTGGAAGCATAGTTTTTGGTGAAAGGAATCAAACACAGAAGGTCACATACTGCACATTCCATTTACATGAGATGCCCACCACAGGCAAACCCATGGAAACAGAAAGCAGAGAAGTACTCTTAATTATCTAAATATTACAGAAGGTCATTGAAATATAATTAAGAGATTCCTATGGCAACAATTGAAATCTCATCAAATTCAGTTTCTTATTGAGCAAAAATTACACACATATTTTTCACTTATTATATTGACAAAATTATCACCAACCTTGGAAGGTTGATGCTTTCCAAGAACCATTTATTTATTTGGCACAAAAGTACTTTGAGTCATGAAGAGAGAAACGGAGGCAAAAAGAGGTAGAACTATTTTTGCATGGTACATGATAGGCAGAGTAGGGATCTGACCCTGCATCTACTATTTCCCATCTTCCTGTCTCTGGTGGTTCGCTATCTTCTGGTAGTTGTGCCAAATTGCTTCAGAACATGCAGTCAAGCCTGAAGAGAGACAGATAATCAATACAATGTTTTCTCTGGCACATAAACTACAGGGTCTGTTGAGCCTGATTTTTCACATGGGTAATTACTGAGGAAGAATTTAGTGGATGTCAATGAATATAGACATAAACCTGGTCCATGAGGCATGATATTTCATGGTACCTGAGCTGTGTGTAGACAGGGTGATGGGATTGATCATGAGTAAATAGTGAAAGGGCAGGGAGCAATTGTTAGAAGCTTTGATAGCAATGGAGAGTGAAAGGAGAGAAATCTTCAAGATAATGAGTCAGTTCCACAGTGGTTTCAAGCCTTGGACAGGCTTGCTAACATTCCTGCACTCTGCTATTTTCAGTGAGTAGCTCAAGGAAAATGGAGAGGAAAGCAGCAGCATCGTCACCAATCTGTGGTGAGATGGTGACAACAGGATTAATGGTACATGCTACCCTCTCCCAAAACCAGCCTCTTGGCTATGTCCAGGAAGGCTGGAAGCTGATAGTGTTTCTCCATCCAGTATCTGATCTTTTTCTTCCTTCCCCCTAGTTCCAGTTTCCATGCAAGAAGCCAATCACTCAGGAGTGTCTGAGTTCATCCTCATTGGCTTCTCTACCTTCCCACACCTTCAGCCCGTGTTCTTCTTGCTCTTCCTGCTCATGTATCTCTTCACGCTGCTGGGCAATCTGTTCATCATGGCCACCATCTGGAGTGAGCACAGCCTCCACACGCCCATGTACCTCTTCTTGTGTGCCCTGTCCATCTCTGAGATCTTCTACACCTTGGCCATCATCCCCCGCATGCTGGTAGATCTGCTCTCCACATACCATGCCATCGCCTTCCTGGCCTGTGCCAGCCAGATGTTCTTCTCCTTCACCTTTGGCTTCACCCACTCCTTCCTGCTCACCGTCATGGGCTATGACCGCTACGTGGCCATCTGTCACCCTCTGCGCTACAACGTCCTCATGAGCCCCCGAGGCTGTGCCTGCTTGGTGGCCTGGTCTTGGGTTGGTGGCTCAGTCATGGGGACCGTGGTGACAACAGCCATCTTCAACCTCACCTTCTGTGGACCCAATGAGATCCACCACTTTGCCTGCCATGTGCCCCCACTGTTGAAGTTGGCCTGTGGAGAGAATGTTCTGGTGGTGGCCCAAGGCGTGGGCTTGGTGTGCATCACGGCTCTGCTGGGCTGCTTCCTCCTCATCCTCCTCTCCTATGCCTTCATTGTGGCTGCCATCTTGAAGATTCCATCAGCCGAGGGGCGGCACAAGGCCTTCTCCACATGTGCGTCCCACCTCACAGTGGTGATTGTGCACTATGGCTTTGCCTCAGTCATCTACCTCAAACCCAAGGGTCCCAAGTCTCTGGAAGGAGACACTCTGATGGGCATCACCTACACGGTCCTCACACCCTTCCTCAGCCCCATCATCTTCAGCCTTAGGAACAAGGAACTGAAGAATTCCATGAAGAAGGCCTTCCTCAGCAAGCTCTACCCAGAAAAAGTTTAATGACATAGAGGAAATTCCTTAGGAGTAACTAACTCAGCTTCCCACATTCTGCTGTTAGAGGCGATACCTCATCCCCATGTACCAACTTGCATTTTCTGATGCTCTCAGGTTAGTAGAGATCTGTAGGCCATATGTCAGCACATGCCTATTGTTGCAGTTTGCCTGCATGATGGCTGACAAATCACCATCAAACAGTTTAAGGGAACAAAGGATTCATTTTCTTATGATAGTCTGGTTACAGTTCATAGTCCAGCTTGACAGGAAAGCTCACACCAACACCAGGGCCAAGGGAATTGGCCACACCATCTCTATATAACAGCTGAGAGGGATGATACTTGGCAGACAAGCATGTCTGGCTGTACACAAGGATACCACTCTCTCAATCAGGTCTCTGTATTTTGTTACAGGGTTATAGTCCCACCCACCATGGGGTGGGCCTTCCCCATCAGCTAGACAATCTCCTGCAGATTTGCTCTAAGCTTAACTCAACCACTAATTCTCTACACATATGCCCAGAGCTCAAACCCTCAACTGTCAAGTTGACACCTGTGCCTAACTATGACTATGACATCTGTGCCTTACTATCGATATCTGGTATTTCCTTGGGATGGAAGTACATGTGTGGTAGTAGCTGCAAGAAAGTCAGATTTGACTGTTTCTACCTGCTGTGTGGTACTTGGTCAGTACTAAACCTGAAATTTTGGCAAATATTTCTCAGATGGACTAATGAAGCTTAAAAATGGTGAGACGCCAGAGTGTTGGTTTATGTATTAATTGTGAAAAACCTCTTTGCCTTCTGTCTGCCAAAATGCATCCAAGTACTTCTTCCTGCGATTGTGTCTTTTAGGAACACATGAGTGACTCCTACACATTGAACTAAGATGGTTTACTCCTCCGGAAACAAAGCCCATAATCTGTGAAACAATATGGCTGATTCTTTCTTTTTATCCTTTTTTTTTTTTTTTTTGGTGTATATAGGTGTGTAAGTGTTTACGTGTGTGTGTGTGTGTGTGTGTGTGTGTGTGTGTGTGTGTGTGTAGAAGAGTGTATTGTATATGCCTGTAGAGGCCCAAGGATGACTTCAGGAATCATCCTGGATTGCTTCTACCTTCTCTTTGCTTTACTCTGGAGTTTCCTAGGTTCTGTCTTCCAAGGTTGGAAATTCTGACCATGAGTTCTAAACTCAGGTCCTTTTGCTTGTGAGGCAAATGCTTTAACCCATGAGTTGCATACCCTGCTCAGAATCTTTCACTTCTTTTTTTAAAATTTGTGTGTGTGTGTGTGTGTGTGTGTGTGTGTGTGTGTGTGTGTATCAAAGGGCACTGTGTGTCCCTGTGGAGGACCAAGGGTGACTTCAGGAATCATCCTGGATTGCTTCTACCTCCTTTTTGCGTTGCTTTGGATTTCCCAGACTCCACCCACCAGAGTTGAAACTTCAGGCTGCAGCTATGTCAGCCTGACATTTCTACATGGGACCTGGGATCTGAACTCAGAACCTTCTGCCTGACTAAAGACTGCTTGTGAGACAAAGTCTTAACCCCTGAACCATCTCTCTAGCCCCAGAATCTTTCACTTCTTAAGTCCAGGATTTACTTGGGCTTTGACTCCCCCTCCCCACTGGTATCCCAATATATAGACAACCTAAAAAACAAATGGGTATCTTTTACAAGTTAGGCTAACATTTGAGTACTTGGGCTATGTGCTTTATAACATCAGGATGTTTGCTTGCCTAACTCCCCATAGTGCCAAGCATGGTACATAATCACTTCTGAACAAATATTTCTAAGTTGAAGTAATATAAGCCTGACAATATTAAATAAACTAGAATTTCAGCTTCTTTATTTACTGTGGGAAACCTCTTTGTCCCTCAGAAACATGGGAACTCCATGTTTGAGATCAACTGAGATGTATTCAGATCATGCTTATAGTATCCCACCTGACCAGATCAGTATCATACATGAGCATTCAGTCTCTGTGTAAACGAATGAATGTTTACAGTCATGACATTTATGATTAGGAACCCATAGATATATTCATTCATAAAGGGCAGTTGAACAAATGTTAGTTCAATTATGCAGTAAAGATAACACTCCGTAAATCAATTCCACCTTGTATGTCATTGGATTCCCTGGGGATACCATCAAGTGTCATGTATGTACTACCTGCACAGTTTTCTAAACTCCTACCCTTTCCAGCTCCTTTGTCAACATCTCCACTTGATTATATTCTAAGCTTCTCAAACTTAACTTGCCCAAGCCTGTAGCTCTTGAATATTTCTTTTATCATACCTCTCCCTCTAGCTTTCCTCTCTATACCTACCTACCTATCTATTCAACTTTCTCCCTTTTTTCTGACTTTTTTGGTGTGGAGGTGGGTGGTGTACATGGGGCATGTATACAAGATAGCACATGAGTGTATATGTGCTTGTGGAGGCCCAAGAGTGATATCAGGAATCATCTTGGATTGCTCTACTTCTTTATTGCTTTGCTCTAGGTTTCCCAGGCTCTGCCTTCCAGGGTTAAAACTACAGGCTTCCACATAACCATTTGGAATTTTTACATGGGATCTGAGGATCCAAACTCAGGTTATTTTGCTTGCAAGACAAGGGTGTTAACCGCTGAACCATCTCTCCAGCCCACTATCTATCTATATCTCTCTTCCTTTCTCTCTCAGAACATTAGTTCAACCTCAGGTATTTAGAAGCATACTTGACTTCACTTTTTCACTTTCCTTTGTCTATCAGAAAGTCCAAGTATATCCAGAACTTCACCATGAAGTCTCCATCCTTCCACAGTTCTAAGTTGGTCTTCTTAAACTCCATCATCCCTCCTCTTTACTACATCTTTATGAAGGAAACTGAGAGCTGAAGAGGTGGCTCAGGAGTTAAGACTCTACCTTGCAAATAGAAGGTCCTGAGTCTGGATCCCAGGTCCCATGTAAAAATGCCAGGCAGAAACAGGGGCGGTCTGCGTTTCCAGTCCTGGTTGGCAGAGCCTGGGAAATCCCAGAGCAATGTAAAAAGGAAAGAGAAGCAATCCAGGATGATTCCTGAAGTCACCCTTGGTCCTCTATAGGGACACACAGTGCCCTGTCACATACACACACACACACACACACACACACACACACACACACACACACACACGTTAAATGAAAAAATGACTTTTAAAATATAAATGAAACTGAACTTTCCAGACACATACCTTACTTTGGCTTCACTTTCACTAAGGGAAAAAAATTAATATTCCCCGTATACTAGTTACTCTTGTCTGTTGCTATAAACGAACACCCAAAGTCAAGTAACGTAAAGGAGAAAGGGAGATTTATTCAGCTTACAGTTCCAGAGGGGAGAAACGGTCTTTCATGGTGGATGCAGCATGGTTGGAGGCAGAAGATGGAGGAGGCCTTGGTCATCCATGCATCCAGGAGGCTGAGAGCTGCAATACTCCTTGTTGCAAGAGCAGACTTCTCCAGGAGGTAGGGTGGGACCCATCCACCTCAAGGCCCACCCCCTGTGACCGCCTTCCTCCAGCAAGGCTCCACCTCTCAAAGGTCCCATGACCGTCTCAAATACACGAAACTGTGGGGGTTTCAAACCATGACACTCAGTGTCCGAAAAGCCTTACAACCTGGACCCAGCTGTTTCTCAGTTTCACTTTCTCCTTTTCCATCTGTGAGAGTTAATCTTGGGTGTCAACTTGTTACACCTGGCATTAACTAAGATCAGCTGAAACCACACCTGGCAAGATCAGCTGAGACCACCTGAAGAGATTATCTGGATAATATTAAGATCAACCCTAGATCTGATTGGAACTTCCCCAGATCTCATTGAAACCTCCCAATAGTGGACCAGATAAAAGGAACCACAGTACAGAAGAAGAGAGACTCTCCAGAAAGCCTACTATCCTCTCCGATAGGCATGATGTAGCCTGTCTCCAGCTTCAGCCAGCCAGCCACACCATCTCCATGAAAGACTGTATTTCCCCTCTGGAACTGTAAGTTGAATAAACCTCCTTTTCTCCCTTAAGTTGTTTGACTTTGGGTGCTCTCTCATAGCAATAGTAAAGAGTAACGGTTACATCATCTGGCTTTCCCTCGTGTACACCAAACACATCTTTGTCTCAAGACATGTATACATCTGTATATGTCCTACCCTCTGCTTGGACCATTCTTCCCTCAGATGTTCTCATAGCTCTTCTTTCTCTGCCTAAGTCATTCATCTTGATAGAAGATCCTTTCCTTAATTACGCTACCAAAGAACATCAGTTCCCATCATGTTTTGTTTGTTTTCTTTTCCTTTGTTGCTATTTACTTTTCTTCATGTGCATATGGCTAGATAGCACCTCTCTGCTTACTAGATTTTCATTCTCTGTTTCTTGTCAGTAAACTATTGTATTGAGTTTTTCTACTTTGTCCACTGTCTACCTAAATGCCGTATTGCTAAGTCTCAGCATTTTGTAGACTTGATAGCTAGGGCAGGAGAAATGAATCTAACCATGAGGAGCGATTTTTTAACCCATTCAATTGTAACCATTTCCCAATCTTGTTATCAAATTAAGCAAATTGAGTTTACCCTGTAAAAATGGAGAGAAGCCTTACATTCTCAGACATTTACAAGATTAAAATGAGATAGTGCTTGTGGATGTTATATAGTACAATGCTTGCCATACATACACTCTAAATAAATGCTACTTACAGTTTTCCCATATGTTAACTTTGCCTGAGGTGTTTGAGATTAGGAAGCATGAGACAGGGAACTACCTACGACCCCAACCTCTCATATGTCTATCTTGGGGCTCAATGAGGAAGAGGCTGTGAATAACAGAAGAAAAAAAAAAAAACCACTGTGATCTACCAGGGGATGTTATGATGGGAAGAAGTGCAATTCTGATGGAGAGTTAGACCCTTTTCTCCCAGAATCCCTCTCTTCAGGAACTGCCTCCTGTCCATGGTTCCAAGCATTGAAGAATAGTCCCATGATTCATTTGACAGCATTTGATTGGAAGTGACCCGAATAACACCTTGTTCTTCAAAGCCATAGAGAACTGATGAACTGTGGGAATGGGAGGAAATGTCTGTGGGTAAATTTCACTTAATCTCACAGATTTAGTTTGCCATCATTAAAAAAGAATGTTTGGGGGAGGGAGATAGCACAGAGGTTAAAGTCTCTTTTCCTTGAAAGCAAAAGAACCTGAGTTTGGATCCTCAGATCCCATGTAAAAATGTCAGATGGATACAGCAACAGCCTACAGTTCTGGTCCTGAAAAGAAGAGCCTGGGAAACCCCAAAGTAAAGCCATAAAGAGGAAGAGCAGTAGAGGATAGTTCCTGATGTCATCCTATGGCCTCCACACACACACACACACAACACACACGTGCCTAGATGCAAACATGTAAACATTCCTTCCCCCATATACACATACATATGACATGGAAGAAGAAAAATAGGTTTAATAATGAGGACCAAGACTTTTAGGATGAATCCTAGAATTAAATGGCACTATTTATGTAAGGTAATTAATGGGATATGGTACCTAAAAATGTTCACTAATCCTCAGCTTTTTAGCATTAGCTTAACAGTTATTTTTAACCCCTGTGCTCATTTGGGGAATACAGACGGGCATCCATTATTCTTCTTGCTTTTGAGATAGTCCTATGAGAGGTAGAATGACACATAGAAAAATATTAAAGCTGGGCTGGAGAGGTGGCTCAGGGGTTAAGCCTCTGCCTTGCAGGCAGAAGGTCCTGAGTTCAGATCCTAGACCCCACATATAGATGCCAGGCGGAAGCGGGGGCGGCCTGCGTTTCTGGTCTGGTAGGGCGGAGCCTGTGATCTGGGGCAGAGTAAACAAGGAGAAGGTGGAGGTGGTCCATGATGGTTCCGGAATTTGCCCGTGGTTCTACACACACACACACACACACACACACACACACACACACACACACACACACGCACGCACACACGCACGCACATGCGCACAATTGAATAAAAAATTAAAAAATAAAAATATTAAAGCTTTAATCAAGTAAAGACTATAGTAATCACAACTCTCCAGGGACAGAGAATCAAAGAGCAACAGGCAGACAGGTAGATAATATATAGATAAATAGGTAGAGAGATATTATTATGAAGTTTTGTTTCACACATTAGTAAAAGTTGAAAATTTTCACAAGCTGAAAGAAAACCCCAGAAAATTAGTGATATGATTCAAGTGCCCAAGATCTATTGTTATAGTTTCCAAAACTGGTCTGGATGTTAGAAAACCTGCCAAATGCCAAACCACCTTATGCCAGCAGGCAGAACGAGATGAATGCAACCTTTGTCTTTTATTCTGTTCAGCCCCACAACAGAGATTGTGCCTACCTACACTGTAAGAGCCATCTGTATAACTCGCTTTACCAATTCTAATGTCATTGTGTCCCAGAAATAATTTCACATACACCCTCAGAAACAATGTTTAATCAGATATCTCCACATTTCATGATCCAGGCAAGTTGACAATTCAAAACTGGCTACCACATGGACCAAGTTCCACGTGCACTTAACATAGTCAAGAATGCTATGGCTTGAGACACATCAGCTAGTTCTATACTCATTCATGTATATGCATGTTTCTTTTCCAAGGATGGTTACCCTACTTCCAGAAGATGTTAGGAAACTTTTGTTAGCTATTTTTTTCTTTTCTCGTCTTCCTTCTTCTTCTTCCCTCTTCTTCTTCTTCTTCCTTCTTCCTTCTTCTTCTCCTCCTTCTTCTCCTCCTTCTCCTTCTTCCTCCTCTTCTTCCTTCCTCCTCCTCTTTCTTCCTCCTCCTTCCTCCTCCTCCTCCTTCTTCTTTTTCTTTTTCTTCTTCTCCTCCTCCTCTTTCTTCTCCTCCTTCCTTCTTCTTCTCCTTATTCCTTCTTCTCCCTCTCTCCTCCTCCTTCTCCTCCTCCTTCTCTCCTCCTCCTCCTTTTATACCTCCTCCTCCTTCTTTTCCTCCTCCTCGTCCTTCTTTTTCTTCTCCTCCTCCTCCTCCTTCTCCTCCTTCTCCTCCTTCTCCTCCTTCTTCTTCTTCTACTTCTCCTCCTTCTTCTCCTCCTCCTCCTCTTTATCCTCCTCCTCCTTCTTTTCCTCCTCCTCCTTCTCCTCCTTCTCCTTCTTCTTCTTCTCCTCTTCCTCCTTCTCCTCCTCCTCCTTCTTAACCTCCTCCTCCTCCCTTCTTCTTTCTTCTGTTCTATCTTCTTCTCCCGATCCTTCCCTCCTTCTACCTCCTATTCCATCCTGCCTTCCCTTCCTCTTCCCTAACCCTTTCCTCTTGCCTGTCTCTCTCTATCTCCTCTTTCTTCTTCGTTCTTCTTCGTCTCTTCTTCTCCTCCCTCTCCTCCTCCTTCTCTCCTTCTCCTTTTCCTTCTTCTATTTCTCCTTCTCCTTCTTCTCCTTCTCCTTCTTCTACTTCTCCTTCTCCTTCTTTTTCTCCTTCTTCTACTTCTCTTCTCCTTCTTCTCCTTCTTCTCTTCTCTTCTATCTCCTTCTCCCTTCTCCTCTTCTCCTTCTTCTCCTTCTCCTTCTTCTCCTTCTCCTCCTCTCCTTCTTCTTCGCCTCTCTCCTCTCCTCTCCTCCTTCTCCTTCGCCTTCTTCTCCTTCTCTCCTTCCCTTCTTCCTTTCTCCCTTCTCTCTTCTTCTTCTCCTCTTTCTCCTTCTCCTTCTCCTTCTCCTCCTTCTCCTCCTCCTTCTTCTCTCTCTCTCTCCCTGTGTATGTGTGTGTGTATATACACAAGAGGACAGTTGAATGTATGCGATTGAGGCTTAAGGGTAACATTGGGAATCATCCTGGTTTAATCTATCTCCTTTGCTTTGCTCTGAATTCTCCCAGGATCTGCCTTCCAAGGCCAGAATTATAAGTTGCTACCATATCCACCTGGCATTTATACATGGGATCTGGGGAGCTAAACTCAGATTCTTTTGTTTTCAAGGCAAAGACTTTAACTGCTGATCCATCTTCTTAACCCCCTTTTGCTATTTCTTTTAAAAATATTTATTTATTTATTGTCATTTATTTATTTATATCATTGACCCCTGTTGCAGTCAGCCTGCACAGTTGTTGATAAATGACCATCAAACGGCTTACGGGAACAAGGGGTTTATTCTCTTACAATTTCTGGTTACAGTTCTTGGTCCAACTTGACAGGAGAGCATGCACCAACACCAGGGCTGAGGGAACTGGTCACATCATGACCATATAATGGCTGAGAGAGGGACAATCCTTACTTGCCAGACCAGCATGTCTGGCCAAGTGTTCAGAAGGATGCCAACTCTCTCAACCAGCTCTCTGTGATTTTTTCCAGGGCCTAATCCCACCTACCATGGACTGGGCCTTCCCCATCAGCTAGACAATCTCCTTCAGGTTCATGCTGGGCTTAACTTAAGTACTAATTCTCCACAAATGTGCCCAGAGTTCAAACCCTCAACAGTCAAGTTGACAACTGTGCTTAACTATGACACCTCACCCCTTGTCAACTTGACACAGAAACAATAGCACTTTTAAACTGTAACTTTTTCTTGTCCCCACAGATGTTAAAAAATATAAATAGATTCCATGGACAAGTTTAAAATGTTCTCATTAAAACTTAAGTTCCAACATTTTAAACGTTCAAAGTTTTTTAACTTTAAAAGGGTATTAAATCAGAATAAGTTAAATACTTTAAAACAAATAAAACATTGAAACAGAAGGATCTTGATATAATAAGAAAACATTTAAATTAAGATCAAGGTCCAGCAAATTATCGCATCCTGTACTTTAATGTCCATCTTCTGCTGCTCATCATGTAATCATGGTGGCTCAAAGATTTCAGGAATTCCCAGTCCCTGTTTGCAGCTCAAAGTTGTAAAAGCAGAGTTCCTTCGAATCAGGCTGAATCTCTACTCACAGCAGTCCTCAGCATACATCACACGGTTCTGGCATGTCCAGCACTCTGGGTTCGCCTCCGCAACCACAAGTTTCACCTTCTCTCGCAAGAACCCTATGCCTTCCACTTGGTGCCAAGCTTTTGCTGCTTTCCATGAATGCCTCAAATCGTTCACCAAAACCAGTACCACCTGGGGGATGCTGCCAGACTCTGAATCGAGTTCGAAATGTAGCTTAGTCCACTAGAGCCACAGCTGTACCAAGTTTTACGGGCTGATGCTGGAAAAACCTCTTTTAGGCAGCCAAACATCCAAAGGGCAAGAAACAGCTTTAACTTGGGCTTTCAGCCCCTGAAGGAATTTGAGTTTTCAAACCACGAACTTGCCATAAGGTGGTTTTCATGTCTTCCACCATCCCAGTGCAAGTCACTAGGTTTTCCGTCACCAATACTCATTTCTCCAACAGCAGCAGATATTCTGCTGCCTGCCCTTTGCACATCCAAACCTTTAAGGCTGTCAACATAGCTCTCCTCTGTCAAGCAAACATTACCCTCAAAAGTTGACACCTGTGCTTAACTATGACAACCCCCCAAAGGCTAGCATGGAACACAGGCACTAGAATCCTTAGAGGCAAGGGATTAACAGCCACAATAGTGTTCCTATACTAAAGGGGAACACAAAAAAAAGCTCTAGGTAATGCTACTGAGTCCTTACACCTCATCAGAAGAGGAGGACCCAGAGGAAAGTTTGACATGCACAGTAAAGGATGCTCCAGGAATGGGAGGGGGGGAAATGGAAGAAAGGGAGGGAGGGGGGAAAGGAAGGGAAAAAGAAGGGAGGGAGCAAGGGGATCCAAGGAGGAGTGGAGAGAGGGAGGAGAACAGGGTACCTATCAAGTTTGTATGAGTGGAAAAAAGAAGGAACCTTTATCAATATAATAAAAGCTGTATACAACAAGCCCACAGCAAGGATTATGCTCAATGGGGAACAATTGGAAGCATTCCCACTTCGATCAGGAACTAGACAAGGCTGTCCACTCTCACCACTTCTATTCAATATTGTACTTGAAGTCTTAGCTGAAGCCATAAGACAAGAAAGGGACATAAGAGGGATTCAAATCGGCAAGGAAGAAGTCAAGCTATCTCTATTTGCAGATGACATGATCTTATACCTATGTGATCCCAAAAACTCCACCAGAAAACTCCTGGAACTAATTCAGAAGTTCAGCAGGGTGGCAGGATACAAAATAAATGTGCAAAAATCAGAGGCCTTCCTATATGCCCAGAATGAAAGAAGTGAAAAAGCCTTGAGAGAAACAATCCCATTTACTATAGCCCCTAAAAAATGAAATACTTTGGTATAAACCTAACTAAGGAGGTAAAAGACCTTTACAATGAAAACTTTAAAACCCTAAAGAAAGAAATAGCAGAAGACACCAGAAGGTGGAAAGACCTCCCATGTTCCTGGATTGGCAGAATCAACATCATAAAAATGACCATCCTACCAAAGGCAATATACAAATTCAATGCTATACCAATTAAAATCCAAGGCAATTCTTCAAAGAAGTTGACCAAATAATCTCAAAGTTCATATGGAGGCACAAAAGACCCAGGATAGCAAAGACAATCCTGAGTAACAAAAACACTGCTGGAGGTATTACCATACCAAACCTAAGTCTATACTACAAATCGATAGTTATAAAGAGAGCCTGGTACTGGCTCCAAAATAGACACACAGATCAATGGATAAGGATTGAAGACCCAGATATAAGCCCACAAAATTACAGCCATTTGGTCTTTGACAAAGGGGCCCAAAGAATCCAATGGAAAAAGAACAGCATCTTCAACAAATGGTGCTAGCAAAACTGGATCTCCACATGCAGAAGATTAAAGCTGGACCCATACATGTCACCATGTACAAGACTTAATTCCAAATGGATCAAGGACCTTGATATCAGGCCAGAGACTATAAAAACCATAGTTGAAAGGATAGGGAACTCCCTCGAGCTGATTGGGCTAGGCCAACAGTTCCTAAACAGACATCCAATGGCACAGTCACTGCTACCAACTCTCAACAGTTGGGATCTTGTGAAATTAAAGAGCTTCTGTTCAGATAAAGAGATTGTAAGCTTCTGTTCAGATAAAGAGATTGTAACATGAGCTCAAACGCAACCCACAGAATGGGAGAAAATCTTCACTAACCACATATCTGATAGAGCTCTATTATCCAGAGTGCACAAAGAACTTAGAAAACTAAACATCAAGGAAACCAATGGCCCAATTAAAAAATGGGCCCTGGAACTTAAAAGACACTTTACCAGGGATGAAATTAAAATGTCTAACAAATATCTTAAAAAATGCTCCATTTCTTTAGCCATCAGGGAAATGCAAATCAAAACTTCCCTGAGATATCATCTCACCCCGGTCAGGATGGCAAAAAATCCACAATACAAACAACAACAAATGCTAGAGAGGATATGGAGAGAGGGGAACTCTCCTACATTGCTGGTGGGAATGCAGGCTCATACAGCCACTCTGGCGAGCCGTCTGGAGATTCTTAAAGAAATTAAAGATTGAAATGCCATATGACCCTGCGATTCCACTTTTGGGAATAACCTCCCATGCAGCAGAGGTTCACCTCGATAGCACAAGCACAACCATGTTCATAGCAGCACTGTTTACAATAGCAAAGTCATGGAATCAACCCAAATGTCCAACAGTTGACGAGTGGATAAGGAAACCGTGGTATAGCTATACAATGGAGTACTACTCAGCTATCAGAAAGGATGAATTACTGGAATTTGCCGGGAAATGGATGTCATTAGAAACAATTATATTAAGTTAAGTATCCCAAACCCAGAAAATTAAGCGCCGTATGTACTCCCTAATAGGTGGCTCCTAGTACCAAACCTACCCAGCCCACCTTGAGACACTCATAGGTAAATCTATGTATTACCTACAGTAATTGCAAGGATTATGAACAGGAGGGATGGGGTTGGAAGGCCACACCACAAACAAGGAGAGAAGTGACCATGTTACAGTAGAGAAAATAGGCCTCCATCAAGGACTGCAAGTAAGTAATGTGACACCTGGTTAAGTTCACAGACATTCGTTCCTGATCATTTACAACTAAGGGGGTATGATCTCAACAGAAGGGGAGGGCATATATTCTAGCAGATAAAAAGTAACCATTTTGCATATGGGTGATTGACTCCTCCCTCACTGAGGTTTCCTACTTTTATTACATCTACCCTTGAATGTGCTCTTATAATAAGACTCCAGTTTAACAGCTTTTTGTCATTGGACAGGGGGGGACATACAGTGCCCAGCAGGATGGAGTGAAGGGCATTGCAGGAGCAACAAAACTGCAAAAGAAAATCAACAAACCACAATCCAGAACTTCAGAGACTCTATATCAACCACAACTAGAACTAGGCCAGACTAATCTCTCCCCATCCTGAAGCTCAGGGACATTTGTGGAAGAGGAGGCGGTAAGAGGGTAAGAGCAAAAGGATGGGAGGAACAATGATTGCAAGATACTCCACACAAGTTAGGGCCGAAGCAATCATAATTGGACTTTGCATGCCCTGCACAATGTCCAACACACTATTGACCTCACAAAGTCTAGCATCTGCTAAAGGCACCAAGATCCTTGGAGGCAAGGGATTGGCAGCCACAGTAGTGTTCCTATGCTTAAGGGGAACATGGGAAAGGGTTCAGGGAAATGCCACTGGGTCAGGCATGCACAAGAAAGGACTCTCTGGGAATTGGGGCTGGAACCACTGGGGGATTGGAGGGAAGGGTGAGGGGAGGGGGAGCAGGGGGTTCGGGGGGAGGAGGAGGGAGGGAGGGAACTGGTGTACCTAATAAGTTTGTATGAGCTGAAATAATAATAAAAAATGTATTAAAATATATTTATTTATTTATTTTGTGTGTGTCTGTGTGTGTGCACACACGCATGTGTATCCCTGTGGAGGACCAAGGATGGCTTCAGGAATCATCCTGAATGGCTTCTACCTCCTTCCTGCTTTGCTCTGGGATTTCCCAAGCTCCACCCACCAGGGCCAGAAGTGCAGGCCACTGCTGTTTCCACCTGGTATTTTCAAGTGGGACCTATAATCCAAACCCAGGACTTTTCTACTTGCGAGGCAGAGGCATCTCTGCCTGAACGATCTCTCCAGCCCGTTTGCTATTTCTGAAAGTTACCACTGAGGAGGAGGGACATATGGTTCAGTATATACATCATGGTTAGGCACAGGTGTCAACTTGACTGTTGAGAGTTTGAACTCTGGGCACATTTGTGGAGAATTAGTACTTGCGTTAAGCCCAGCATGAACCTGAAGGAGATTGTCTAGCTGATGGGGAAGGCCCAGCCCATGGTGGGTGGGATTAGGCCCTGGAATAAATCACAGAGAGCTGGTTGAGAGAGTTGGCATCCTTCTGAACACTTGGCCAGACATGCTGGTCTGGCAAGTGAGGATTGTCCCTCTCTCAGCCGTTATGTGGTCATGATGTGACCAGTTCCCTCAGCCCTGGTGTTGGTGCATGCTCTCCCATCAAGCTGGACTGAGAACTATAACCAGACTGTCGTAAGGAAATAAACCCCTTGTTCCCTTAAGCCGTTTGATGGTCATTTATCAGCAATCATGCAGGCAAACTGCAACAATATAGTAGGTCAAAGTCATGAATGCTACTCAATGTCAATTCACAGAGCAGCCCCATCCCATCATGGTATCTGCATGAACAGGTCCAAAGATGGAAAACCCTGTCATATTCACCCAACAAAATTTATTGAGCTCCTAACATGTGTCAGACAACTTTCTAAGAACTGCTAGGAGCAAAACATTGAGTCGATTAGACAATGTCAATATCTACACTTGATAAGGGACATCAAATCATTGTGCAGTTAGCCCTACAAATTCATGACTTGCACATCCTCAGATTCAACTTCAGGCTGAACATTTTTTTGCATGTGTGTATGGCTCTGCGGGTCACATTAGACAGTTACCATATACTAAGAATAAGAGGGTTTAATAGAGCAGTGTATTTTTAGAATTCCCCTTGAGGGACCTATTGGGCAGAGATTGTCTGGGAGACTGTGATAGAACAAGAGGCACAACATCCCTTAGCTGGGGTCTAGTATTGCACCCTCAAGCAAGGCTCGACATGGAGGGGAAACAGAACAGTAAGTTGAACATTGGCAAATCTCTGTTCTCAGGCAAGACTTCTTCTCTAGCAATTAGCATCACAACACTTGGCTCCAGTTAGCTCCGGGAGAGGTGGATGAACATTTGGGACTCTCCATGCCAACAGGTTGCCTCTATGCACCTGCGCCTTAATCACCTCGCTGGGCTATGCCTTAGGGAGAGCAAAAAATGCACATTGGGAACTATTAGGAAAGAACGGCAACAGGGAAGAATGCAGGGGATTGAAGACTTCCAAAAAATGAAAGCTGATTAGTGGAAGGAGATGAGGGCAGGGTTCTTGGGTTGTGGTGGGTACAGTCAATGCTCATATTCAGAGATTGGGGTTCTCTTTACTCAGACAGTGAGGGGGGTATTATCATTCCCAAATCAATTTTGCATCTATCCTTATTTTCTGACTCATGAAATAAGTGATAACTTCTAATTTTGGTCTTTGGAGGAAAAAAAAAAAAACAAATACAAGCATTTTCCTCTTTTGAGGGAGGAGAGGCAGCTGAGACATTCACCATGAACACAAACATGAAGGGGAGACTGAAAATGTCAGGGATCAAGACAAATAGTATTTAATGTCATTCAAATATTTTATTTACTTTTGAATTTTACATTGACATGGGATACAGTTTGTTATTTGACGCATGTAAATTCAAACTTAATTTTAGAAAAAATCCATAATGAACAAATTACCAGCATTTCGTTTGTGTGTGTGTGTGTGTGTGTGTGTGTGTGTGTGTGTACACAAGAGGGCACTTGAGTGTGTGCCTGTGGACGCCTAAGAATGACATCGGGAATCATCTTGAATAGCTCTACCTTTTTATTGCTTTACTCTGGAGTTTCCCAGGCTCTGCCTTCCAGGGCTAGAATTATGGGCCACAACTATTTCCACCTCACAATTTTACATGGGAACTCAGATCTCTTTTGCTTTCAAGACAAAGGCTTTAGCCCCTGAGTCATTTCTTCAGCTCCCCCCCCCCCATTGCCCTTTCTGAACCATCTCCCTTGCCTTACCCCAATCCAGGGGTATAGAAATACAATATTAAAAAAAACTCAAAAAAAATTTAGTTCCTTAGGCCAGCCTAATTTCTCCCCATCCTGAAGCTCAGGGAAATTTGCAGAAGGGGCGATAAGATTGTAAGAGCACAAGGATGGGAAGAGCAATGATATGCAAGATACTCCACACAAGTTAGGGCCGAAGCAATCATATTTGGACTTTACATGCCCTGCGCAATGTCTAACACACTATTGACCTCGCAAAGTCTAGCATTTGCTAAAGGCACTAGGATCCTGGGAGGCAAGGGATTGACAGCCACAGTAGTGTTCCTATGCTTAAGGGGAACACAGGAAAGGGTTCTGGGAAATGCCCCTGGGTCCTTGCACCTCATCGGAGAGGATGACCCAGAGGAGAGTTTGGCATGCACATTAAAGGATGCTCCAGGGATGGGAAGGGGAGGCACTGGGGGATGGGGAGGGAAGGAGGAGGGGAGGGGGGCACAGGGGGATAGGGGGCTGGAGGGAGGGGGGGACCGGTGTACCTGTTAAGTTTGTATGAGTGGAAATTTTTTAAAAAATTTAGTTCTTTTAGACTTTCATACCTGAATACGGTGAACCTGTGATATTTTTGCACCTTAATCCTGAAAGAGTTCAGCTTTTTTGGTTGTTTTAAATTTATGTGACAATTAATACTAAATAAAGAAGAAAAATAAGGTTGTTTTGATTTCAGATTATACGGAGAGTTGGTCATTTAAACTACAGGTAGGCACATTCTCTGAGGACAAGGAAATCACAGGGACAGTGCTGGAGTCTAACTCAGAAACCTGTGTTGCTAACAATCTCACTGAGGTGGACTAGCTGCACCTCGGGACATGTGCGGGCCGCATCTAAAACAACTCTGGGCATGGATGAGTGGAAATCTTATCATCCGGGGACCTTCATATTGTACAGGGAATATGAAAAGATCTGTCCTCTAAAGCATTGGCTGGCCTACCCTGGGATTTCTAACAGCTTAACACTCTGGTCATCAAACAGGACATTAATATTTAGGTCAAACAATCTTGTACCACTTAAGCCACTAATATAGAATCTGGAATGTTCCATGATGTCGCAAGCAGAAAATTCCTCATCTGACTTTGTATATTGAGTCATTACTGAAATGAAGACATAATGAGAAGGATTCTACAGCACAGGAGAGATGACTCAGGGGTTAAAGCCTCTGTCTCATAAGCAGAGGGACCCATGTAAAAACATCAGGTAGATATGGCGTCAGGCTACACTTCTGGCCCTGGAAGGCAAAGCCTGGGAAACCCCACAACAAAACAATAAGGAGATAGAGCAATCCAGAATGATTCCTGATATCACCCTTGGTTCCTCCATGGGGACACACACTCAAGTGCCCTCTGGCACACACATATGTGTGCAAAAAGAAAACCAAACTTGGGCCTCCACAGGCACACACACTCAAGTGCCCTCTGGTATACACACACATACACACATATGAAAAAAAGAGAGAGGAAGGAAGGAAGGAAGGAAGGAAGGAAGGAAGGAAGGAAGGAAGAATGCTTGTCTCATGTGCCCTAGCCCCTGGATTTGAGACTCAACACTGCAAAATTAAATTAAAATAAAAACCAATAAAATGCCACTAAGGTAATTATAATGTGAAGGTCAGAAAATAACAGTTGACAGGGACACAGCTGCCATGAATATAAAATGAGGTAGTTACTTTGTATGACACCATGGCAATTCCTTAATAGACTAAGCATAAAATTTCTCTCAGACTCATGAATTCCATTTATATATATATATATATATATATATATATATATATATATATATATAGAGAGAGAGAGAGAGAGAGAGAGAGAGAGAGAGCTATGAACACATATGTTCTCACAAACACTTATACATGGATATTTAGCCAGCAAAATTCGTGACAGCCAAAGAGACTGAGAGGATATAGATGTCCATCAACAGACGAATGACTGTGGACCACCTCGTTATTGGAACAGCAGGTGGTCAGGAAAAGGAATGAAACGCTGGTCCATAACATAGCATGGAGGAACTCTTGAAGGTGCGATGCAGAGCCAAAGAACCCAGACATAAAACATCCTATAATGTACGACTCCATCAGTGAGAAGCACCCAGGCATATTCATAGAAACACAATTACGTTGGTGACAATCAGGGGCTGGAAGAAAGGAGTGATGGCTGAAGTCTCTCTCTCTCTCTCTGTCTCTCTCTCTCTCTCTCTCTCTCTCTCATCTAGGTTGGCCTTAAACTTTCAGTGTAGTCCAGCCTGACCTAGTATATTAATCAGGGTTCCATAGAGTAATAGAACCAGTAGAATGTATATACAAAAAGAGAATTTATTGGAGTGGTATTAGGTAGTCCAATAATGGCCGCCTGTAGCTGGTCAGATCAAGAGCTGCCAATCTCAGCTACCCAGTCTGGTGCTGAAGGCTGGAAGGTTCCTGGAGAGTCTCTGAACTTTAATCACATCAAAGGCTAGAAGCTGGGTTTTGATGTCAGCAAAGAATGGTAGCAGCAGAAAAGACAAACTTGCCAGCACAAGGAGAGAGAGAGAGAGAGAGAGAGAGAGAGAGAGAGAGAGAGAGAGATCTTGCACTTTCTTTTATCTTGTCTACTACTAGAAAGTCCCATCCCATGCTCACTTCAGCAGCATATATACTGAAATTGTAATGATACAGAGACGATTAGCATGGCCACTACAGAAGGATGATGACATGTAAATTCATGAAGCCTTCCATTAAAAAAAAAAAGTCCATCTGCAGTTAGGGTGGATTGCTGTATTTCACATATCTTAATCTGGATAATGTTTTCAAATGGCTTGATGGCTAATCTGTTAGTTAATCCCAGGTCCGGTGAAGTTAAATGACCAAGATTAATGATCACACCTGCATATTACCATCTTCCTAAATCCTGAGATTGCAATTGTGCAACACCACAGCCAACCAGGTGGCAGAATGAGACAGAAATGTTTTCAAATGACTGTTGATGATGACAAAACCCTTCAGCTGGATGGATTAAATGGTATGGGAAATGAGTTCAGGAGCAATAGCCAGTATTAAGTACTAAGGAGGAGGACAGCAGGAAGAAGGAAGAAAATCTGGCAACAGAGAAGGAAGCCTGCTTCCCGCACATTCCCACCACAGAGCTGGTCAGGAGCTCTGCATCTTGCTGAGGAAGGCCTTCTTCATGGAATTCTTCAGTTCCTTGTTCCTAAGGCTGAAGATGATGGGGCTGAGGAAGGGTGTGAGGACCGTGTAGGTGATGCCCATCAGAGTGTCTCCTTCCAGAGACTTGGGACCCTTGGGTTTGAGGTAGATGACTGAGGCAAAGCCATAGTGCACAATCACCACTGTGAGGTGGGACGCACACGTGGAGAAGGCCTTGTGCCGCCCCTCGGCTGATGGAATCTTCAAGATGGCAGCCACAATGAAGGCATAGGAGAGGAGGATGAGGAGGAAGCAGCCCAGCAGAGCCGTGATGCACACCAAGCCCACGCCTTGGGCCACCACCAGAACATTCTCTCCACAGGCCAACTTCAACAGTGGGGGCACGTGGCAGAAGAAATGGTGGATCTCATTGGGTCCACAGAAGGTGAGGTTGAAGATGGCTGTTGTCACCATGGTCCCCATGACTGAGCCACCAACCCAAGACCAGGCCACCAAGCAGGCACAGCCTCGGGGGCTCATGAGGACGTTGTAGCGCAGAGGGTGACAGATGGCCACATAGCGGTCATAGCCCATGACGGTGAGCAGGAAGGAGTGGGTGAAGCCAAAGGTGAAGGAGAAGAACATCTGGCTGGCACAGGCCAGGAAGGCGATGGCATGGTATGTGGAGAGCAGATCTACCAGCATGCGGGGGATGATGGCCAAGGTGTAGAAGATCTCAGAGATGGACAGGGCACACAAGAAGAGGTACATGGGCGTGTGGAGGCTGTGCTCACTCCAGATGGTGGCCATGATGAACAGATTGCCCAGCAGCGTGAAGAGATACATGAGCAGGAAGAGCAAGAAGAACACGGGCTGAAGGTGTGGGAAGGTAGAGAAGCCAATGAGGATGAACTCAGACACCCAGGTGTAGTTTAGCCCGAGCATGATAACTGCATCTGAAAGGGGTGAAGGAAAAAAAGACTTAGTATGTAGAAGAACAGGGTTGCATATGAGTTCTTGGAAGAACACCTCTGAACCTCATTTACCTGTCCAAAACATGATCAGTCTACCTGCAGGGGAAAAAAAAGTATTTAGGAGCTGGTGAGATTGATCAGTTGGTAAAGTGCCTGATCTCAAATCCTGCCTGCCCCAAAAGCCCACATAGTGGAAGGAGAGAGCTGACTTCTGAAAGTTGTTCTCTGACCTTCACCCATCTCTCTCTCTCTCTCTCTCTCTCTCTCTCTTCTCTCTCTTTCCTCAAGTAAATAAAATTTAAAATGTGTTTATGCCATCACTCCTTGCTTTTCAAAAAATTTTCATTTATTTGTGTGTGTGTGTGTGTGTGTGTGTGTGTGTGTGTGTGTGTGTGTCAAAGGACATTACGTATTCCTGTGGAGCCTAAGGGTGACTTCAGAAATTATCTTGGAGTGCTTCTACCTCCTTTTTGCTTTGCTCTGGGATGTCCCAGGCTCCGTCCTCCAGGGCCAGAAATGCAGGCTGTCTCCATTTCCACCTGTTTTTATGCAAGACCTGGGATTAAAACTCAAAACCTTCTGTTCACAAGGCAGAATCTTAACCCCTGAGCCACCAGCCCTACAGCAAAACTTAAAGACTAAAGAATGAATTATTCTGGGTAAGCTGTGGGAGAAGCACTTTTCTGTAGGGATAAGAGTGAAACTGGCCTCCCTGTGATATCAAAATCAATCAGAATATCCCAAGAGAGAAGAAAGTATTAAAGGTCCCTAACTGTGGAAGATAAAAGCAGTTATTTAATGAAGTATTGTATAGTCTTTATAGTCAAAAGAACTTCTTTCAAAGAAAACATTGAAAAACAATATCCCAGTCTGGGTGAAGTGCCATATGCCTTTAACCCCACAATCTCTCTAATCCCTATATCAGAACTAGCCTAGGGTACACTGTGATATCCTGTTTCAAAATCCAAACATGCAAACAGTAAGCTCCAAACATTAGATAAAATGATCTGTTCTCTTACATCAACATCATGGCTCATCTTAAGAAAATATTGTATTGACTGGAGACTTTGCCTCCCAAGCAGAAGGTACTGAGTTTCAATCCCAGGTCCCACATAAAAATACCAGGTGGAAATGGTGGGCAGAACCCTGCGAAATCCTAAAGCGAAGCAACGAGGAGGTAGAAGCAATCCAAGATGATTCCCGAAGTCACCTTTGGTCCTTCACAGAGAAAGTATTGTGGGTAGAATAAACATTGAAAGTGGCAAGAAGATATTTGCACTATTTTAAAAACAGATAGGAAACATATCTAGAATTGACAAGGAATGTGCACTCACCAATGAGAAAGAACATCAACATTGTGCTAGAAAGTGGGCAAAGAACAAGAACAGGTGATTGGCAAAAAAGCAAGACCCACCCACACTATAATAATACATGTCCACTCCCGCCCAGCCCCGCCCCGCCCAGGTTGCCCCACGTCCACAGCGGCACCCAGGTTGCCTCCGGCTTTGTCCTGGGCCACTCCCCGGGACCCCGGGACCCCTTCTTCCTCCCGCACTGCCTTTGTCCACCCTACCGCGCCACAGGCTCCCCGCTCCACTAGGCCCCCAGGTGAGTCCCCGCCCAGCCCCGCCCAGCCCCGCCCAGGTCGCTCTGTGTCCAGTTTTGGCCTTGGCCACGCCCCAGACCCCAGGCCCCTTTCTCCCTCCCGCCTGCCTGTCCGCCCAACTGGACAGGACATGCTGGCTTTCCTCAATCCCTGGATCTTGGGTGGGGCACTAAGCCAAGTCCCAGGTCCCGGGTGAAGAATTCTGCCATCAACATCAGCCCCTCTGCCTCTCTGGCCCACCAGGGACCCATGCACATGGTCTACAGAAGACACACTGCTACTTAGAATTCAATAGAGTCCAAAGAAAACTCAAGCAAAGTTCTAAGGGTCAAAGGCCATACATCTGTAAACCTCTACAATCATCCTATCACACAGGAGAGATTCTTCACATCCAGCCCAAAGATAAGTAAACCTCCCTTTTTTTGCACCTTACTGTTCCTTTCTAATATTAACCACTATAGATTAACTTTTCCATAAAGCCTCGCCAAAAACACAACTCCAGGGATCATACCACTCACCCTTACATATCACCAAGATACTACATCGTAAAAGTGCACTATCATACTAATATTCACTCCTTGTCTACTTAACCTGACTTAATTGATGTACTAACAACCTGACAGCCTCAACTAGGAAATAACAATAATAAAAGACAAACATACCCAACCCCAAGGCAAGCACTAGTAATAACTGCCCAAGTGTAGGAATACCAACTAAATCAGTCAAAAACACACAGAAACTGAAAAGCCCTAGAAGACAAAACAACAATGCTGAAGTCAAAGTGCAGATCCATGAGAAACAAAAACCAAGAAGACCAATCTCCCACTGAAAGAATTAACCCCTTAATGATGGATTCCAACCAGAACAAATTCACAGAAAACAGCCAAGAAAGCCAGACGCAAGACAATGACTTTCATTCAAAGTATGATCATTACCATGATTAATACTATGAAAGAGGAAATCCAAGAGGAGTTAAACAACAGAATCAACCACTTTGAACAGGAACACAACAGGCATTTGGAGGAATTGAGAAAAACAGTTCAAGAAACAAACATAGGCATAGAGCAGTTAAAACAGACTCAAGCAGAGTTTAAAACTGAACTAAAAGACAAGCTATCTTCAACCCAAAACTCAACAGAGAGTCTAATCAGCAGAACTGATGAAGCAGAAAATAGAATTTCAAATCTTGAAGACAAAGTGGGAGAATTAACCAGCTCAATGGAAGACATTGGTAAAGCCAAAAAGATACTTGAGAGGAACATTCAAGAGATATGGGACACCCTGAAGAAGCCTAACACGTGCATTCATGGAATACCAGAGCAAGAATCTCAAAATACCACACCTGAGGAAATTTTTCAAATTATCATAAATGAAAACTTCCCTCAACTGAAGAATGAGAGGCCCATCCAAATACAAGAGGCATTTCGCACTCCAAACAGATATGACCAAAATAGGAAATTGCCACGGCAAATAATAGTCAAAACACTCCACATTCAAGACAAAGAAAAGGTGCTGAGAGCTTCAAGAGAAAAAAAGCAACTCACTTTTAAAGGTAAACCTATTAAAATAACAAATGACTTCTCAATGGAAACAGTAAAAGCAAGAAGAGCTTGGAGAGACGTACTTCAAGTATTAAATAAGCAAAAATGCCAACCCAGACTGATATACCCGGCAAAACTATCTGTCATGATCGAGGGAGAAAGAAAAATTTTCCAGCACAAAGACAACTTGAAGGGATACATGTCTACCAAACCAGGCCTTCAAAAAATGCTAGAAATGATACGCAAACTTGAAGAAAAGAACAAGCATATCCAGGAGGACAGAAGGGAAGTATAATACCACAAAAATATAAATGTAAAACAATAAGCCTACAAAATCCACTAAACATAAAAAATGTTCAGAATTGAAAAGAATTTCTCCATTATAACATTAAATGTCAATGGTATTAACTCACCGATTAAGAGACACAGATTACAAACTTGGATTAAAAATCACAGCCTATCAATCTGCTGCCTTCAGAAAACTCATCTCACCACAAAAGATAGGCACATCCTAAAAA
This sequence comes from Typhlomys cinereus, assembly GCA_023101885.1. Lineage (NCBI taxonomy): Eukaryota > Metazoa > Chordata > Mammalia > Rodentia > Platacanthomyidae > Typhlomys > Typhlomys cinereus. The sequence goes on along the minus strand of JALPQD010000532.1, from coordinate 1,207,119 downwards.
TGAAAGGCTGGTCCAAAATTCTGCAAGCTAATGAAACCAGGAAACAGGCAGGAGTAGCCATTATGCTGTCGGACAACATGGACTTCAAACACAAAAAAATCATAAGAGACACAGATGGATACTACATTTTAGTCACAGGTACAATTCACCAGGAAGACTTCACAATATTAAACATATATGCACAATACAGGCCCCTCCACATTCATTAAGAAAATCCTACAACATCTAAAGGGAGAAATCAACCCCCAAATGATAATTCTTGGGGATTTCAACACCGTCCTCTCAACATGGGATAGATCAACAGGTCAAAAGCTTAACAGGGACACTTTGGAACTTAATCACACCCTTAAAGAAATGGACCTTACAGATCTCTATTGAACTTTTCATCCATGTACCAAAGAATACACATTTTTCTCAGCAGCACACGGAACTTTCTCCAAAATAGATCACATATTGGGCCACAAAATGAATCTACACATGTACAGGAAAGTTGAAATTCTAGCCTGTGCCTTATCTGACCACCACGGCCTAAAGCTGGACATTCACAACACAAAAAAAGACAGAAAATACACTAACTCCTGGAAACTTAACACTATGATGCTGAATGAGAACTGGATTCAGGAAGAAATTAAAAAGGAGATTCAAGATTTCCTGAAAGTGAACGATAATGAAAATACAACTTACCAAAATCTCTGGGACACAATGAAAGCTGTCCTAAGAGGTAAGTTCATAGCTCTTAATGCCTACATCAGAAAAATGGAAACCTCAGAAATAAACAACTTAACAATGCAGCTTAAAGCTTTAGAAAAACTGGAGCAATCTGATCCCAAAAGCAGTAGAAGAAAGGAGATTAGCAAAATAAGGGGAGAAATATGTGAAATCGAGATTAGGAAAACGATAGAGAAAATTAACCAGTCGAAAAGCTGGTTCTTTGAAAAAATCAATAAGATTGATAAACCCCTAGCTAAATTAACCAAAAGCAAGAGAGAGAAAACCCAAATTAACAAAATTAAAAATGAACATGGAGTAATCACTACTGATACCCAAGAAATCCAGAGAATTATAACATCATATTTCAAAAACTTGTACTCTGTGAAATATGACAACACAAAAGAGATGGATGAATTCCTAAGTAAACACAACTTACCTAAATTGAATCAGGAAGTTGTGAAGTATTTAAATAGTCCATAACATATAAGGAAATTGAGGAAGTAATCTCGAATCTTCCCACCAAAAAATGTCCTGGACCAGATGGATTCAGCATAGAGTTCTACCAGACATTTAAGGAGTTAATAACACCAATACTCCTTAAACTGTTCCATCAAATAGCAAAGGAAGGAACACTACCAAATTCCTTCTATGAAGCTAATATTGTTTTAATCCCAAAACCTAATAAAGATTCACTTAAAAAAGAAAACTATACGCCAATCTCTCTGATGAACACAGATGCAAAGATTCTCAACAAAGTCTTAGCAAATCGGATTCAAAAACATATCAAAAAGATCATTCATGGCGACCAAGTAGGCTTTATCCCCCGCACACAAGGTTGGTCCAACATACGCAAATCAATTAATGTAATTCATCATATAAACCAGTCCAAAGTCCAAGACCACATGATACTCTCGATAGATGCAGAAAAAGCTTTTGACAAGATCCAACAGCCTTTTATGATCAAAACGCTAGAGACAGTAGGAATGGAAGGAACCTTTATCAATATAATAAAAGCAGTATACAATAAGCCCATAGCAAGGATTATGTTCAATGGCGAAAAACTGGAATCATTCCCACTTCGATCAGGAACTAGACAAGGCTGTCCACTCTCACCACTTCTATTCAATATTGTACTTGAAGTCTTAGCTGAAGCCATAGACAAGAAAGGGACATAAAAGGGATTAGAATCTGCGAGGAAGAAGTCAAGCTATCCCTATTTGCAGATGACATGATCTTATACCTGAGTGATCCCAAAAACTCCACCAGGAAGCTCCTGGAACTAATTGAGAAGTTCAGCAGGGTGTAAATGTCCAGCTAAATGTGCAAAAATCAGAGGCCTTCCTATATGCCTAGAAAGAAAGAAGTGAAAAAGCCCTGAGAGAAACAATCCCATTTACTATAGCCCCTAAAAAAGTGAAATACCTTGGTATAAACCTAACCAAGGAGGTAAAAGACCTTTACAATGAAAACTTTAAAACCCTAAAGAAAGAAATTGCAGAAGACACCAGAAGGTGGAAAGACCTCCCATGTTCCTGTATTGGTAGAATTAACATTATAAAAATGACCATCCTACCAAAGGCAATATACAAATTCAATGCTATACCAATTAAAATCCCAAAGCAATTCTTCAAAGAAGTTGACCAAACAATCTCAAAGTTCATATGGAGGCACAAAAGACCCAGGATAGCAAAGACAATCCTGAGTAACAAAAACACTGCTGGAGGCATCACCATATCAAATCTTAGTCTATACTACAAATCCATAGTTATAAAAACAGCCTGGTACTGGCTCCAAAATAGACACACAGATCAATAGATAAGGCTTGAAGACCCAGATATAAGCCCACAAAACTACAGCCATTTGGTCTTTGACAAAGGGGCCCAAAAAATCCAATGGAAAAAGAACAGCATCTTCAACAAATGGTGCTGGCAAAACTGGATCTCCACATTTAAAAGATTAAAACTGGACCCGTACTTGTCACCATGTACAAGACTTAATTCCAAATGGATCAAGGACTTTGATTTAAGGCCAGAGTCTATAAAAACCATAGTTGAAAGGGTAGGGAATTCCTTCAAGTTGATTGGGCTAGGCCAACATTTCCTAAACAGACATTCAATGGCACAGTCACTACTACCAACTCTCAACAGTTGGGATCTTATGAAATTAAAGAGCTTCTGTTCAGATAAAAAGATTGTAACTGAAGCACAAAGGCAACCCACAGAATGGGAGAAAATCTTCACTAACCACATATCTGATAGAGCTCTATTATCCAGAGTGCACAAAGAACTTAGAAAACTAAACACCAAGGAAACTAATGGCCCAATTAAAAAATGGGCCTTGGAACTTAAAAGAAACTTTACTAGGGATGAAATTAAAATGTCTAACAAATATCTTTAAAAATGCTCCACTTCCTTAGCCATCAGGGAAATGCAAATCAAAACTTCCCTGAGATATCATCTCACCCTGGTCAGGATGGCAAAAATCCACAATATGAACAACACCAAATGCTGGAGAGGATGTGGAGAGAGGGGAACTCTCCTACATGCTGGTGGGAATGCAGGCTCATATAGCCACTCTGGCAAGCCGTCTGAAGATTCTTAAAGAAATTAAAGATTGAAATGCCGTATGACCCTGCGATTCCACTTTTGGGAATAACCCCCCATACAGCAGAGGTTCACCTCGATAGCACAAGTGCGACCATGTTCATAGCAGCACTGTTTACAATAGCGAAGTCATGGAATCAACCCAAATGTCCAACAGTTGACGAGTGGATAAGGAAACCGTGGTACAGCTATACAATGGAGTACTACTCAGCCATAAAAAATGATGAAGTACTGGAAGTTGCCAGGAAATGGATGTCATTAGAGACAATTATATTAAATGAAGTATCCCAGACCCAGAAAATTAAGCACCGTATGTACTCCCTAATAGGTGGCTCCTAGTACCAAACCCACCCAGCCCACCTAGAGATACTCGATGATAAATCTCTGTAATACAGTAATTGCAAGGAGTTTGAACAGGCGGGATGGGGTAGGAGGGTCACACCAGAAACAAGGAGAGAGGGGAATATGTAACAGCAGAGAAAATAGGCCTCCATCAAGGACTGCGAGTAAGCAATCTGGTTAAGTTCACAGACTTTTCGTTCCTGATCATCTACAACTGAGGGCATGTGATCTCACCAGAAGGGTAGGGCATATAGTCTGGCAGATAATAAGTAACCATTTTGCAAATGGGTAATTGACCCCTCCCTCACTGTGGTTTCCTACTTTTATTGCATCTACCTTTGAATATACTCTTATAACAAGACTCTAGTTTAACAGTTTTTTATCTCTGGCCAGGGGGTGACATCCAATACCCATCAGGATGGAGTGAAGGGCATTGCAGGAGCAGCAAAACTGCAAAAGAAAATCAAAAACCACAATCCAGAACTTCAGAGATTCTATATCAACCACCTAGAACTAGGCCAGCCTAATCTCTCCCCATCCTGAAGCTCAGGGAAATTTGCAGAAGAGGGGGTGGTAAGATTGTAAGAGCACAAGGATGGGAGGAGCAATGATATGCAAGATACTCCACACAAGTTAGGGCCGAAGCAATCATAATTGGACTTTACATGCCCTGCCCAATGTCCCAACACACTATTGTCCCCACAAAGTCTAGCATTTGCTAAAAGCACCAAGATCCGTGGAGGCAAGGGATTGACTGCCAAAATAGTGTTCCTATGCTTAAGGGGAACACAGGAAAGGGTTCAGGGAAATGCCGCTGGGTCCTTGTATGTTATCGGAGAGGAGGACCCAGAGGACAGTCAGGCATGCGCATTAAAGAATTCTCTGGGGACTGGAGGAGGGGAGGTACTGGGGGGTAGGGAGGGAGGGGTGAGGGGAGGGCGAGCAGAGGGGTGGGGGGAGGAGGAGGGAGGGAGGGAACCGGTGTACCTATTAAGTTTGTATGAGCGGAGATAATAAAAAATGTTAAAGTCTCAAAAAAAAAAAAAAAATACATGTCCAGTTAGCCATCAGAGAAACTTGGCTGGAAACAGTAAAGTGAAAAGTCATAACCATGAAGTTGTATCCACTTTCCATCTGTTAACATAATTTCGAAAATTAGATGCTATTACATGTTGGCCAAGATGAAAATCTACTATAAATATTTTTAATATATTTTAAAATAACTAGAAGAGGCAGATTTCACTACCCATTGAAATGCTAAATGCTATGGAGCTAGGAATGATATTAACCCTGGTAAGTCTTTCTGCATTGCATTTATGAATCTAATTATACCACAAAAATATGCTCAAATATTGTGCATCAATTAAAAGAACAAGGATTGGTAAACTTCAGCCACTCCGTCAAGTACATGGTAGTTCAAGACTAAATTAAGAAAACACATAATGTCCCCCAAATGCCTGAAGTAATTTTACACAGTGGTGAGGGGATTATGAGCCAAAACATTCGTTACAACACTATTCGCAATGACAGAAAGATGGGACATAAAAGAAATAAAATGAATTCTATTATATCAACATCAGGTACCTTATTAACAGCTACAAGCTACAGAAGCCAGGGAATGAAAAAAAATGGATGGAAGTACCCAGTGAAGCTCTAGACCACGATGAAATCAACATAGCAACATGTGTGATTTGTAAGACACTTCAAAATGAAAAAAAGTTGCCCAGCACAGAATAATGGTCCCCGGTTGAAGCCAACCTGCAAACTTACATAGGTCATAGACAGAGTTTGTGCAAGCAGTGAGATGCACTATGGACAAATTATAGCACATGTGTGGGAAGTGGGGACCAGAGGAAATGCATGATAAATAAATCAAACAGGAATTAGTAAAATGGCTTGCTAACGTTTTGTAGAACAAAGACAAAATATCATTCAGTGAATATAATGAACTTTAAAATGCGCAGTGTAAGTTTGACAAGACTGTACATATATATTTTTATGCCTACACATGCACATGTGTAGAGAGTAGCTGAAATGAAGGAGGATTATAAGGGGAATGCTGGGGCTGAAGAGATGGCTCAGTGGTTAAAGCTTTTGACTCCTAAGCAGAAGGACCTGAGTTTGGATCCCAGATCCCACATAAAAACACTGGGCAGAAATGGTACAGCCATTTCTGGTCCTAGAGGGTGATGCCTGGGAAACCCCAGAGTGAAGCAATAAGAAGGTGGAGCAATCCAGGATGATCCCTGAAAGACCCTTTGGGCCTCCACAGGCACACACAGTGCAATGTTTTGCGCGTGCACGCACACACACATACACACACACACACACACACACACACACACACATCACATCACATCACAAATATGAAGAATGTTTAGCATTGATATGGCATTGCTAGGAAATTGACATAAACAAGGCTATATCATAACAGATCTGAATTGGCAAGACTGAAGCCAGGACCTGGCTAAGATTCTGATCCTGTCTCTCTCATTCCTCGGATAAGAGTTGTTTCTGCAGAGTTGACCTTGTATAGAAGTACCTGGTGCTTCAAAAGGATGCTCCAGGGGATGGGAAAGGGAAAGGGGGAAAGTGCAAGGGAGGACGGCTGGGGAGGGGAGGAGGAAGGGAGAGGATGGAGGTACCTATTGAGCTTGTATGATTAGGAAAAAAATAAAATGTGGGAGAAAAAAAAAGAAGTACTTGGTGTTTTTAAAAAATCACAATGCCCTCATGTGACACTTGCTGATGTGAGACTATTATTGACTTCTCTATATCATAAATGGCTTGGATCCATCTGGATCACTAAAAGCTGCAGTTTATGTTTTACAAGAATGTGTACATAGGTATTTTATGCTTGCATGTGGACAATTGACTCATTCAAGTTATTGTTCTAATAACTAGTTTACAAGCACCTACCATGGGACTAGGTTAATTATGTATGTTGTTGTAAACTTGACCCCACTTGGCATAGAGGCTTTGCTTCGTTTTTTCAAATGTTCTCTCTCAGCCAAGGTCAAAATCCTACTTGGAAAGTAGATAATTTAGTTAGACTCAAGAAAGTGTCATGCCACACGTGAAAGACGCATGCATGGTCTACAGAGAATTCATTCAGTCGAGCTAATCATTAGCACCAGAGAAACATCACCTATTACCGACCATCTCTCGAGCTTCCTGCCCGACTGTCCAACACATGGATCCATCCCCAGTTTTGGCCTTGTGCCACCTCATTTGAACCATTGGCCCTATCCAGCTCCTCTCTTCTGCTTCGGCCTATTCTATAGAGACAATTCTCTCAGGTCGTAGGGACACCCAGATCCATAACTCCAGTCACATATCCTGAATGAGTGTTGTGATTGCCAAAAATCTGACCTCATGGTTACCTCAGGGATGCCATGCCTAGCACTTACCACCGAGTTCTTTCTCTAAGCTTGCCAGCTGGCACGGTTATTGTCGCTGCCCTCTGTGCTCATTGTTGCCTGCTGAGCTGATTGTCACTTTCCATACCAGCTGATCCATACAGTCACCATGACGGTCTAAGACTTCAGCCCCCCTAAGTCTAGGTTAGTCTTCCTTCAAACACCGTCTGTGTGTACCTCAATATTCACAGGCTCCCGGAATCCGGCTCCTAATTGTGCAGATGTTACTAAAATTACAAAAAAAGAATGACTTTCATAACTTTGTTTTCTCCCTGCCAAGCACCTCATTCTGCCCTTCCCAGAAAGGGTTACTATTCCTTGGTAAGACTCCCCAGGGAGGGTTCCAGGCCCTTGGCAGGAGCCTGGCTCTATGGAAGGATCTAGGCCAAGATTTGTGGCAGGCTTCCCAGCAGAGCCCAAAGCTGGCACACAAACAGGCGTACCCCCAATCCTGTTCCAGCTCCCTTTCTCACAAGAGCACATCATTCAAGCTACACAGCTCTCTCAGCCTATGCCGAGAACTGTGTCAGAGACCCTAAAACTGTGCACACACATGCAAAAACAGACAGAGCTCAGCAGGCGAGCGCACGCACGCGCGCGCACACACACACACACCCTGGCTATGAAGTACACTAACCCCTAAACACTTGGTTGGAAACAAGACATTCATTTGCTCTGCATGTAATTACTGAGCATTTACCAGGAACCCGGTGGTCATCTAGAACACACAGCAGCTACAAGTTAGAGAGACAGAGAGAGAGAAAGAAAGAGAGAGAGAGAGAGAGAGAATTGTGTGCCTGCACTGTATGTTAAAAGTGAGTGCATATGTGAGTGTAGCTATGTGCCACAAGGGTATATATAGACATAGAGGACAACCTTCAGGTGTCGTTCCTAGCCTTCCCACCTTTTTAAAATTATTACTGTTGCTGCATAATCCAGCCTGATCAGCTTGTGAGTTTCTGAAGAATCTTGGGTCTCCATCTCCCATTTCCCATAGGAGTGTGGGTTTCATAGAATCTTATGCCTTTGCAGCCAGTGTCACAAAGATGCACATTGTATGCACACCTGTGTGCACGTGTGCACACATACATAAACATGCACACACAGCTATTAAAAAAAGACAAGAGCTGGGGAGATGGCTCAAAGGTTAAAGCCTTTGTCTCCCAAGCAAAAGGACTGAGTTCCACATCCCACAGAAAAATACCAGGCGGACATGGTGGAGACTTATAATTCTAGTCCTGGAAGGTGGAGCCTGGGAAACCCCAGAGCAAAACAATAAGGAAGTAGAGCAATATAGGATGATTCCTGATGTCACCCTTGGGCTTCCACAGACACACACATTTAAGCATCTTCTTCACACACACACACACACACACACACACACACACACACACACACACGAAGAAGCTAAAAGAGACAAGGAAAGATTGTCCCTTAGAGTTTGCTGACCCCAAATTTCAGACTACTAGCCTCCAGAACTATGGCAGTGAGTTTCATTTGTTTTGGCCACCATTTTGTGGTCTTTGGCAATGGCAGCTATAAAAAAGACAACAGAGACATGCAAACACAACTACCCACATACACACAACATAGGCAGGGGGCTCAGTCACACAAGGGACTCATAAGTCTCACAAACATCTTGCCCTGCTTCAGCAACATCCTCCTTCCTTACCAACATGGAAACACTCCTCACTCTAGAATAGACCCTGGACGCCATGACAGGCATGGAAAGGGAATGCTACGGGCAGTAGATGGATTTGATGGGTGGCCAGGAACAAGGGCAGATCTGCACAGCTGAGACCCGGGTACCTGTGACAATCTATTCCACATTCCCCCACTCACCTTTCCTGCCTCTAAGCTAAGGCCTTCCTCTGTTCTTGTCTTCTCTGATCCCCATGTCTCTTGCCCCCCAATCTCTCCACACCTGACCACATATCCCGGAAACAAAGGACTGCACTTACTTGACTTGGAGAGTTGTGCAGAGGTTCTGCAGCCTGCCTGGAGAAGGCTGTGCTCAGGTCACTAGGGTCTGAGAGGCACAGGGGTTTTATCTCTCCAGTGTTTTCCCCAGTGGCACGTTCCCAGGTGCCTCTCCACTGAGCCTGTTTGGGGGGTTTGGGATTCGTAGTTTCATTAAGTCCAGTGAGGCCAGTGGCTAGGGACAAAGAAGTGCATCACCCTTCCTCCTATTGATTGATGATCAATTATGCATCTATGTATCTATCTGTATCATCTATCAGCTATCTATTATTTATGCATCATCTATCTATTTTCAACATGTACTTAACTTTCTATTATCTATATTTATGTATCTATCTCTCTATCATCTATTCATCTGTATGCCATCTATCAAGTATCTGACTGCCTGTCAACCATGTATCCACCCTCTTTATCTATTTATTTATCATCCACCTATTTATCTTCCCAATCATTATCTATTTAACTTTATATCATTTATCCACCCATGTGTGTATGCATGTATGTATGTATCTATCTGTCGCCTATCTGCTCACCTAATTAACTCGTCTAACTTTCTATTTATCATCCGTTAACCTACTTATCTATCAACTACCTAATTATATATTCTCTACCTATCACCCAGCTATTATCTATCTATACCATCTACCAATATCATCTATTTAATTTATCTATATCATTTTCATCTATCTTGTCATCTACCTTAGTTCTCCTTCTCTTCTCCATTCCTACCTACCTCTGCCATTCTCTCCCCTTTTCCCTTGTTCCTTTTTCCTTCCTCCTTTTCCTCCTTTCTTTACCTAGGACACCCTTTCCTTCCATCCCTCTCTAACCTTTCTCTGTTCCTTTAGATCTCAGTTTAAATTTCTCTACTCCAGGAAAACTTCATCAAGGAGTTGGGGAGATGTTCCATGGGGTAAGGGTGCCAGCTATGCAAGTATGAGGACCTGGATTAAATCTCCAACACCCATGTAAAAAAAAATCTGGGCATGACCTGTAACTCAAGCACTGTGTGTGAGAGGGGTAGACCACCTCTTCTAGCACTGAGTTGAATGGTGAGAGACCCTGTCTCAAAGGAATAAGTCAGAGAGTGTTAGAAGAGGACAGCCAATGTGCTCCTGATCTCAATATATGTGCACATGGGTGTATGCACCCATGCATATATACATGCATATACCACACGTACACCCATTAACAAAAAAAGAAAATTTCAGCATTCTCCAATCTTACCCATATTGGATATCCAGGCTATGTTGGATTTCTCATAACCTGATTATTGCACTTAGATGTCAGAATGGTGCTTTGTCAGGATGTCAGGATGTCAGGATGTCAGGTGCTTCTCCAGAAGAAATATCATTTCTTGTCAGGTCTAAGATGCCAACTCTGCTTTAACATTCTAGAGAATCTGTCCTAAGATTCTAGCATGGAAGCTCAGTTACTCATCTACCCTTGACCAAGGACAGTTCCTCCTTCATCATGGAAGGTCATCCTCTTCCATGGATGGTGTGTCTTTGATAAGAATGTACATGGAGTGCTGAGGGAAGAAGGGGACACCCTTCTAGTCGCTCAGATAGCTCAATCAACCCTGAAGATCAATAGGGTAACAGATGTCACAATCAGATCAGCTCACATCCCTTAATATTGTTACATGTCTGTGCCTTAGTTTGTTTATTCTATCTAGTAGTTCTAGGTATTTTGTATGTATGACAGTGTGTGTGTGTGTGTGTGTGTGTGTGTGTGTGTGTGTGTGTGTGTATCAGAGGGCACTGTGTCCTGTGAAGGCACAAGGATGACTTCAGGAATCATACTGGATTGCTTCTACCTTCTTTTTGCTTTGCTCTGGGATTTCCCAGGCTCCGCCCGCCAGGGCCAGAAGTGCAAGCAGAAGGACCTGAGTTCGGATCCTGGATTCACCTAAAAACACCAGGCAGAAATGGTGATTCCCAGTGTTGCAGTCCACCTACATGGTTGCTGATAAATGACCATCACATAGCTTAAGGGAACAAGGAGTGTATTTTCTTACGACAGTCTGGTTACAGTTCTCAGTCCAGCTTGACGGGAGAGCATGCACTAACACCAAGGCCAAGGGAACTGGCCACACCATCACTGCATAATGGCTGAGAGACGGACAATCCTTACTTGCCAGGCCAGCATGTCTGGCCAAGTATACAGAAGGATGCCAACTCTCTCAACCAGCTCTCTGTGATTTATCCAGGGCCTAATCCCACCCACCATGGGCTGCGTCTTCCCCAGCAGCTAGACAATGTCCTTCAGGTTTGCTCTGGGCTTAACTCAACCATCAATTCTCTACAACTGTGCCCAGAGCTCAAACCCTCAACAGTCAAGTTGACACCTGTGCTTAACTATGACACCCAGAGTCATTCTTGAGCCTTCATAGGCACACACAGCACCCTCTGATACACACACACACACACACACACACACACACACACACACACACACACACGATACTTTTCCAGGCACAAAGTATCTTTATTTCATGCACAGATTTAGAGAAATAGAGAAATCTGTCAACAATAAAGCATAGTATTCTGTCTCCACCAGTTTGTTTTCTTGTTCATGATACAAGAACATGGAGTGGGCAAATCTTAAAGCAAAAAGATTTATTCTTAGTGTTGATTCTAGTTGTCTAGTGCCATGGTGTTGGATATAGTCAAGACCTTCTTTCTGTAGTACTTAGGAGATCAAAGCACCACATGATAAGAGAGAGGGTACACATTTGTGTCTCCAGCAGTCTCTCACTCTCTTGATATATATCACAAGTATTCAGCCATTGGGATCCACCATGCCTATCTTTTCTAATTCTAATTACTTTCACATATAGTCGTATTAAGATTTATTATCCATTTATTGCATCCATATATATGCAAAGCACTGTTATTAAATTCACCCCCTTCCACCTGTTATACCCCTCTGTCATGGTTTAAATGTGAGTTATTCCCCCACAGGCTCAAGTACTTGCATCCTTACTTAATGTTGATGCTTGAGAATGTCATGGCACTTTTATGTGGTGGAGACTCACTAGAGAAAGACACGTTACAGAGTGCAGACCCTGAGATTGGACAGCTCCACCCTACTTCTACCAGTGGTCCATTCCTACAGTCTGCTGCTTGTTCTCTCAGCCTTCATGATGGCGGACGTGACCTGAGCCATATCCAGCTTCTGCCACCCACCAATGCCTTCTGCTATGAGGTTCCCACCTCAGTGGGCTCTCTCCCTTCTGGAACTGCAAGCCAAGCAAATCTCCTTTCCTCCTCCTAAGTTGCTTGAGTCTGAGTGTTGTCTCACAGCAGCAGAAAGAGAAGTGCTACACTTTCCTTTCATTTTCTTCTTCCCAGCCAGTCCCCTGGTGGCCACATCACTGAACAAAATGACCTCTTTCCCACAGCAACTCTTAGTGTTCAATGTTGCTCACAATGGATATGCTCACAATGTTGTTCACAAATTGGGTATGACTTGATGTGTTCTCAAGTATCAGGTGTAAAAGTTAGTCACCATGAAGAGATAATAAGATGGTGAAACCAGCACCCTGAAGGGCAAGGAGAAAACAAGGTGAAACTGAGCTGGAAACTCAGTCCATGTGTGATGAACATAATGGAATGTTAAAGGGCTCAGTCTTGTGCAGGTATCCACTGCTGCTGTGCGTACATGATAAAAACAACCATGTTATATCTGAATGGCACTATTTCATGATACTCTTCCTCCCTACTTACCAGTTCTTACTTCTTTCTACCCCCTCTTCCATGATGGTCCATGGACCTTGGGGGTATGATATAAATGGTGTGTATATGGCTGAGTGCTCAACAGTTACTTACTCTCACCTATTAGTTCAGACATGATTCTCTATAATCATCTCCCTCTGCTAAAGGGAGTCTGCCTCAGACTAAGAGTGATACTAGTGTGTAGGCATAAACATGAATATCTAAAAGAATGTTTCACAACATATCTCTTTAGAAAAACCATGTTATTATGCTGCCCCCTTAAGCCTATGATCACCTCAACCATAGACTTTTGACCAAGTTTGTAGTAGCAGATTCCTTTCTATGGAATAGGTCTCCAATCCAATCACAAAGTGATTGGTTACCTTCAGTATACTTGTGCCACTATTGCACCAAGGGTCAGATCTTGCCTGTAAACTGGACAGTATAGCAAACATGGTTTACACTTGTGTGAGATGATTTATGAGTTTTCTCCCCACGCAGACTACACAGTACCTTCTGATGCAATGAATGCTAGTCAATAGAGAGTGAGTTTCCAGCTCAGTTTCACCTTGTTTTCTCCTTGCCTTTCAGGGTGCTGGTTTCACCATCTTATTATCTCTTCATTGTGACTAACTTTTAACACCTGATACTTGAGAACACATCAAGTCATACCCAATTTGTGATGCTTGTCAATATGCAGTGCACCCTAATTCAATGGTTTCTGTGATCTTAATGTTTCTGTTTCCTCAAAGTCATGTTCTTAAATTTTAATCTTTAAGGTGATAGTGTGAGGAGGTAGTGCCTTGGTGATGTGAAAGGACTATGGTGGCAGATCTCTCACGAAGAAGATGCATGTTCTTACAAAGGGGGCCAGAGACAGATTAGTCACCCATGTTTTCCAGTGTGGACACAGATAATACACCATGTTTAAACAGGGAAGGGAGTCTTTGCTGCATATTCAATCACTGGTTTCATAGTCTTGGATTACCTAGACTTCTGAACTATGAAAAATAAGTGCTGGGCTGGGGAGATGGCTCAGTAGTTAAAGCCTTTGCCTCAAAAGCAAAAAGGCCTGAGTTCAGATCCCTAGATCCCACATAGAAATGTTTGGTGGGAGGCTGGAGAGATGGCTCAGGGGTTAAGCCTCTGCCTTGTAGGTGGAAGGTCCTGAGTTTGGATCCTAGACCCCACGTATAGATGCTGGGCGGAAGCAGGGGCGGCCTCACTTCTGATCCTGGTAGGGCGGAGCCTGTGAATTCCAGGGCAGAGTAAACAAGGAGGAGGTAGAAGCGGTCCATGGTGGTTCCTGAATTCGCCCGTGGTTCTACACACACGCACACTTGAATAAATTTTTAAAAATTTAAAAAAAAAGAAATGCTTGGTGGATATGACAGCAGCTTTTAATTCTGACCCTGGAAGACAGAGCCTGAGAAACCCCAAAGTGGGGGCTGGAGAGGTGGCTCAGGGGTTAAGCCTCCGCCTTGCAGGTACAAGGTCCTGAGTTTGGATCCCAGATCCCACGTATAGACGCCAGGCAGAAGCGGGGGCGGCCTGCGCTTCTGGTCCTGGTAGGGCGGAGCCTGTGAATCCCGGGGCAGAAGGAGGTGGAGGCGTCCATGGTGGTTCGCGAATTCGTCCGTGGTTCTACACACACAGACACACATAGACACACACACGCACGAGCACATACACACGCACATGCACACAGTTGAATAAATAATAATAATAATAATAAAATTTAAAAAAAAGAAACCCCAAAGTAAGCAATAAGGAAATAGTGCAATTTAGAATGATTCTTGATGTCATCCTTAGGCATCTATAGGCATATATATATGTATATATGTACCTGCATATATATATATATATATATATATATATATATATATATACACACCTATCTCTTTCGTTCTCTCTCTATATATGTGTGTGTGTGTGTGTGTGTGTGTGTGTGTATTAGTCAGGTTCTCTAGAGTTACAGAATTAACCAAATAAATATATAAATAGGGAATGTATTAAGTTGATATTACAGATATGGCCAAGGTAGTCCAATGATTGCTGCCAGTAGCTGCTCAGTCCAGTAGTCCAATGGGTGATGGCTGAAGGCTGGAGGATTACTACAGTGTCATAAGTCTAGTTGAAGACTTGGAGGGTTGGAGGGATGGAGGGTTGAAGAAGCGAAGAAACCAGGCAGCCAAAAGGAAGAGCAATTCCTAGCATAGCTACAAAGGTATCTCTTTTCTTTGGTGGTTTTCTTTCATATGGTCCACTACTAGGAGGTTCCTATGAAATCTATGAAGGGTCCTATGGGATCTAGGGCTGGTCTTCAGGTGGTCTCAGCTGGTCTTACCAGGTGTGGTCTCAGCCAATCTTAGTTAATACCAAGTCTGTAAAGTTGACACTGAGGATTAACTATCACAGTATGTATCTTCTGGTACACACACACACACACACACACACACACACACACACACAAACACACACACACAGATGCGCATGCATGCACTCACACACAAAAGAAAAATAATGCTGATAAGTAGCCCTCTTTATTATCATTTGGTTATGAAAACTAGAATGGACTAAGATAGTAGCTGCAAACATTCTCTTACTATTGCTGTATTCACAGCAACATAACCTTAAGCTCTGTTTATATTTGCATTCTAACAATATTTATATTGCTTATATTCATCTAATCTGAATCAGATATATGACTAGGTATATGTATGTCATGATTCTGTACACTCATGAACTTATATATTACAAACACAAGGGTCAGATACAATTTCACACACAAGAATTGCTTTTCATCAGTCATTGTCAACCTATGTATCTATAGTCGTTACAGTTCGCCTGCATGGTTATTGATAAATCACTACCAAAAAGCTTAAGGGAACAGGGGTTTATTCTCATATAATAGATTGGTTACATTTTCTTGTTCAACTTTGCAAGAGAGCTCATACCAACACCAGGGCCAAGAGAACTGGCCACATCATCTCCACATAGCAGCTGAGAGAGGTACAATCCTTACTTGCCAGACCAGTATGTCTGGCCAACTGTACACAAGGATGTCAACTCTCTCAACTAGCTCTCTGTATTTCATTCCAGGGCCTAATCCCTCTCACCATTGACTGGGCCTTCCCCATATCAGCTAGACAATCTCCTACAGGTTTGCTCTGGGCCCAACTCAACCACTAATTCTCTACAAATGTGCCCAGAGCTCAAAGCCCCAACCATCGAGTTGACACCTGTGCCCAACCATGACAGTAACATGTAGGAAAAATGCATCTTTCCATGTAACTGAAAAGTAAAGAACTCAGGACCTGCAGATAGAGACAAACTGATACAGAGAAGTGTTTATAACATCATATGAGAACATCTGTTAAAAATCAAGGAATTGTCTTGAAGTGTGTCAGTGTCTTTAAAGGAAAAAATATGCAAGTAGATATAAAAAGAAAGAAAATGTGATGAATGCATGAAGACTCATTCTCCACAAAAGATAGTCAGAGGGAGTTCATCATGCACAAAAGACCATGGCTGCTTGGACCTAAGGAAAACTTGGGAAAACAAATAGCTAGTATGAAACCCTAAGTAATGTGGATGTTTACATACTTGAAACCTTTCAATAATCCTAGGGAAATCTATATCTGTGTTAGCTAGATACAGGTATCAATTTGAGCTCTCTCACATTTGTAAAGATTAGTAGTTGAGCAAGCCTGCAGAAGATTGTCAAATTGTTGAGGAAGGCCCAGTACATGGTGGATGAGACTCATGCCTGGGCTGGTGAATAAGATGGAAGGATTTGGTTAAAGAAGTAGGGATTCTTCAATATACTTGGATAGACACACTATCTGGCAAGTGAAGTTTGCCAGTCTCTCAGCAATCCTGTGGATGACATGTGGCCAGTTCCCTTGGCCCCTGATATTGATATGAGCTCTCCTGCTAAGCTGGATAAGGAACATGTATAGTTAATTCTGGGTGTCAACTTAACATGTTGGCATTAACTAAGATCAGCTGAGACCACACCTGGCTCAGACCACCTGAAGAGATTATGTGGATAATACAAAGATCAGTCTTAGATCTGACTGGAACCTCTCTAGGTCTCATTAAAACCTCCCAGTAGTAGACCAGATACAAGGAACCATAGAATAGGAGACTGGGAAGAGGAGAGACTCTCTGAAGCTATGCTAGAAAATGCTCTTTCCTTCCTTCCCAGTTTCTTCATTTCTTCAACCCTCCAGCTCTCTAACCCTCCAAGTCTTCAACACATTAGAGACTCTCTAGGAATCCTCTAGCCTTCAGCCATCACCCACTGGACTACTGGACTAAGCAGCCACTGGCAGCCATCACTGGACTACCACAGCCATGTATCATAAGCCAACTATATATATATATTCATTCTGTTGATTCTGTGACTCTAGAGAACCATAACTAATACATAACAGTAACCCAGAATTGTAAACCAAAATAAAACCCTTTGTACCCATAAGCTGTTTGATCATTAGTTTATCAATAACAATGCAGATTAACTGTGACAGCACCCCTCTATTCTATTTCATAACCACAGCATTGATCATCAGGAGCTCCGTGGACAGATATATCTGTAGAAGCTTTTATGAATGGCATTCTTTAGCTCTTTGTTCCTCAGGCTGAAAATAATTGGACTCAGGAAGGGAGTAAAGACTGTATAGGTCGTGGACATGAGGGTGTCACTGTACAGAGCATGGGGTCCTCTGGATTTGAGGTAGATGATGGAGGCAAAACTATAATGCACAATCACCACAGTGAGATGGGACACACAGGTGGAGATAGAAGGGATTCTCAAGATGGCAGCCACGATGAAGACATAGGAGAGGACAATAAGGAGCAGGCACCCTATCAGGGGCGTGACACACACCAGAATCACGCCCATGCTGACAAGAGCTGTCCTCTCCCCACAGGCCAACTTTAACAGAGAAAACACATGGCAGAGGAAGTGATGGATCACGTTAGACTTGCAGAAGGTGAGGTGGAAAATTATTAATGTCACTATCATCCCAATGAGTGAGCCACCAGCCCAAGACCAGGCTACAAGACGGGTACAGCCCTGGAAACTCATGAGGACATGGTAATGTAGGGGGTGGCAGATGGCCACATAGCGGTCATACCCCTTGACCATGAGCAAGAAGGAGTGAGTGTAGCCAAAGGTGAAAGAGAAAAACAGCTGGCTGGCACAGGCTGAGAAAGTGATGGAGCGATGGGTAGCGAGCAGGTCAGCCAGCATACGGGGGGGTGATGACCACGGTGAACAGAATCTCAGAGATGGACAGGGCACACAAGAAGAGGTACATGGGCGTGTGCAGTCTACGTTCTTTCCAGATGGCCGCCGTGATAAGCAGGTTGCCCAGCAGTGTGAACAGGTACATCAGCAGGTACAGCAGAAACAGGGCTGGCAGAAGCTGCCGTGGGAAGGCTGAGAAGCCAAAGAGGATAAATTCTGACATTGCGCTATAGTTCTGACCATGCATGGTTTCTATATCTATGGGGTCAGAAACAAAGTACGTTGGTTTAAAAAAATCACAGGCTCTGGCACAGATCCAAATGCAATTTAAAAGCTTTACTTTTTTGTTTGTTTTTTTTAAATAAGTTACCAAACATTTCCGGACCTCATCTCTATTATCTATTATCACCATCATTCATTCCAAATTAGAATAAAGATAACATGAAATTGGGCTGGAGAGATGGCTCAGGGGTTAAGACTGCCTCACAAGAAGAAGGTCCTGAATTGCGATCTAAGGTCCCATGCAAAAATGCCAAGTGGAAACTGTAGCTGCCTGAACTTCCCACTCTGGTGGGCAGAGCCTGGGAAATTCCAGAGTGAAGCAAAAAGGAGGTAGAAGCAATCCAAGATGATTGCCAAAGTCACTCTTGGTCTTCCATAGGAACACACAGTGCCCTCTGATACACACACACACATACACATACACATTTACACACACATGCAAAATAAATAAAATTTTAAAAAATAAATATTCACTTGAAAATTTAGACAGTATTCTTTTCTCTTTTTTTACTTTTTCCATCTTCATGTGTATGTGGGAATGGTGCATGATTGTATATATATGTGTTCTCATGTGTGTGGCTATACATATGTGTGGGTGCACACATGGAACCCCTGGGTTGACATTGGGAATCATCTTTGATCATTATTCCACCTTACTCTTTTTGAGACAGAGTCTCTTTTCAAATCCAGTTCTTACCAGTAGGGAAGCCAGTTTGCTTTGGAGATTTCCAGTCTCTGCCTTCCAAGGCTATTATAGCTGGCGGTCTGCCAAACAGATGGCAATTTTTGTTTGCCATCTATAGATCCAAACTCCAATTCTCTTGCTTTAGCAACCAGTGCCTTAACTGCTGAGCTAGCCTCCCTGCTCCTAAACAGTGTTATTGATAAAAAGAAAATGGAACACAAGAAAGCATGCCATGCATCACTAAAAAGAAAAACATTTCCCTGGAGAAATGATTGCCTTGTGGATTAGACATAGAAGCAAGTCCAGACCATCTTATATGGAGGATGAAATGAGCATTTCATTAAATAATGGGACAAGGTCAAAAGAACATAATAACTTGACTATAAAAATTTCTATCAGTAAATCTGTAATTGCTGAAACACAAAATGGAAGAACTGTTAACAGAAAATGGAGAAGTAAGATAAGTGACACAATTAAGCAATCTAGAGGGTAAGGCATTTAATACAACAATTGATCTGGCCTCATCGATGTAAGGAAGAGAAATTGAGTATATATGTAAAATCCAGATAAGATAAACAGTGTCAACTGAATCATCATTTAAATAAACTAGTTATGATTTCAGTATTAATAAATGTTTATGTATCAACAATATTGAAGAACCATCATCAACTTAATTAATTATTAGTTGATAAGTTTGGTCTAGTTATTTTGGACATAAAGAAAAAGTGTTCACAATCTTTTTTTTTGTGCATGTAAGTGTGTACCTGTGTGCATCAGAGGGTTTTGTGTGTGCCTGTGGAGGCCCAAGGGTGACTTTGGGAATCACCCTGGATTGCTTTTACTTCCTTTCTGCTTTACTCTGGAAGCCACCTTCCAAAGCCAGAAATGAAGACTGCCACCATTTCCACCTGACATTTCTGCATGAGATCTGGGATCCAAACTCAGGTCCTTCTGCTTTCAAGGCAGAGGCTTAACCCTTGAGCCATCTTTCTAGCCCTAAGCGTTCATAATTTTGAAAGACATATTCAAATTTTAAAAATCACACAACTCTGTATTAAATGCCTTCCATTACAAAAACTTCTCAGGAGAAGACAGAGCTGCAGTCATCTATTGATATAAAGATAAATATTTAGAAGGCAGTTTGATATCATACTCATATAGCAAAACAATATTAGTTGGTTCTCTCCTACAGCCTATGACCTCCATATCCACATGCTCTTATGCTCGTGTACCCTGCTAAAGAGCATTAAACACAGCAAATCACAACTGAGCCAAAGTGCAGAGAATAAGTGTATATGGAATTCACTTGACCCTGAACAAGACAGCTGAACCTAACCCAAAAGCTCAGGGAATGTCATGGAAGAGGGGGTGCAAGAGCAAGTGAGTGGGAAGGAGTGAGTGTTACCAAATAGTGTCTTTTAGACATGCCATGGTCATTTCAACCACGAACTCTCTGAAGCTGTATTCACCCCCACAAGATCCACCAAAGATTTGATCTATCAACATTTCATCAAGGAAGGGGGAAGACCTCATAAGGCACTACCCCTCACTGAGTAATGCTTATTGCTGGCTGTGGAAAGGGAGCAACTTTCTTCAGTGGTATACTGACTGGTACATCTACCACATGCCAACAAGTGCCCAAGCACATGCCAATGCAGTCAACCCTTATTAACCTCAGTGGAACATACACACAGGAAAAAACTAAAAGTAGAAGTTGGCGACTAGTTGGGAAGAAGATTTTCAATGGGACATGGAGAGGTAGAATCAGACAATACCATGTGAAAGTAACATAAATTCATTGTATACATATATGAAAATATGAAAGAATAAAAAAATAAAAGTATTGCACACCCCCAAGGACACAATAATATGCATGCTGGTTAGAAGAGCATTGTAGCTGTCACATGATCATAAATCTCTGTAGTGATATTTCTCTGAAATGTTGGAATAGCATGACTTCAGAGACACTGATAGAAATAACTAAAACAATATTATATAGCTTGAAATAGACTGAATTTTTTTCTTTTTTTTAAATTATTATTATTATTATTATTATTTATTCAACTGTGCGCATGTGCGTGCGTGCATCTGTGTGTGTGTGTGTGTGTGTGTGTGTGTGTGTGTGTGTGTGTGCGTGTGTGTAGAACCATGGACGAATTCGCGAACCACCATGGACGCCTCCACCTGCTTCTGCCCCGGGATTCACAGGCTCCGCCCTATCAGGACCAGAAGCGCAGGCCGCCCCCGCTTCCGCCGGCGTCTATACGTGGGATCTGGGATCCGAACTCAGGACCTTGTACCTGCAAGGCGGAGGCTTAACCCCTGAGCCACCTCTCCAGCCCCTAGACTGAATTTTTAACATAGACATTTTTTAACATAGAGTTCAGAAGTATAATTTGTCAATTATTGAATCTAATGCAATTAGTAATTTCAAGAAATTAGCAACTGAATATATTTCAACTCTGTAAAACAAAGTATATGGGCTAGAGAAATGGCTCAGGGGTTAAAGCCTTTGCCTAGCAGACAAATCACCATGGTCTGCAATTCTGGCCTTGGAAGGCAGAGTCTGGGAAATCCCAGAGCAATGTAATAAAGGAGATAGAGCAATCCAGGATGATTCCTGGCATCACCCTTGGGCTCCAGAGGCAGACACATGCAAGTGTCATTTTGTACATACATGGGCCAAAAAAAAAGGATGAACATTTTTTTAAGAAAAAATATTCCTTTCATAGAAGTTGACCTTTTTCAGGATGCAAAAATCTATTTCCAAAGGAAAATATTGCATAAACTATAATGCATAACAGAAAATCATAGAGAAGGAATAGTTTTCCTAACCCTATGAAAAGGTGATGCAAAATTTTATCATCAAATGTTTTCCAATAGCAAATAATACAATAAACTAAGAATTACATGAACTTAAGTGCTGCATCAAATGTCCAGAATTTTACCTAAATCTATACTTTCAGGAATATATGCAGTTTTCATATCTGTCAAGAAATTACGCCTAATGTTCAATGAAAAAATTAAGCTTTGACTCTATATCAACCACCTTGAACCAGGCCAGTCTAATCTCTACCCATCCTAAAGCTCAGGGAAATTTGTGGAAGAGGGGGCGGTAAGATTGTAAGAGCCTAAAGATGGGGAGAAGTTATGACATGCAAGATACTCCACACAAGTTAGGGCTGAAGTAATCATAATAGGACTTTGCATGACCTGCACAATGACCAACATATCATGGATCACAGACACTAGGATCCTTAGAGGCAAGGGATTAACAGCCACGATAGTGTTCCCATACTAAAGGGGAACACAAAAAAGTACTCTAGGCAATGCTACTGAGTCCTTATACCTCATCAGAGAGGAGGACCCAGAGGAAAGTTTGACATGCACACTAAAAGATGCTCTAGGGATGAGGGGGGAACAATGGGAGAAAGGGAGGGGGGAAAGAAGAGGAAAAAGGGGGAGGGAGCAAGGGAATCCAGGGAGGTGTGGAGGGAGGGAGGGGAATGGGGTACCTATCAAGCTTGTATGAGTGGAAAAAGTAAATAAATATTTTTTAAAAGAACAGCAATAGTAACTTACAAAAAAATTAAGCTCTGGAAAAGATTTAAAAGGTAGGGAGTAATGAGGAAAATGTACCCACAGAAAAACATGTTCACCTTCATTGGCTGCTGATAAAATCATGACAAAACTGCTTATGGGAACAAGGGGCTTGTTCTCTTATGACAATCCAGTTACAGTTCTCAGTCCAGCTTGAAGAGAGAGCGCACACCAACACCAGGGCTGAGGGAATTGGCCACACCATTTCCACATAACAGCTGAGAAAGGGATGATCCTTACTTGCCAGACCAGCATGTCTGGCCAAATATACACAAGGATGCTGATTTCCTCAACCAGCTCTCTGTATTTTATTCACCTGTCCAGGGCCTGGTCCCACCAACCATGGGCTAAGTCTGCTCTGTCAACTAGACAATCTGCTACAGGTTTGCTCTAGACTTAACTCAACTACCAGTTCTCTATAAATGTGCCCAGAGCATGAATCTTCAACTATCATCAGTGGACACTTGTATTTAACTATAACAAACATAAAATGAATAATGGAAAAGAATAAAAAGCTTGTATATTTTAAATATGTAAAAATACTAATAAAATTATGATTCAATCATTTTCAAGCAGCAGATAAACATGAGTTTCCAAATACGGTAATCCTGGAAACTCAAATAAGTTGTCAAGAAGTTGAAATGTTATTCTAAGACTTTCCCACTCTATAATTATTTCCCTAGTGGGCTTACAACTGAGTGCTACTAACATTTGAAGAAGCATTCAATTATCATCTTATGCATTCTCTTCAAAGCATATACAAGAGATAAGAACACTTTTTGGCTTGTTTCCTCAAGTTAATTAATCTTTATCCATGTGAGAATGTTTATGAGAAAAGGAAATTGCATGCCCTTTTTACCAGGCATGCTCATGCAATATTCAGAGTAAAACATGTCCTAAAGTTAAAGAAAAGGGTACACTAAACTTTATTATGGTCAAGTGCTGTTGGGTTGTCTCTTAAGTAACAAGGACAATTTGTTATCAGAAAAATCTATCACAGGACACATGGTGTCAACCAATTAAATAGAAATATCATTTGATTATTCTAATCTTAACATAAAAATATTTTCTTGCTTTTAGTGTTTTATTTACTAAAAGAAAGGAAGAGAGAGGAGTGCTGGGGAGAAATGGCACAGGTGTTAACACCTTTGCCTCCCAAGCAAAAGGGCCTGAGTTCAGATTCCCCAGATTCCACATAAAAATGCCAGGCAAATATGGCCTCGATCTGCAATTCTGGCCCTAGAAGGCAGATCATCTGAAACCCCAGAGCAAATCAATAAGGAGAAAGAACAATCCGAGATGATTCCCACAGTCATCCTTAGGTCTCCACAGACACACACACTCAAGTGCCCTGTTGTACACACACACACACACACACACACACACACACACACACACGAGAGAGAGAGAGAGAGAGAGAGAGAGAGAGAGAGAGAGAGAGAGAGAGAGAGAGAGAGAGACTAAGAGACAGAGATAGACAGGAGATACACAAGTGCATTCTATGACACATGGGTGGGGATCAGAAGACAACTTTGGGGGAATCAGTTTTTTCCTTCTACCATGTGGGCTTCAGGTGGTGGAACTCAGGTCGCCAGATTTGTGAGCAGGTACTTTACCTGCTGAGCCATCTGACCGGCCCATAAATACTTTTTCTAAAACTCTACTTTGGTGACATTTTAAATTGACTCTTCAAATACAAAACTAAAAAGAAATTGTTTCCCTCCATTAAGCACATATACCATAAAACTAGCATATAGGAGACATATTGAGAAATAGTGTACATTATTTTAGGAATGGGATGCAGCCAAGGATACTCACTGCCTCCAATCAACTTTCGGATAGACTTAAATGTCATGCAGAATGACCTATAGTAACTCACATAAGGATTAGAAGAGAAGAGACAAGATCAACATGATTAAAGACAAAGAAACAGTATATTAGGACTACTATAGAATACACAAGACTGTCAAAGAGATAGACTGGCAATAATCATAGTCTTTCTCATAGTTTTATATTAATAATCATGCTGTAAATATATCATGTACATTAAAGCAAGCAGCTCTGCAAAGCAAAAGAAATATGAAGAAACAGCCCTTAAGTGTTTAATTCTACAAGTCCCTTTACATTCAATAACAATTAAAAGACATAATGGGATTTTGTTTGGTAAATTTAATTATAGTCTTTTACCATATTAGAAAATAAAATGCAGAGTACTTTAAAATTATTTTTGCTTAATATCTCTGAAACTATATCTGATATCTAGCTTGAAAGGTGACATTTAAATTCTTCCATCTTTTCTTCACTCTATTTATGGCAATATATTAATTTTAAAAAATATCTCCTCTCATATTTTTGGAAGTAATAAGAACTTCCTGGACACGTCAGAGACATCCAGATGTCACTTCTGCAAATTATATCCACAATAATTTTTTGATTCCAGTGAATTAGTTGGAAGTATGATTTTAAAAAAACACCCCAAATTCCTCTCAAAAAAAACAAAAAAGGCTATTCATATATTAATCTCAAAAAAGAATAAGGAGAAGAGGTATCCTTTTTCAGTTTGTGGACAATGACACAATCATAGTCATTTTAAAGTGTGAAAACAGAAACAACATAGAGACAGAGTAAGTTTATTAGAAGTTTTAAAAAATATTGCATTATCCAAAACTAAAAATAACTCATATCAAGAGGAAGAGACAGCTTGTTCACTAATATGTGGTAAGAAAACTACTTTAATGAAGCTACATAAATCTCATTTCTACCTAATTCCACATGCACTGGTGATATCCAGTCAGATTGGAGTCATTAAAAAAAAAGAAATATGAAGCTATGAAAAATAGAGAAAGTACAGGAGAATAATTCTGTGACCCTAGGCTATGAAAGACTTTTTAAATACATATGGAAAGCCACAAACATCAAAGCAATCTTAAAAATATCTAAATTGACATTTAGCCTTTCTGATCAACAGGATAATTGGATAATGTTAACAGATATAAGTTAGAGAAAGCTATTTGCATTGTCTACAACTGACAATAGAATCATATCTAGAACAAACAAGAAACATGATATACTAATAAGTAGCACCCTCCATGCAAAAATAGGAACAGAATATTACCAGATATGTAACAGAATGGATTACTCATGCAAATGGAAGGATATTCAAAAGAAAAAGAAATGTAGAAAGGAAACAAGAAAGAAAAGAAATAACATCAACTGGAATTCACTGTACATCACGAAATCCCTGAAATTAGAAAATGCCCTGTGTTTTGGCTATACTATAGTATATAAGGAATCCTTGAACACTTCTAGTAGAAGTGCAGAAGGTGAAAATTAAAACCCTAAATGGGTACCTGCTTCACGGACCTGCAAATTTGCTTCCAGGTATCTTCAACAATTTTTCAAACTCATTTGTTAGTGGGCATGTAACAGAATGTTCCCTGGAGCAATTAATTTTGCAGAAGAGCTAAAAAACTCCACATGCCTACACCACAAAGAAAGCCAGCAGGCTGGTATGAAGAGAGAGAATGAAATCCCAGACAGGATTTGAATATGCCCACAACAATGTGAGTCATGCTTACAAATCGCAGTAAGCGAATAAAGCAAGACAGGATGAACTCTCTAATAGAATTCCATTTTGGCGTATTGCAACATACATTTTGAACTATCCTGCATGATCCAGTATCGGTGGAATAGAAGCACTATTATACAGACAAGACATGCCTGCACCAGAGTTGCTCAACCTTGGCAACCATGATGATGAATTTGGGGACCGATACTTTCTGGTGATGATGTCCTATGCATTGTGTGAGATTTTTAGTGCCTTTGATTTTACTCCCACAAGATGTGAATTAATTTAACATCTATCTCTCTCTCATTCTCTCTCTCTCTCTCTCTCTCTCTCTCTCTCTCTCTCTCTCTCTCTTTCTACACACACACACACACACATACACACACACACACACACACACACACTGAAAATATAAGAAAAACATGGTTCCTGACACATCCCCATTTCCCTTGGCAATCAAGATCATCGCTATGACCTTTAGCTTAGCACCTGAGGCGGACATTTAAGTTGACTGAATGACCCAGCATGCTAGGCAAACACTACAGGAAGCCTTCCTAGCCTAAGGATATTCTCTCCTTTCCAGCCCTGCCCTCCAATGACAAGCTGGGTCACTCTATAAAAACTAATCCCATTGTGCCTTTAAAAAAATTAATGCCTCCTGGTCACTTATTACCTGTGTTGCCTCTTCTGCGAGGTGGCCAGAGTGAGATTATACTATGTGAGACTCTAATATGAACCCCACATTACAGCCCAGAACAGGGGGGCCCTGAAGTGGTGTTCTGTCACTCATATATGCCATGCCCTTTCCTGCAGGTGAATCCCATGAGCCTTGTGTGTCAAGACTGCACTCAGCATCTGAGAAAGACAGACAGGGCATCACTGAGCCTTCAGGACCAATAGTCTTGAGTCCTTCTAACACATAATGAATCCTCCCCAGCTCTGCTCCTTCCCCAGAGAATCTTCAGTCTCCAACCAAGGATGATGGTTTTACTCTATAAACTCTTTAGGGAGAGAGGCTGGAGAAAGGGTGACATCAGCCCCTTGAGGACAAGACAGCATCACAGGACGCTGAGGGAGACCAGAGTGGGAAGCCAAGGTTTTGCTCAGAGGTGCAAGGCAGCTTAGAAGGTTTCCAAGTATAGGGTAATTCAGTTCAGAATGTGAAAGGGTGGTTTTACTTGAACATCATGTATATTCAAGGTCTTCTGGTCTCACCACTCAGCCTTGCTTACCTCTCTTAGTGGTCAGCTTCTACCTTACCTCCATCGTCCTAGAACTGGAAGCCAGACAATTTGACATGATTTCTCTGCTTGTCTGTGACATAATGAAAGTCAAAGAAAAATGAGTGGAGTAGGACCCAATTATCAAATATCTATTCCAAAACCATTGCTCATACTTGACTCCACATTTTACACCCTGACAAATTTTAATCTGTCAGCATAGTGAGAGAGTAACAATACCAATAATTATCTCTTTCTCAATATATCATTGTAGCAGTTCACCTCATGGTTGTTGATAAATGACCATCAAATAGCTTAAAGGAACAAGGGATTTATTCTCTTATGATTACTAGTTACAGTTCATAGTCCAGCTTGATGGGAGAGCACACACCAACACCAGGGCCAAGGAAACTGGCATACACCATTACCACATAACAGCTGAGAGATGGGTAATCCTTACTTGCCAGACCAGCATGTCTGGCCAGGTGAACAGAAGGATGCCCACTCTCTTAACCAGCTCTCTGTGATTTATCCAGGGCCTAATCTCACCCACCATGGGCTGGGTCTTCCCCAGCAGCTAGACAATCTCCTTCAGGTTTGTTCTGGGCTTAACCATCAACTCTCTACAACTGTGCCCAGAACTCAAACCTTCAACAGTCAAGTTGACACCTGTGCCTAACTATGACAATCATATTGTCATTTACTCACTCTTTGTTTTTAAGCAATATGAGGAGGGTACCATGTGTCATGGTACAAATGTGAGGTGTCCCCCACAGACTCATGTGTTTGCATCCTTAACTGTTGTATTAGTCAGGGTTTTCTGAAGAAACAGAATCTGTAGAATGTAATATATAAAAATAAGTGTTAAATTAACTGACAATAAAAATAGTGTCCTTCAAAGTAGCCTCCTGTAGCTGCTTCATTCTTGACAGGAATGTCTCATAAAGCCAAAAGATCCCCAGAAGTTCACAAACCTTTACTTCTCTGGAGGGACGAGGACACTGGGTTCCAATGTCGGTGAAGAACAGCTGGGCTCCGACGTCAGAAATGAACAGCGAACAGCAGCAAGCCTAGAGGCCAGGCTCCAAAGGCTGAGGGAAAAGCAGCAACGTGGAAAGGACGAAGCTCCAAGTCAGCCAAGGATGGAGGCAGCAGTGGCAGCAGCAACAAAGAAGGCAACTGTTATGGTTGCATCTTGATGTCAACTTGACAGTTGCAGACTGTTTGGGGGCAGCTGTGGAACATTAATGGTTGGAATGGACCCTGAACAAGTCTGCAGGTACTTGATTGATTGCTGTGGAGAACCCAGCCCAGGTACTTGATTGATTGCTGTGGAGAACCCAGCCCATAGTGGGTGGTACTTTCCAGTGATGGACCCCATAGTAGGAGGTGCAAGGAGGAGGGACTTATATTGTGTCAGCTTGCTGTGGAGTCTACTCTGCGAAGGTTGTTCGCTTTTAGAGCATTGTGGCCTTTTTTGTTACTGCTGCTGCTGCTTCTGTTCTTAGCTGATTTGGAGTTTCACCTTTTCCACCACATTGTTGCTGTTCCCGCTGACTTTGAAGCCTGACCTCTAGGCCTTGCTGCTGTTCCCTGTTCATCGCTGACGTCGGAGCCCAGCTGTTCTTCACCAACATTGGAACCAGCGTCTTCCTCCCTCCAGAGAAATAAAGGCTTGCAACCTTCTCAGGATCTTTTTGACTTTGTGGAACATTCTGGTCAAGAACAAGGTAGCTGCGGGTGGCTACTTTGAAGGACACTATTTTTATTGTGAGTTATTTTTATACATTACATTCTATAGATTCTGTTTCTTCAAAGAACCCTGACTAATACAGTGACAATGCTCTAAAAGTGAGTGACACTTGAAGAGTGTCTGGTTTTTCCACAGCAATTAATCAAGTACCTATAGACTTGTTCAGGACCCGTTCCAACCATTAACCCTCCACAGCTGTACCCCAAACTGTCTGCGACTGTCAAGTTGACACTAAAATGTAACCATAACAACTGTTAATGTTTATGAAGGTTGTAGCTTCTTTAGGAGGTGGAACCTTGCTGGAGGAGGGCACTTCACAAGGCTGGGGAGCCCTACCCTACTACTGCTAGTTGTCTGCACTTGCAGTCCACAGCTTGGTCTCTTTGTCTCCATGATGGTGGATGTGACCCGAGCTCTCTCAACCTTCTGCTGCCTGCCACTTCTTTCCCTCCACAATGGAACAATCTCCCCTCTGGAACTGTAAGCCAAATAAATCTTTCTCCCTTTAAGTTGCTTGAGCCTGAATGTCATCTCACAGCAGCAGAAAAGTAATTATGACACTATGGCTGTGAAATAAGTTGAAGTGAAGTAAGTGATAGGCCACAGGGGTACCAGACTTCTTCATGCTATGCAGGATACACAACTTCACAGTTACAAATATTTATTTCTAGAACTTTTCCCTTCAATACTTTCAGGTTGTATGAGCAACTAAAATAGCAGAAGGCTAACCTGCAGATAAAGGTCTACAATAGCCTTGGTTGACTCCATGTGCAACCTTTTGAAGACACTGGGTGAGTAATACGTCCAGTCTTAGATACTCTTGCAAACAAAGCCAGTGTTTACACTCTCATGCAGTGAACGTACGTGCTTAAGATGCTCACAAGCGTTCATTGCACCTTGGTGGTTTTACATTTCAGCTCAGGGATCGCTCACTTTGGTATATCCTCTAGGCAGAGCCATGATAAACTCTTAGCAGCAGCTCTGTGTTTTGCTGTAGTGGAGACTCTGGCTGATGGCCGCCAGTCTTTTCTCCATGTTTACATGGGCTTTTGGATGGTCTGAAACATTCTTTCAAATTTAGAGCGGGAAGCAATGTTCCCACAGCTCCTCCATGATGCTCCTTGAATCATGGTAGTTGGATGTTACTTTTTCTCTGCACTTTGGTCATTCATGTGATAAGTGATTTCCATTACAGCAGGAAGTTTCTCAGTGGAAGGCGGAGAACTGTACTAATCCATGGATATAAAGATAAATATTTAGAAGGCAAGAAAATTGACTAATTTCTGTATGTGGATTTTGTATCTTGTTACTTTGCTGAAAGGGTTTACTTGATCTAAGAGTTTTCTGCAAGATTCTTTGTGATCTTGTAAACATAGACTCATATTTTTAAATGTGATAATTTGGCTTCTTCCTTTTTTATGTCTCTTTTATTTCATTCTGTACCCATGGTGCTTAGGCTAAGAATTCAAGCATAAAGGGATAGTGAGAAAGTTCAAAGGCTAAAGCCTTTGTCTCACAAACAAAATGACCTTAGTTCAAAGGGAAATGTTAGCTATAACTGCCATACAGTTTTTTTTCTATTAATCTATGTATATTAGTCAATGTTCTCTGGAGGAATAAAATCTTTAGACCAAATGTATATTAAAATGAAGATTTTTGATAGTCAATCAATGGTTGCCTTCATCTCACTAGAGACGCTAGTAGCTGCTCAGCTCATAATGAACATGTATCAACAGTTTCAACCTAGCTCTCCTGCAGAATCTACTAGTCTTTGGTCCATGTTGTAATACCAAAGAGGCTGAGTTCCAATGGCATCAGAAGCTCCAATCACCCTACAACATAGATGAACTTGCTGATAAGATACAAAGACAAGCAGACAAAAAAAGTTTTTCCTCTTATTTGGGCTATCAATGACATTGAGGATCAAACTCACTTAAAGAACATAATCAAGAAAATCTTCACTGGTGTTGAGGTAAGAAAAAAATGGAAAATGTTGAGCTACTGCTAAGCATAAGTTGAGAGGGAAAATTACTGACATCTCAAAGGCAGTCAAGTAAGGACATTTCAGAGACACCACCCCACCTTTGCAGCCTGCACCTAGTCCTGGGCTCTCTGCACTCAGCCTGCCCTACTGACACTTAATGACCTTTGTTTCTAATTTCTGGAAAGTCCTGCTTCTCTTGCTGCATTTCTGCCCTGCTTAGTATAAAATGAATACAAACTAAACTCAGCTGGAATCCTTGGAGAGTGATCTCAGCTCCAGACAACACATGATTTAAGCTTCTCTCTTCCACCCTAATTCATGTCGGAGGAACTTATTCCAGAGTAACTCTGGAAACATCTTGCCCAGAGAACAACCTGATTTATGTAATCCCTCCGAAGTATGCCCACATACCTTGCTCTTCTCATGGGTGATTCTAGATTCTGTCAGATAGTATTAACCACCACAATATATTTTTTTCCATTCTAATTCATTCACAGTTTTTATCATAAAGTTTTTTTAACGTTTTCTGCATCATTTGTAATGATCTTTTGATTTCTCTTCTGGAGTGTATTTACATGATGCATTACAATTATTGATTTGCATATGTCAAGTCATCTTATGTCACTCAAATCTAACCAACTTTATTGCTGTTTATGATCTTTTCATTGTGTTGGTGAATTTTACCTATGAGTACTTTTCTGAAAAAAAAATTGCATCTAAGTAAACAGGGAAATTGCTCTGTGGTTATTGTCTGTTACCTAATGTGGGTTATCAGAAAAATATTAACTTTGTAAAATGAATTTGGAAGTATTTCTTCCATTGCTTTTTTCTGAAATAGTCTGAGGTACATTGGTGGTACTTATTTTAAAATCTGGTAGAATTCAGTAATGAATTGGTCTGGTCTTGGACTTTATTGAGATATGATCTTTTAGTCTTAGTTTCTTTAGGATTATCATCTTAAAAGATTGCTAATGTCAAAAGCCTTTACTTCATCTATTGAAATGATCATGTGATTTCTGTCCTTGAGACAGATTATGTGATGTATTACATTTATTCATTGATGAAGGTAATTTGACCATGTTTAATGATTTTCTTGATGTATTCTTAAATTCAATGCGCAAGTATTTTGCTAAGAATTTTTATCTCCATTCATCAGGGAAATTGGTCTGTAATTTTTCTTGGTTTGTTGTGTCTTTATCTGGTTTGGGTATCAGGATAACACCAGTTTCACAAAAAGTTTAGTGGCATTCTTTCTTTTCCAAATTTATGAAAGAGAGAAGCCTTGATTTTGGTTCATCTTTGAAAGTCTGGTAGAACTTAGCAGTGAATCCATGTGGGTCTTGATTTTTTTTGTTGTTTCTTCATTGGCAGATATTTTTATTATTTCTTCTATCTCTGTTGTATGGTGTATTTCTCCAAGCATAACATAATTTCGTTTTTGAATTTGTCCTTGGTCTAACCTAAGGAAGATGCTGCATAGTCATTTGAAACATTCTATCCTGGAGGAAGGCTTGTAGGTCTCAGAAAGTTCCTGAAATTAACAAGATTGGGTGGGGGCTCAGCACCCAATTTACATGGCAGTAAACAACGGCACTGGGAGGAGACTCTGGTTAGTCCAGTAGTCTTAAGCTTAAGAGACTCTCTCAGAAACTGGGATGGCAACAAGTCACACAAAGAACAAGGTTGTATCTTCCCTGGGGCTCACCTAGACTGGGGTGTGCTACATCAGTGATATAGTTGCCTTTGAGTTGCCGCTGCTTCTGTTAAATAATCCTTACCTACACTGCTGTTAAATAACTCCTATAAACTCATTGGCTCACTAAGTTGGACTTTTGTGTAACTGTTACTTTGGTTTGTTGTTGAATCCCTGTTTGGGATGAATTGATGTTTGTGTGGTATCTCCCCAGGGAGAAAAATATCACACAACAATCTGTTTGCTATAGATCTGCTGATATAATTTATCTTGGTTGAATTTTGGTAGGTCATATGCATCTAAAACTTCATTTGTTCTAGGTTTTCAATTTAGTGTGATGTTTTTAAGGTATGATATCTGTAATAATGGCTCTCTTTTCTTTAATTTTACTACTTTGGATCTTCTCTTTGGTTAGTTTGGATAAAGGTTTGCCAATTGCCATTTCATGAAATTTCTGTCCTGATCTTATTTCTTTGCAGCTATTATTTTTAGATTTGTTCTTGTTATTTTCAAGGCTTTAAGCTTGAATTGAGATCTCTTTGATTTTTTTTATTGTAGCCACTGAGTGCTATATATTTCCTTCTTGCTACCTATGAATGTATTTTCATTTTCAGTCCATTCTAGGAATTTTTTATTCAGCAATGTGTTTAATGCCCATGAGTTTGTATCTGATTTATAGTTTCTTTTTCTGTCAATTTGCTGTTTTATTCCACTGTATTCAAATGGAATGCAAGAAGTTATTCCAATTTTCCCATAATTGTTATGATTTTCTCTATGTCCTAATACATGATCTGCTTTTGGGAAAGTACTATGTGCTGCTGAGGAGTATGTATATTCGATGATGTTTAAATGAATGTTCTATAGATGTTAGGCCAATCAAATAGGATTTGCTCTTCATTTTATTCTTTCAGGATTTTATACATGAATACAATGAATTTGTCATTTTTTCTACTTTTTTACCTAATACCAAATTTTTTCCACCACAGATTTTCTTCTTCCCACCAGTCTCCCTCTTGCTTTTATGTCCTTCAGTGTGTGGGACATGTATTTAGGGGCTTGCTGGAGCAAGAATGATGTATCAGCAAGTATCCAACTGGGGAAACTAGCTTCCCTTACCACCATCAGCCACCACCCAGCATTAACCCTCATTACTTTCTCAGGGGGTGTGGTGCCTCTTGAGATCTTTCCCCTTCCATAAAGAAATGTTGAGAGGCCAACTCATGTGCAGGTCTTGTGAAAGTAGATACAGGTACAGTGATTTCATGGACACAGCAGCCATGTTATGTGTGTATGACACCATCTTGCCACACTACTTCCCACCCATCCTCTCTTCTGCAATGCTCCACAAGCCTTGGGTTGGGGGATGACTTGGAAGTCTTGTTTAGGACTGAGCAGTCTACAGTCACTTATTCTCTGCACTTGGGACAGTTGTAATTTTCTGTATTAAATACTTTCCATTGCAAAAGGAAGCTTTTAGTTCATGTGCTGAGCATTCCTCCACTTAATAGATATAATGACAAATGTTTAGAAGGCAGTTAAATATCTAGTCCCTAAACTTTAGTAGATTGTTCTCCCACAGATACTATGATCTCTCACAAATCCTTGGCATATTTTATAATACCAGGAATGTGTTCCTTGCTGAAGAGCAGGCCAAAAATACAACCAGCAGTTGGTTACCCCCATAACATTCATGCCACTATTGCATTCATTGATAGTCACCTCTTGCAAGGATGGTTGCCACTATAGCTTGCTGCTTTCATAGATGGAGACTGTTGATTGCTCTTCTCTCCCAGCAGCTTGATAACATTTTCTGGTACTATGAAAGCTGACCAGCAAGGAAGAAGCTTGTAGATTAACTCCCACTTGTTTTTCTCATGTCTTGCAATTGAGGTGTATAGTGACTTCAGCAATAAGTTTTATTATCAGTTTCTGGTGGGCAATGAAGAACAATAAAAGCCTGTACTATTTGGGAGGTCTTTGAGACCCCTTTAACCAACAGTTCATTGGGAGGCAACACAAATACGGTACTGGGAATTTTATTTGTCTATAGCTTCTGATCTCACATCAGTTTCCTTTGTACAGTATTATCATCTCTGTATTCTCCTGAGTAGATATGTCAACACATTATTTAAATATTTTTATAAGTTTAAAGTGTAGGCTTGATTCTATTCCCTTGTGTTTTATAACTCTAGTGCTATTTTTTTATTCCCCCCCCACCCTTTTCTGTACCTTATCCCCTTAATCCTCTCCAGTGTTCCCCTCACCTTCTTACCCACTGTGTTCTGTCAACCTCCTCTCTAGGGTCTTCTCTCAACCCTTAAAATTATCCCTCCTCCTGCTTAATAGCCCTTGTCATGTTTTTTGGCTGACTGTTACAAGAATTCCTATTTAAGCACACAACCTGGAGATTCTATGCTAACATCTGTCAAGAGAAAACATGTGAAGTTTGTCTTTCTGTATCTGGGATACTTCATTCAACATGATCTTTTTTAAGTTCCATCCAATTGCCAACACAAAAGATTCTGCACTGCAAAAGGAACAACTAAGTGAAGGCAGTCTTACAGGATAGTAGAAAATCTTTCAAAACCACACAGCTGACAGATATTTTGGAGAATGTGAAAAGAACTGAAAAAGTTCCAAGAAATCAATCTTATTAATAAGCTAAAAAATGAAGTTCTCAAAGATCAACTACAAATGTCCAATAAATGCAAAACATGTTCTTCCACTTCACACCAATTTCCAGTAAAATTTACCTTCTAAAGTAGCATTCAGACCTTTCTATAGACACCATCTTTTGATTCATTACTTAGTCTATTACACACAGTATGATAAAATTTCAAAAGGCCTACAGAATTCAGAGGAACCTCTAGAGATGAGACAATTTACACTCTCACTTCAAATAGGACTATGCCATCATAAATGTAAAGGGATGTTATTTGGGGAGAGAAATGAAGTTTGCATGCTGAGTGAAACACAAATACAAAATTTTATTTAATTAACAATTTCATTATTACTTTTCCTTTGGTTGCTGTTTTTGCAGTTGTGGGGATCAAAGTCAAGCATGTTAAACAAGTGTTCTAAAACTGAGTTACAACCCTACTTTCATTTCCATCTTGTATTTGTTCAGTGTTTGTTCACCAACTTGTCTTTCTCACCAAGTTACTAATACCAACATGCAATGATTCATTTTTTCCATAACAGGTGAAACAGAGCAAAGAAAACCTATTTTGCACGCTGAATTCTGATATTCCTAATCTATCCCATTGGCATGAGAAGGATGCTTGAAAGCTATCATCTAATGCTGAAACAGCAGCCAAGTCCTGTATGTCTCTGTCCATTAATTAGTAGGTTTAGACTAGGAAAATTTCAAAAATGTATTTTTATTTACATTTATAAAATAAAAAACACTGTAAGTAATTAAATGAGTAATGTAAAAATTTCTGCTAATGCAAGATAGTTTACTAGCCAGGGTCTGATTTACAATAGAGATGATATGATATGTGATATGATATGATATGATACGGGTATGATAGTAAGAACATAAAAGTCCAAGGAAACGTGGCTTCTGGTTTTAAACTTTGATCTCATGAGGGAGTGAGTGATATGCTCCATTATACTTCCTGATGATGTTTATGGACATTAAGTAGTGATCTGATATACAAATGATTGCATGTTCACAGGCACGAAACTGATACTATACAACATAATTACACCCAATTAAGTTTATTATAAAAATACATACTGCTAGAACTTTTTTTAAACCAATTTTACACTAATGTGACTGAAGCACTGTAACATAATATGGCATACCACTTAATCTTCACTCATTCAAATGTATTGAACAAATGTCTTACTTATGCTTTTTTCTTACCATGATTTGTTGTAACATAATCCCACCAGAAACTATCCTCAGTGACTAGAATAGATGAATTTTATGAATTTTTTTTAAAATGCACCCTGGATATATGTGTCAACTATCAAACATTCAATGATCAATTCTTTTCCTTTCACTGCATTATAATAGCTTCTCAGGTGAGAATTATGATTACCAAAGATAGAACTGAAATCAATCCCTCAGTACTTCTTACCAAAAGGAATACTGTACTATGTTGAATTGTAGCCAGTTCATTTAAAACAAATACTATTCATGGTTAGAAATTGTATGGAAAGTGCTTGAATAAAGAATAGCACTATCAATATAATTGAAAATTTTTACTACGAAAAATTCTTTTTTTTTTGGTAATTGTATTATCTGGCTCATCTCTGGGGAGAGAGCCACTCACAATAGGATATACTTTTTGGTTTAAGCAGAGGACAGATAATATGAAGAATTGGAGCAACATAAACATGACATAAACTTTACATGATAAACACCAATTCCAGTTTGATGCACATGGTAACTTCAACTTAGAAAAAAGTTACATGACTCATGCTGTATTAAATATGGACAATAGAAGATTTCTTCTAAGTAAATAGGAAAGTTAACATTCTTTATTCACATACAAAAAATTAAAACTGCAAAAAATACAAAGATTTTATTTGAACTCTACATTGAAAAGTACAAAATTAAAACTCAAGAATGTGATTAATCCCAAATGTCAACTTGACATAATCTACAATTATCTGGGAGAGAGACCTAACCTGATTAACTCAATATAGGAAGATCCACCACGAAGGAAGAAAGAACAGAGCAATAAATTAACTCATGTATTCATTCTCTCTGCTTCTTGATTATGGATGTAATGTGACTACATGCTCTAAGCTCCTACTACCTTGACCTTGCCATACCCTGTATCTTGAACCATGAGCCCCAGAAACCCTTTATCCCTTAAGTGACTCTTGTCAGGGTGTTTTATCACAGTCACATGAGATGAAGATATTAAACTTACTAGAAAAGCATTTTTTTATTTTGTGTGTGTTTGTGTGTGTGTGTATGTGTGTGTGTTTGTGTGTGTATATTAGAGGGCCTTGTGTGTGCCTGTGGAGGACCAAGGGTGACTTTAGGAATCATCTTTGTTCACTTCCACCTTCTTTTTGCTTTGTTCTGGAATTTACTAGGGTCTGCCCATCAGGGCAGGAAGTGCAGGTGCTGATTTTGCTTTCTAAGTGGGGGACCTAGCATCCAAACTCAGGACCTTCTGCTTGTGAGGCAGTCTTAACTCCTGAGCCATCACTCTAGCCCTAGAAATACATTTTAATCCAATAATCCAACATAGTTCTATAGTAAAAACATACTCACAAATTGAAATACAATTGATTTAATAATTTACAGATTTGGGGCTGATGATATAGCTCAGTGGGTAAAGCACATGTTTGCAAACCTAGAGACACCTGAGTTCAATCCCCAGAAGTCCACATGATGGGAGAACTGATCTCCAAAAGTTGTCTTTTGACCTCCACCCATTAATTCACTTTTCTCTCATATTAAAAAAATTACATATTTATGTTATTTTCAGTTAGTTTCTTTATATCATTGTTCCTTGAGACAATGTCTTAGTGGTCTCCAACTGTGGGTGCAAGCTATTGTCCTGCCAGAATTTTCCATAAAATATGAATTTCAAATGAGCAATATCATGCTGAAATTATTAGCCAAACATCACTTTCAAAGATAAAAATATAGTTAATGCAAAGTCATGAGATTTTGTATAAGAATGGAACAATGACAAAAATTATTAGTTTGCAGTATTTCTTTTAAATTACTTTCAGGAACATTTTACATAATGTGTTTCATAGTTTTCACATTTTTACAG
Organism: Typhlomys cinereus; assembly: GCA_023101885.1. NCBI lineage: Eukaryota > Metazoa > Chordata > Mammalia > Rodentia > Platacanthomyidae > Typhlomys > Typhlomys cinereus. Next base: position 1,168,556 of record JALPQD010000532.1, on the reverse strand, counting down.
GATAGGATAGATTCTTGACTTTTACCTTATTTGTAACATATTTCTATATGTCTCACAAAATAATTTCATTCAATTGGAATTGGTTCTCTTTAAATCTGCCATGATGTGTTTAAGTCCAATAGAAGCCTAGGCTATATGTTCTACCCTCTGCATTCCCAGAGCTGGAATAAAAGGCATAAACCATTATTCCTTATGTAAAATCAGATTTTAATCCCATGTTTAGTTGTACATGTGGGCCAAACAACACTTTTGCATATCTCATATTCTTGTGGTTTCTTACCTCTTAATAAAAGAAAACTGACTACAAATAGTGCCACATGACATACACTAGTATAAATTCTATCCACTGGACTGTTTTTCACTATGACTTCTTTCATGTTTCTCAAAATATGTGGGACACGAAAATGCTTTCCCACATTGCTTACATAAATAGGGTTTGTCTCGAGTGTGATTTTTTTCATGTATGTGGAGAGATTTGGAAAAAGTGAAAGTTTTCCCACACTGCACACACGCATATGGTTTTTCTCCAGTGTGAGTTCTTTCATGGTTGTAACAAGCACCTTGTTGTATGAAAGATTTTCCACAGTGCTTGCATGAGTAAGGTTTCTCTCCAGTGTGAATGCTTTCATGTTTGTGAAGATATGTGGAACACATAAATGCTTTTCCACATTGCTTACAAACATAGGGTTTCTCTCCAGTGTGAATTCTTTCATGGTTGAAACAGGCGCTGGAATAGGTGAAAGCTTTTCCACAGTACTTACACACATAAGGTTTCTCTCCAGTATGAATTCTTTCATGGATTATAAGCTGAGAGGAACGGATGAATGCTTTCCCACATTCCTTACAAACATGGGGTTTCTCTCCAGTGTGAGTTCTTTCATGATTTGAACGGGTTCTGGGGTCAATGAACGCTTTTCCACAATGCTTACATAAGTACGGTTTCTCTCCAGTGTGAATTCTTTCATGTTTGTGAAGGTATGAGGAACGTGTAAATGCTTTCCCACATTGCGGACACACATAACATTTCTCTTGAGTATGACTTCTTTCATGCTGGAGAAGGTGATAGGAATGAATGTATGCTCTCCCACACTGTTTACATACATAAAGCTTATCTCCAGTGTGGGTTCTTTCATGATTATAACATGCCCTGGAATGGATGAAAGCTTTACCACAGTGTTTACAGATGTAAGTTTTCTCCCTAGTATGAAGTTTTTGATGTTTGACAAGGTCACTGGAATTAAGGAAGGCTTTTCCACATTGCTTACAAGCAAATGTTTGCTTTCCGGTGTGAATTTGTTCATGTATTTGACCATAATCACACCTCTTAGGGACCATCTCTGATTGCTTAACTTCCGGGAGTTTGTCACAAGTGTGATTTTGCTCACAATTACTGTCAGAAGTGAGACATTTAAAGGCTCCATTAGATTGTTTCACTTCATATTGTTTCTCTACAGTAGAACTTTCATGCGTCTGAAAGGACTCAGAATAAGTGAAATCTTTCCAACACAACTTATGTTTAAAAGGCTTCTCCACAAGGTCCTGATGCTCATTTAACTTCTCTCCAGTTTCATCTCTGAGGTGAATGTCAGAGGGTGAATGATCAATGACCTTTCTTTCACACACACTGCTCTTAGATACCATTATTGAAGGAGGCATTTGCTCATTCACAATGCGTTCTGGAATCTCTTGGTGGGCTTCTCTGCACTGATTACCATGTTCATATCTGGAGAGTCTCTCAACTGCCTGAGTTCTAAAAAATAAAAGAATTATTACACTTTTATGGTTAGCCAAAATAAGATGTGGAGGCTTAGTGTTGTAGGCCACACCCGTTATTACAATATTTGGGAGGACACAGAAACCCTGGTCTAAAGGGGGAAAAAAGAGTATGACTTTACTGCCATATGGTTTCAATGTAATTTTATTTCCTTATGGTTTATGAATATAGAATAACTCAGGACAGTATATAATCATGTAAGAGTCTGTAACACTATTGCTTTTGAGCACTGGAAAAACATCATTTGTGCCACAGTGAGCAGAGTTGAATATTCCTGATGCAAAATGATGTGGATTGAGTATTGTGGAATTTCAGACAGGTAAATAACCTTCACAGGACTTAATTGAAGATGGGTCTTGCTCCAAATCCAACACTTTTGCTTTTACTTCACATTCACTTATATACATATACTAAAGGAAAACTGATAAAAATTAAATAACTTTGTACATAAAGGCAAGTTTTTGCATAATGGATCACTGGAAAATGTCTTCTGTAGCTTAATGTTGCAGAACATTTGACATATTAGCACATTACAAAGTTAGGACTCTCCAATTCTGAACATTCAAAGTCAATGAAATTTGAAGAAAATTTGAGATTAAATCAAATTGCACTGAAATATATTTGTATCATTTGCTTGGTTCTTAGATTTTATCATTGTAAATTTCATGTAAATTTCTTTCTCATTGAATGTATATTACCTGACATTTCTCCTGAGATTTTGGTAGTCTGGCACAACATTTTCTTCTTGCTCTGTTTTCCCTAAAAAAGCAAAACAAAACAAATTATTATCCAGCATTACACAAAAATTATAACATTCTAACTTTTTCTATGGTATAAGGCATACTATATTCATCAGCATGTTCTCTTTCAATATTCAATTCATGGAATGTCACCAATGGACAAGAAAACGGTTCTCTGACTGAATAAGGAAAGAAATTATAGGGGATTTTTTTACCTAAAAACATCAAGTTGCTACAGGTTTCCATCATTACATCTCTGTAAAGTTTCTTTTGACAAGAATCCAACAAAGCCCACTCTCCAAGGGTGAAGTTCACAGCCACATCCTCAAAGGTAATTGACTCCTAAAACAATTCACATACATTTATCAGAAAAATGGCGAAAAAACACAGGAGATACACAGTGGCTTGGTGAGTTCATTTCACACTTTCATCTTCAAATATTCACTCTGAATCATGGCAAGTATATATTCATCATTCATATTTACTCTCACCTCGTCACACAATTTTGGTAATCGTTTGGAATATAAAAGAGAAGCAAAGCATGACTCCTTGCTGTTACGCTGCTGTGAATTACTGGGTCTCTCTCACCTTATACAACAAGTTCCTACAAATTGGAACCCATGAAAAGAAACACCTCTGTTGAGCCTGTACAATGATAAAAAATATCTGCCATCAAACATGATTCACTGTGAAGTCTGAGAACTTCTACGGGAATAGACATAACCAGTCAACTGTATAGAAGCTTGGTATCATACAACCAATAGATGATTTGGTACATTCCAACAAGAGTATGGTACACTCGTACTACCCCCTCTGAATTTTTGCATATATTCAAACCACGACATTACCTCATCAAATTCCACAATTCCTAGATGAAAAAAAAAATCCTGTCACTTCTCAAGGTCAGAAAATAAATAACAAAACATCCAGATGGATTTGATTCCATCTCACAGGAAGGAATACATACCTAGTATTATAAATCTCATCAAAACAACTATGGTTGAAGGGGTCAAAGGCACCAGTGAGGAATCCACTGTTGTTCTGCCAAAGAGGCATATTATCAAACTGCCTTCTAAATATTTATGTTTATACCCATAGACTAGTGCTTCTCTCGGCCATGGTAGGGCAGCTTCTCTTTGCAGTGGGTGATACTTAAACCAGTGATGGGAATTAAAAATCAATGAAATGTTACCAAATAGCAAGAAATAGAGCTGAGAGAAACATTCACTGGGGAAGAGGGTTTATGGTAGAAGTATGAGGATCTGAATTTGAATTTCCACCACCCACATAAAATGCCCAGCATGGTCACACACACTTATAATTCCAGCACTGTGGAGCTGAAGATAGGTGGATTCTTGCTGACAAGTTCCTGGAGATTCCTTCTCCCAGCCTAGCTGTGGGTTCAGTGAGAGATCCTGTCTCAAGGAACAAAGAGATGCAGAGAGTAATGGAGCAGAACATTGACTGTCCTCCTCTGGACTCTGCATAAATACTTGTGTACATATACACACTGCTCCCCCACCACACACAAAATTAACAAAGAAAAAGTTAGCATAATCACAACAAATAAGGACTCTGGACTACAACAAGGAGACCAAGTTTAAGGTTCCAGGAGACAGAAGGAAATAAGATTTAGAAAAACAACAATACCAACAAAAAAAACGGGCACAGTGAATTTATTCAAGAAACTACACAGAAAATTTCTTAAACAAGTAGACAAGAGGCATCCAAAACAAAAGACACCTAGAATCCACACAAATGAGAAGAACCATCATGACAAATAGTCAATATGTCAAAAATACGAAGTACAGAAATACTAATAAAGGGTGTAAGGGAAAAATGTTAGCTTACTTACAAATGCAAATATATGACAATAGCATCAGATTCTCATCAAAAATTCTATAAGCACAAAAAGTAATAAAAGTAAAAAAAATGCAAATATTGCAATATTTATATATCCAAAACTATCTTTGAAAATTGACTGAGAAGGACATCTTAAGACAATCATAAACTAAAACAGGACAAGATAATTAAAACAAAACTATAGAAGACATTTGAAAGAATACTATCCACAAAAAAAAGAAAGTCCTTATCATGAGAGTATAAGAAAGAATACATTTCATGAGAGGGAGGAACTGATGAGAAAAACAAAACTTGGAAGAAAGTCAAAATACTTAGTGTTCAACACAGTAAACTCTTAAGACCAAAACAGGAAAAAGGTTATGAAGCCAACTAAGCAGAAAAGCAAACAAAATCATGGGAATTAGCAAAGATCTCTGTAAGAACCTTAAATGCAAATGGATTCGAGTCACCATTACACTCATGCAGACTAACTGACTAAAAACCTAGATCCAATTGTCTCTTGTCTCTAAAAAACACCTCATTGGTAAAAGACACCAAAGCCTGAGTGTCAAAGGAGAGACAGGGTAAATCTATCCAGTGAATGGAAGCCAAGATCACTTCTCTACCTCCTGACTGCTGAAGCAATGTAATGAAAGGAGCAGGACACATTGCTGCCACCATGCCTTCCCCAACACGATGGACCCTTTCCATCTGAAATTACAACCACCAAGTCCATAACAAACCTAAACATGTGGCAGGGTCAGTGTACTTGTGAGGAGACCCTAAAGCTCTAAAGATGAAACCTGGTTTATGGTGACAAGACCAAAATGTTGGAGAGGCCAAAACCATGTGACATCTGTCAATGAGGGTTACATACAAGAAAATGAGGTATTACAAGAGATATGTATTACAGGCAGCAAAGTTGGAGGAGTATCTCCACATAAGCTCTTTGGAACGGAGATAATTTCTTCAAGAGCCCCAGACATAGAGCTGGACATAAAACAACAAGATTTGATGATTGCCTTACAGGGTTTCAGTCACGCACTATTCAATCTCTCCTCGTTGTGTTCCCATCCCTCCCTTTTGGAATGAGACTGTTGACTGTGTGACATTTATGCTGGAAATACTTTTTTTTTGTCTTGTTTTGTTTTATTTCATTATTTACAGCAGGTTCGTAGTTAAGAGAGACCTTGGACTTTGGACCAGTGCTGAGGACTTCTAAAGTTGGACTGAATGCAATGTGCACCAAGAGATGTGATGAGACTGTGGGAGACAGAGATAATGTGCTGTGGCTTGAATGTGAAATAAGTCCCATAGGCTTATTTGTTTGATGACTTGGTTCCCTGCCGGTGTAGTGCTTAAGAAGGTTGTGAAATCTTTAGAAGATGGAGCCTTGGGTTAAAGCACCTCCTTGTAAATCTGGTGATGAAGCGGATGTCCATGCAGCAGAAGGAGAGAACCGACTTCTGAAAGTTGGCTCTGACCACCACTTGTGTACCAGAGCTATGAAGGATGGATGTCATGGCTTGTCTGGTCTCATTTTGTGTATTCATTTGATATACTCTGATCAGATAAGTTTGGCTTCAATTCAATCAGTTACACATGTACAGTAATAAAATTATACAGTAAAAAAAATAACAAGAGTACTACCAGATAAGACTTGAAAAACACACACAATTTAACTGTCCATGGTATGTCAAGGGGAAAAATATTCTATTTGCACAGACGCAAGAAGCAGCACTTGTGGGGACACTCTGTAAAGAATTCAGAATGGTGGGTGCATAAAAGCTCAAGCGTTATTATACATCATCATCCAGAACAGCATATGCAAAATGCTGAAAAAAACCTAAGGAATTCAATTTTACATTTTAAGAGGTCTCAGCAACTTTCTTGACAGATGTGAGTTAATACATACTATTTCAACTGAACCCCTCCACTATTCGGAAAACTTCAAGGCATCAAGTTCTATTCATGTGCTTCAAACCTTCTAGCAGGGCCAGAGATGGCTCAAGGGTTAAGACTCTGCCTTGCAAACAGAAGGTCCTGCATGTGGATTGCAGGTGTCATGTTAAAATGTAAAAATGCCAGGTGGAAGCAGACTGCACTTCCAGCACTGGTGGGCAGGGCCTGGGAAATCCCAGAGCAAAGCAAAAAAGAGGAAGAAGCCATCCAGGTTCATCCCCAATGTCACCACAGGGACTCGGTGTGCCCTCTGATACACACACACACAGAGACACACACAAATAAAATAAATAAATTGATTTTAGGAGATGGGAGGGAGGGAGGGGGAGGCACCAGCACAGGGGGAGGAAGGAACAGGGATGAAAGGAAGGAGGAAAGGGGAGAGAGTGAAATGGGGATGACTGGGGAAGGAAGGGAGGAGGGAGAGGATGGGGATACCTATTGAGCTTCTATGATTAGGAAAAAAATAAAATATGGGAGAAAAATCTTTAAAGAAGAAAAGGAATAAATTGATTTTTTAAAAATCTTGTAACATACAACAGGGATATCGGCAACATTCACCCTCAAAAATCACACATCTGAGTTGGAAAAAAGAAGCAAATAATAAAATATATCACAAAACTCATATTGTTTTAAATAAGATAATGATTTGTATTGGCCACATTCATAGCTAATCTAGATACATCATAAATGTTCACATAACGTTTGTGAATAAAAACGTATGGATATATATTCAAATTTATTTGTCAACAAAAATGTATGGATATGGAAATAAACTGGCAGGAAAAAATAGGTTGAATAAAATGGTTTGATAAACTACAAAGCAGTAAGTCATGAATAAAAGGGTTAAATAATGCCGAAGTCATTTTCGATCAACATATAATGATCTTTTAGGCAGTTACCTAAATGTAGTTTCAAATAAAAGGGGCATAAACAGGGAACTAAAACAAAAAGTCACAAATCCACAATCATGTCAAGATTTCAAAGCACTTCTATAAAATCACAGAATAAATCAAAATAATAATAGTGTAATGGAAATGAAGAATATCATCCATCATAGGAATTGTGTGATACTGCAAAATTCTTCAATAAGAACACAGTAAAAATCTTGGTAGGAAGGTATGGAAAATTCAGCAACACAAACTATATTCGGAGGTCAGGAAAAAAAATTTAAACATTGAAAAATCACAAAAGTTAGGGCTGTAGCTATGGCTCAGTGGAAGAGTACCTACCTAGCATGGGAAAGACCTTATAAAAATTTCTAGAATTGCAATATATTATATATACGCTCCACGACGACATTGCAATAACAGTGACAATAATACTGAAAATCCAAAGGAGACACAAAAAGTCCAACTACCTAAAGAAAGCACGCGACGATAATTATCAGTATTTTCCCAAGAACTGTAAGGCTGGCACATACTGCTGAAAGAACACAATCTCCTGATTGGAAAAGCTGCCTTGGGGAGATGGGGGTGAAGGGGAGCGGTGAGTTACAGGATTCCCCTGTCCCATGGAGATTCTCGCTATCAGCAAGACTAGAAAGGCTTTGCAAAACCGGTGCAAACAAACCGAAATTAGGACAAGCTGAAATTCCTCTCCTTCCTCCACGCCTGAGAAACGTGAGCCAAGCTCAGGGGCACTTGTCAGGAACTGTGGAGATGCACCTCAAAGGTAAACCTCGCATTACCGTGGGCGAAGCCGTGGGATTCGATCTTCCAGTGGATAATGAAAATGTTTCTAAAGGATGATCCCAGGGGGAAATTAAAGCAGGACCCGAGGAAGTGGGTGCGCGGACAGGACATTGCCCAGCACCCGAGTCCATGCACAGGCGGACTGCTAGCATCACCTCGCCCGCAGGTTTAGAGATGCTGGGAGGGACCAGGGAGTGGGGTGATGCAGAACAGGACAGGACAAGGATAAGACAGGACCGGGGTCAGCACCGAACAGAACAGGTCAAGGCAGAGGTCAGGAAAGGGCCAGACAGGCGCCCACAGGCTCTCAGGCACCGCCCGCGCACCGGGGACCCCAGCGCCTGCCGCGCACGGACTCCACTGCCCCAGCGCAGGGCACATCGGGGTTCCCGAAGGTGTCCACGAGCCCACCAAGCACGATCCGGGCCCCCACGGCGACCTCACCATCGTTGGCTTCCGATGCAGGCGAGTGACCTTGCTGGAGGGGGGCCTGCAGGGGACAGAAGTGAGAATCCCCAGAATCAAACCGAAGGGAAAAAAAAAAATCCTAATCCCAGATACAAAGGACGCCAAAATGGCGATGAGGACAGCACCACTAACTATCCGCGCCGCTCATTGGAAAGCTCAAGCTGACTACAAGGAACAGCGTCTCTAATTGGTGAAAGATGCAGGACCCGCCTCCTTCCCCTGAGCCCGGAGACTAACGTCTTTTCTGCATCAACAATGCACTAAAACTGCATGTTGGGCCAACAGCCTGTGTCTCTGGACTGAATCTGGGCCAGCTGCGGGATCGCTGCAATTAAGGACGGAGGGACCCCTAGATTTACAACAGGTACCTACCTCCTCCTGCTTTTGCTCCTGGTTCTCATGTTCCCAAGGAAAAAAGGGTCCTAGGTCAGTCTAGGTACAGGAAGAGAAAGGAGGGCCAATGTCAGAATTTGGAATGAGGCAGATGCCCAAAGGCTCGCTCACACCTTTTCAATCTATACATGGGTTCCAGTTTTTCTTCATATTGCTGATGGGTACAGGACCAAACAACTCTAAACAACAAGGGATGTTGCACCTTCTCTGTATATTTTGATAAATTCACGGCCAAATGGCTTAAAGGACCAGGAGATTATATTCAGATGTAGGATTCTTAGTGACAGCATTTTCGTATCCAGTTTGGCAGGAGAGCTCATAACCAACTCCAGGAGTTGAGGGAACTGGCCACTCCATATGCACAGGCAGCTGAGAGAGGGACAATCTTTATTTGGAAGACCTGCATGTCTGGCCATGTATACCAAAGGAAGCCAATTTCCTCCACCACTTCCTTCCATTTTATTGGTCTGTCCAGGCCAAGTCACACGCATCATCATGGGCTGGGTCTTGCCCATCCATTAGACTATCTCCTGCAGGCTCCCTTGGGATTTAACTCAGCTACTAATTTCTCACGACCCTGCCCAGACCTCAGAGCTTCCAGTTACCAAGTTGAACTAGTTAATCTACCGATGACAAGGGATTGATGATTGCTTAATATTCTCGTTACAGTTCATAGTCCAGCTTGGCAAGAGAAGTTCATACCAAGGTCAGGAACCAAGAAAACTGGCCACACCACATCCACAAGAATTGCGGAGAGTAGGGCAAACCTCCTCACCAGCCAGTCTGTGAGTCTGCCAAAGAATACAGAAGTGTGCCAACTAACTGAAACACTGCTGTCTATCTTATTCACCTGTCATTTCAAATGACAGTTACACCCCTACCACTCTCCCCAGCTCATGTGTTTGAATCCTTAACTGTTGCTAATATTTGGGAAGGTCACAACGAAACTGTTATGGTCGCATTTCAATGTGAAATTGAGAGTTGCAGACTGTTTGGGGGCAGCTGTGGAAGGTTAATGGTTAGGATGGCCCCTGAACAAGCCTGTAGATACTTGACTGATTACTGTGGAGAACCCAGCCCATAGTGGGTAGTACTTCCCAGTGGTGGACCAGACAATAGGAGGTGCAAGGAAGGACTTGCTCTTTCCTGATCCAGTGTCGACTGGCTGTGGAGTTCACTCTGCCTGCATGTTGTTCGCCTTGGAGCATCCTGGCTCTCTTTGTTGCTGCTGCTGCTGCCTCTGTCCTTGGCTGACTTGGAGTTTCCCCTTTACCACCTCGTCATTGCTGTTCCCGCTGCCTTTGGAGGCTGGTCCCTGGGCCTTGCTGCTGGTCGCTGTTCGTCTCCGACTTTGGAGCCCAGCTGTTCTACACCGATGATGGAACTCAGCACCTGCGACCTTCCAGAGGAGCAAAGGCTTGAGATTTTCTTTGGATCTTTGGGCTTTGTGGAATATTCCACCCAGAAAAGAGGCTGCTGGGGGCGGCTACCTCGAAGGACACTATTTTTACTGTGAGTTGGTTTTTCAGTAAACTTGTTTATGTATGTATATGTATAAGTATACATTACCTTCTATACATTCTGTTTCTTCAGAGAATCCTGGCTAATACAGACAGGTTTAGGAGATGGAGCCTTGCTGGAAGAAGGCAGTCAGAAGGCGTGGACCTTGAAGTTGTGTAGTCTTGCCTTGCTTGAGTGAATGAGTCTGTTCTTCAGCTTGCACGAGCAGCTCTCAACCTCCATGATGGATGTAACTGAGGCGTGCTCCAGCTTCTGCCACAAGCCACGCCTTTTCCGCCTTGAAGGACTGTATCTCCCCTCTGGAACCGTTACCTGAATATTCGCCCTTTCTTTAAGTTACTTGAGTTGGAGTCTTGTCTCAGAGCAACAGAAAAGAGTAATCGGTACACCATCTGAATGATCGGACCCACTATGGACTGGGTCTTTGGTCATGGATTTGACAATCTCCCACAGAGTGACTCAGGGTTTGACTTAACTAGTTCTTCACATGCACACCCAAAGGCTTGGCCTTCAACTCTCAAGTTGGCATCTGTAACTAACTACCACATTTTCTGCCAAGAAAATTAAAACACATCAACCTGGGAATGCAATTATTTAATGTGTGTGGAAATTGGAGTTATGTGACGGGGGTTTCTAAAAATATTTAACTAAGGAGAGAGAAAACTATAAAGAGAGCATGCATGGATGCATGCCTCTTATATGTGTAGAGCAGCCACCCTGGCTCAAACTCATGAGCATCAGGTTCACAGAGAGACCTTGACTCAAATAAAAAAGAGGAGGGGCTGGAGAGGTGGCTCAGGGGTTAAGCCTCTGCCTTGCAGGCAGAAGGTCCTAGACCCCACATATAGACGCCGGGCACAATCGGGAGCAGCCTGCTTTTCTGGTCCTGGTAGGTTGGAGCCTGTGAGTCCCTGGGCAGAGTAAACAAGGAGGAGGTGGAGGCGGTCCATGGTGGTTCCCGAATTCGTCTGTGGTTCTACACACACACACACACACACACACACACACACACACACACACGTACAATTGAAAAAATAAAAAATATATTGAAAAGATTAAAAAGAGGGGATGTGATCGACAAAGACATACCACTTTAATCTCTAGCCGCCATATGCACCCAAGAGTGTGTTTGCAAACACCCACACTGACAAATGTTGGAAGAGAACACAGAGATCCATGTTAATAGAAGACTTTATTAGATCAACAAAACATGGTCATGGCTTTTGGACTTAAAATGTGAGAGTATCAGACAGAAATGAAGGTTGATTGTAGGAACAGATCTTAACCACAGTGGTCCTAGGAGTGCATGTAGGGAAGATTTCTGCAGAAAGGTCTTGTGATGAAGGGAAGCATTATTTTTACACTTTTTTTTCTTCATTTTGTGTGGTTTAGCAGAGGGCACCGCATGTGTCTCTGGAGGACCAAGGGTGACTTAAAAATCATCCTGGATTGCTTTTACCTCCTTTTTGCTTCACTCTAGGATTTCCCAGGCTCTGCTTTCCAGGGCCACATGTGTAGGCCTCTGGTCATTTCCACCTGACACTTTTACATAGGGTCTGGGATCCAAACTCAGAGTCTTAACCCCTGAGCCATCTCTCCAGCCCATTTTTTTTTAGACCTTTTCTAATGTGGTAGGAAGTTTGCCATCACGGGACACAGATACACAGGGGTCAAATAGATAATGAGAATGAAAAATTTGTTAGGCTGTTTAGACAGAGAAGAAAGGCCATGCTTTAAAGATCACCCCTCCCCCCATTGCTGGTATATCCGGAAGGAACACATCCTACTGATCTGGAGGGACTGACTAATCCTCCACAGAGATCAGGTCACCCATTCCCCCAACCCTCTATTTATGAAAGGATATGGAGATGAGCTCCATTGCAGGTAAGCTGAACCGTGAGGTAAGGCACAAGATCAACTAGGCTGGGCACAATATTAACAGACACATGAGATGTAGGGTACCGAAACCTATCACATTTGCAAAAGTGGAGCTAACCAATGAGGAAAAGCCACTATACCTTGAGCAAGCCTAACTCCATAATACTCCTGACCCTGCCAACCATCAGATGGCCCCTCACAGAATCCATGTATGTGAGATCTTCTTTTTCTCCCCTAATAAACTCTGCCTTAATCATCTATGTGTTCTCAATCTGTGAGGATAACCCAGGTGTTACTGACATTGTAGGCATGGAAAAACAGATGATATGACAGAGGCTGGTGAGAGAGCTCAGGGTTAAGACTCTGCCTCATAAGCAGAAGGTCATGAGTTTGGATCCCAGGTCCCACATAAAACAATCAGGCAGAAAGGGCTGTGGCCTGTGCGGCCTGGTCTTCTGACCCTGATGGGCAGAGCCTGGGAGATTCCAGAGCAAAGCAAAAAGTAGATACAAGCAATTCAGGATGATTCCCAAAGTCACCTTTGGTCCTCCACAGGAACACACAAACTTCTCCAGAGCTCTATGATACACACACACACACACACACACACACACACACACACACACGGTCTTTCTCTCTCTCTCTCTCTCTCTCTCTCTCTCTCTCTCTCTCTCTCTCTATTTTTCTTTCTCTCTCTCTCACACAGTTTAAAAAAGATTATGTAACAAGTCATGAATAGCAGCTGAAGCCTGGCAGTGTGGGGAAGGGGCCTACAAAGGAAAGCAAAGCCTAAAGTTACAATGGAGGCCACAGGATGTTGGAGACAACAGAACCATCACGTATGTGCTAAGGAAAGCTGCAGGCATGGAATGGAGTCCACTCAAGCAAGTAGCTGTGTGTACTGCAGGCATTAAGACTGGAGAGCTGAGACCACCAGACCTCGAACTCATTTGATGGCACTATGTGTCTGTCACAGATTATGAACAGTGAGCAGCAGGAGTTGACATTTGCCCTGCTGGTTTTTGGTCTTGATTTATGGTTTGATAGCTCATATTATGCCCTGATTCTTCAATTTTGAAATTGAAATGTTTACTCTGATGTTGGAAGAATGCAACTTTTTTAACTTCATTCATTTAGTGTGTGTGTGTGTGTGTGTGTGTGTGTGTGTGTGTGTGTGTGTGTGTATCAGAGGGTATGGTGTGTTCCCTGTGGTGGACCAAGGGTGACTTTGGGAATCATCCTGGATTGCTTCTATCTCCTTTTTGCTTTGCTCTCGAATTTACCAAGTTCCGCCTTCCAGAACTAGAAACTACTGTTTCCACCTGACGTTTTTACATGGGATCTGGAATCTAAATCAGGACCTTTTATTTTCAAGGCAGAGTCTTAACCCCTGAGCCATCTCTGCAGCCTGCAACTTTTTTTTTATAGACACTCAGTTAAGAGATTTTGGACTTTTTAAATGTTGGAACTGTTAGTGAAAACAGGAACTTTTAACGTGGGACGATGAGAACTTTTAAATTTGACTTAATACATATTATAAGTATGAAACTATGGAGACAATAGGTGGATGGTTATGGCCAAAAGGTGGTATGCGTTAGTGTCATGTGACTTCCCTGCCAGGTGGACTTTAACTAGGAACCTGTGTAGAATTAAATGCTAAGTTGCATGGATCAGGTATTTTTGTTGCAGTACTGTTTAATAAAATTAATACAATCTTCAGTAGTTTACTTATAAACTAAATAATGAGAGAACATATTTCACATGGAATAAAAAATTGTCAAATAAGTATTATTTCAACATTGAAACTATATCAGCACCTTATTTTCATGGGAAAAAATAATTATAGAAAATGACTAATTACAAGTGAACTGAACTCAGATAAAATGTAAAGACTTCAAATGAAAGTATTAAGTCCAACAATGAAATAGCACCAGATTCATAAATAGTAATACAGTTATGTGAGAAACATGAAAAATCAAGAAAACATTATTCCTTCATATAGCACTAACCTTACAGTACAGAAATCTAGTGGGAGTGAGTTGGAAGAACTCTCACACAGACAACTCAAAAAAATAATTGTAAGGCTCTGTAACACTATTTCTTTTGAGCACTAGAAAAACATCATCTGTGCCACAGTGAGCAGAGTTGAATATTCCTCGTGCAAAATGATGTTGACCGAGGATTGTGGAATTTCAGACAGGTAAATAGTCTCCATAGGGTTTAGTTGAAGATGGGTCTTGATCCAATCTGAAACTTTCACCTTTACTTCACATTCACCTCATATACATATGCTAAAGGAAACCTGATAAAAATTAAAAAACTTTGTGAATAAAAGAAAGTTTATGCCTAATGGATCACTGGAATATGTCTTCTGTAGCTGAATGTTGCAAAGCATTTGACATATTAGCACATTACGAAGTTAGGACTCTCCAATTCTGAACATTCAAAGAAAGTCAATGCAATTTAAAGAAAAATTGAGATTAAATGAGTTTGCACTGAGATGTATTTGGATCATTTGCTTAGTTTTCAGATTTCATCACTGTGAATTTAGTGTAAATTTCTTTCTCATTGTAACAGTTACTCTTAACTATTGCTGTGAGAGAACACTCCAAGTCGATCAACTTAAGGGAGAAAGGGAGGTTTATTCAGCTTACGGTTCCAGAGGGAAGGGACAGTCTCTCAAAGCAGAGGTGACATGGCTGGCTGGCCAAAGCTGGAGGAGGCTAAGTCACCACAGACATCTTGGAGGCTGAGTGCTGGACACTGCTTGCAGCAAAGGCAGACTTCTGCACGAGGTAGGCTGGGACTAATCCACCTCAAGACCCACCCCTTGTGACCGCCTTCCTCCAGCAAGGCTCCACCTCTCAAGGTGCCATGACCTTGCCCAACACATGAGACTGTGGGGGACACATTTCAAACCATGACACTCGTTGAATGTATATTACCTCACATTTCTCCTGAGATTTTGGTAGTCTTCCTCAACATTTCCTCTCCCTCTCTTTTCCCTAAAAAGCAAAACCAAACAAATTATTATTCAGCATTACATAAAAATTAAAACATTCTAACTTTTTCTGTGGTATAAGGCATATTACATTCATCAACACGTTCCCTTTCAATATTCAATTCATGCAATGGCACCAATGGACAAGAAAACAGTTCTCTGACTGAATAAGGAAAGAAATTATACGGGATTTTTTTACCTACAGACGTCAAGTTGCTACAGGTTTCCATCATTACATCTCTGTAAAGTTTCTTTTGACAAGAATCCAACAAGGCAGACTCTCCAAGAGTGAAGTTCACAGCCACATCCTCAAAGGTAATTGACTCCTAAAACAATTCACATACATTTCTCAGAAAAATGGTGAAAAATCACAGGAGATACACAGTGGCTTGGTGAGTTCAGTTCACGCTTTCATCTTCAAATATTCACTCTGAATCATGGCAAGTATATATTTATCATTCACATTTACTCTCACCTCGTCACACAATTTTGGTAATTGTTTGGAATACAAAAGAGAAACAGAGCATGATTCCTTGCTGTTACGCTGCTCCCAATTACTGAGTCTCTCTCACCTTATACAAGTTTCTACAAATTGGAACCCACGAAAAGAAACACCTCTGTTGAGTCTGTACAATGATAAGAAATATCTGCCATCAAATATGATTCACTGTGAAGTCAGAGAACTTCTACTGGAATAGACATAACCAGTCAACTGTATAGAAGCTTGTTATTTTGCAACCAAGAGATGATTTGGTATATTTCAGTAGCAGTATTGGTACACTCGTACTACCCCCTCTGAATGTTTGTATAGATTCAAACCACGACATTACCTCATCAAATTCAACAATTCCTAGATGAAAAAAAAACCTGTCACTTCTCAGGTCAAACAGTAAGTAACAAAACATCCAGTTGGATATGATTCCATCTCACAGGAAGGAATACGAACCTAGTATTATAAATCTCATCAAAAACAACTATGGTTGAAGGGGTCAAAGGCACCAGTGAGGAATCCACTGTTGTTCTGACAAAGAGGCATATTATCAAACTGCCTTCTAAATATTTATGTTTATACCCATAGATTAGTGCTTCTCTCGGCCATGGTAGGGCAGCTTCTCTTTGCAGTGGGTGATACTTAAACCAGTGATGGGTATTATAAATCAGTGAAATGTTACCAAATAGCAAGAAATGGAGCTGAGAGAAAAATTCACTTGGGAAAAGGGTTTATGGTAGAAGTATGAGGATCTGAATTTGAATTTCCACCACCCACATAAAATGCCCAGCATGGTCACACTCACTTATAATTCCAGCACTGTGGAGCTGAAGATAGGTGGATTCTTGCTGGCAAGATCCTGGAGATTCCTTCTCCCAGCCTAGCTGTGGGTTCAGTGAGAGATCCTGTCTCAAGGAACAAAGAGATGTAGAGAGTAATGGAGCAGAACATTGACTGTCCTCCTCTGGACTCTGCATAAATACTTGTGTACATATATACACTGCTACCCCACACAAACACAAAATCAACAAAGAAAAAGTTAGCATAATCACAACAAATAAGGACTCTGGACTACAACAAGGAGACCAAGTGTAAGGTTCCAGGAGACAGAAGGAAATAAGATTTAGAAAAACAACAATAACAACAACAAAAAAGGGCACAGCGAATTTATTCTAAGAAACTACACAGAAAATTTCTTAAACAAGTAGATAAGAGGCATCCAACAAAAAAGACACCTAGAATCCAAAACGGATGAGAAGAACCATCATGACAAACAATCAAGATGTTGAAAATACAAAGTACAGAAATACTAATGAAGGGTGTGGAGAAAAATGTTAGCTTACCTACAAAGGCAAATATATGCGAACATCATGAGATTCCTCATCAACAATTCTCTAACACCAGAAAGTCATAAAAGTAAAAAAAAAAAAAATCTGCCAATACTGCTATATCCAAAACTATCTTTGAAAATGGACTGAGAAGGACATCTTAAGACAAGCATAAACTAAGACAGGTCAAGATAATCAAAAGAAAATTATAGATGATATTCGAAAAGAATACTATCCACAAAAAAGGAAGAAAGTTTATATCATGAGAGTATAAGAAAGAATACATTTCATGAGAGGAACTGATGAGCAAAACAAAACTAGGAAAATAGTCACAATATTTAGTGTTCAGCACAGTAAACTCTTAGGACCAAAACAGGAAAAAGATTATGAAGCCAACTAGGCAGAAAAGCAAACAAAATCATGGGAATTAGCAAAGATCTCTGTAAGAACCTTAAATGCAAATGGATTCAAATCACCATTACACTCATGCAGACTAACTGACTAAAAACCTAGATCCAATTGTCTCTTGTCTCTAAAAAACACCTCATTGGTAAAAGACACCAAAGCCTGAGTGTCAAAGGAGAGACAGGGTAAATCTATCCAGTGGATGGAAGCCAAGATCACTTCTCTACCTCCTGACTGCTGAAGCAATGTAATGAAAGGAGCAGGACACATTGCTGCCACCATGCCTTCCCCACCACGATGGGCCTTTTCCATCTGAAATTACAACCACCAAGTCCATAACAAACCTAAACATGTGGCAGGGTCAGTGTACTTGTGAGGAGACCCTGAAGCTCTAAAGATGAAGCCTGGTTTATGGCAAAAAGACCAAAATGTTGGAGAGGCCAAAACCACGTGACATCTGTCAATGAGGGTTACATACAAGAAAATGAGTTATTACAAGAGATATGTATTACAGGCAGCAAAGTTGGAGGAGTATCTCCACATAAGCTCTTTGGAACGGTGATAATTTCTTCAAGAGCCCCAGACATAGAGCTGGACATAAAACAACAAGATTTGATGTTTGCCTTACAGGGTTTCAGTCACGCACTACTCTATCTCTCCTCGTTGTGTTCCCATCTCTCCCTTTTGGAATGAGACTGTTTACTGTGTGACATTTATGCTGGAAATACTTTTTTTTGTCTTCTTTTGTGTATTTTATTATGTACAGCAGGATCGTGGTTAAGAGAGACCTGGGACTTTGGACCCGTGCTGAGGACTTCTAAAGTTGGACTGAAAGCAATGTGCACCAAGAGATGTCATGAGACTGTGGGAGCCAGAGATAATGTGCTGTGGCTTGAATGTGAAATAAGTCCCATAGGCTTATTTGTTTGATCACTTGGTTCCCTGCCAGAGGAGTGCTTAAGAAGGTTGTGAAATCTTCAGAAGATGGAGCCTTGGGTTAAGGCACCTGCTTGTAAATCTGGTGATGAAGGAGATGTCCATGCAGCGGAAGGAGAGAACAGACTTCTGAAAGTTGTCTCTGACCACCACTTGTGTACCATGGCAAACAGATACATACGTTCCCTACCTTCTTCCCCTCTGCCCCTCAAATAAATAATTTTTCAAATGAAAATGTGAATCTTGCTGGAGGGAAAAAAAGTCTCTTGGGGGGAGACATTTGGGTTTTTGTGGCCTAACCCCACATCTGGTTCCCTCTCTGCTTCATGACTGCTGATGGAATCAAGTCAGTTTCAGGTTTCTTACACCAGGCCATTCCTACCAGGGGGACCCAGGGAGACTCTACTTCCTAAAATTTCCATAACCACAAAACAGTGCTACCTTCTTTGTTCAAAAACATGTATTTAAGTTCATATGCCACACAATGCACCCATGGGAGTGTTTTTCATATAAGCCATGATAAATGCTTTGACTAGCTAGGCATTTGATGGTAAAACTGGCAGTGACCGGCTTGGTGTCTTGGTCTCTGCAAGTGGTGTGTTATTTGCACTCCTACCTACATCGAGTCTGCAAAAGATGTGCATAGATACATGTAGGCAAGTGCATGCATACTCCCCTCTCTTACTGGCCAGTGTCTCAGCCTCTTTCCACTGACAATGGTACCAGAGCTATGAAGGGTGGATTTCATGGCTTATCTGCATCTCATTATATGTATTCATTTGATATACTCTGATTAGGTAAGTTTGGATTCAATTCAGTCAATTAGATATGTACAGTAATAAAATCATATGGTAAACAAGTAACAAGGATAATACCAGATAAGACTTGAAAAACACACACACAACTTAACTTTCCATGGTATGTCAAGGGGAAAAATATTCTGTTTGCACAGATGCAAGAAGCAGCACTTGTGGGGACACTCTGTAAAAAATTCAGAATGGTGGGTGCATAAAAGCTCAAGCGTTATTATACATCATCATCCAGAACAGCATATGCAAAATGCTGCAAAAAACCCTAAGGAATTCAATTTTACATTTTAAGAGGTCTCGGCAACTTTCTTGACAGATGTGAGTGAATACATACTATTTCAACTGAACCACTCCACTATTCGGGAAACTTCAAAGCATCAAGTTCTATTCAGGTGCATCAAACCTTCTAGCAGGGCCAGAGAGATGGCTCAAGGGTTAAGACTCTGCCTGGCAAACAGAAGGTCCTGAGTGTGGATTGCAGGTGCCACGTTAAAATAAAAAATGCCAGGTGGAAGCAGTCTACACTTCCAGCCCTGGTGGGCAGAGCCGGGGAAATCCCACAGCATAGGAAAATAGAGGAAGAAGCCATCCAGGTTCATCCCCAATGTCACCACAGGGACTCGGTGTGCCCTCTGATACACACACACACAGAGACACACGCAAATAAAATAAATAAATTGATTTTAGGAAATGGGAGGGAGGGAGGGGGAGGCACCAGCACAGGGGGAGGAAGGAACAGGGGTGAAAGGAAGGAGGAAAGGGGAGAGAGTGAAATGGGGATGACTGGGGAAGGAAGGGAGGAGGGAGAGGATGGGGGTACCTATTGAGCTTCTGTGATTAGGAAAAAAATAAAATGTGGGAGAAAATTCTTTAAAAAAGAAAATAAATAAATTGATTTTTTAAAAACCTTGTAACATACAACAGGGATATGGGCAATATTCACCCTGAAAAATCACACATCTGAGTTGGAAAAAAGAAGCAAATAATAAAATATATCACAAAACGCATATTTCATTAAATAAGCTTATGATTTGTGTTGGCCACATTCGTAGCTAACCTAGATACATCATAAATGTTCAAATTCCGTTTGTTGATAAAAACGTATGGATACATATTCAAATTTATTTGTCAACAAAAATATACGATATGGAAATAAACTGGCAGGAAAGACTAGGTGGAATAAAATGGTTTGATAAACTACAAAGCAGTAAATCATGAATAAAAGGAATAAATAATGCCAAAGTCATTTTCAATCAACACATAATGATCTTTAGGCAGGTACTTAAATGTAGTTTCATATAAAAGGGGCATAAACATGGAACTAAAACAAAAAATCACAAATCCAGAATCATGTCAAGATTTCAATGCACTTCTATAAAATCACAGAATAAATCAAAATAATGATAGTGTAATGGAAATCAAGAATATCATCCATCATAGGAATTGTGTGATACTGCAGAATTGTTCAATCAATAAGGACACATTATAAAATCTTGGTATGTAGAGTCCGCCACCCACTCATACACTCATTCACACGATTACACAGCTCCTGGCTGCGATGATGAAGAAAGGTAAGTTCCACCGCCCACCCTCCGCCTCAAATCACCCGGGCATGGATGGAGAGTTTGTCAGAGCAAAATCTCGGTTTATTGGGGTAACAAAGCAGCTATATAGACGAATTACCACAAGGCGACAAATCGGCAGCCAATTGTGTTAAAGGTCAACACATCCTTCAGGTGCTAGTGGTCAAGTCCAATGTAACTCTGCACACAAGGCAGGTCAATACCTGAAAGACAATTAGGGCTCTCTAATGTGATCAGGGTTCCGCCCAGGACACTATCTCCGGGGCCATCTTTAGTCCCATGTGCTCGGCCATGCCCTGGGGCAAATCCTGGGCAGGCCCAACATTGGTAGGAGGCTATGGAACATTCAAACAAACTATATTTGGAGGTCAGGAAAAAAAATTACACATTCAAAAATCACAAAAGTTAGGGCTGTAGATATGGCTCAGTGGAAGAGTACCTGCCTAGCATGGGCAAGACCTTATAAAAATTCCTGGAACTGCAATATATTATATACATGCTCCACGACGGCATTGCAATAACAGTGACAATAATATTGAAAATCCAAAGGAGACCCAAAAAGTCCAACTACCTAAAGAAAACACGCGACGATAATTGTCAGTATTTTCCCAAGAACTGTAAGGCTGGCACGTACTGCTGAAAGAACACAATCTCCTGATTGGAAAGGCAGCCTTGGGGGATGAGGGTGAAGGGGGGCGGAGAGTTACAGGATTCCCCTGTCCCATGGCGTTTCTCGCTATCAGCAAGACTAGAAAGGCTTTGCAAAACCGGTGCAAACAAACCGAATTTAAGACAAGCTGAAATTCCTCTCCTTCCTCCACGCCTGAGAAACGTGAGCCAAGCTCAGGGGCACTTGTCAGGAACTGTGAAGATGCACCTCAAAGGTAAAGCTCGCATTACCGTGGGCGAAGCCATGGGATTCGATCTTCCTGTGGATAATGAAAATGTTTCTAAGGGATGGTCCCAGGAGGAAATTAAAGCAGGACCCGTGGAAGTGGGTGGGCGGACAGGACATTGCCCAGCACCCTAGTCCATGCACAGGCGGACTGCTGGCATCACCTCGCCCGCAGGTTTAGAGATGCTGGGAGGGAGCAGGGAGTGAGGTGATGCAGAACAGGACAGGACAGGGATAAAACAGGACAGAGGCCAGCACCGGACAGGACAGGTCATGGGAGAGGTCAGGAGGGGGCCAGAAAGGCCCCCACAGGCTCTGAGGCACCACCCGCGCACCAGGGACCCCAGCGCCTACCGCGCACGGACTCCCCTGACCCAGCGCAGGGTCCTCGAAGGTAATTGACTCCTAAAACAATTCACATACATTTATCAGAAAAATGGTGAAAAAACACAGGACATACACGGTGGAATGGTGAGTTCATTTCACGCTTTCATCTTCAAATAGTCACACTGAATCATGGCAAGTATGTATTTATCATTCACATTTACTCTCACCTCATCACACAATTTTGGTAATCGTTTGGAATATAAAAGAGAAGCAAAGCAAGATTCCTTGCTGTTACACTGCTCCCAATTACTAGGTCTCTCTCACCTTATACAACAAGTTCCTACAAATTGGAACCCATGAAAAGAAAGACCTCCGTTAAGTCTGTACAACGATAAAAAATATCTACTATCGAATATGATTCACTGTGAAGTCTGAGAACTTCTACTGGAATAGACATAACCAGTCAACTGTATAGAAGCTTGTTATTTTGCAACCAATAGATGATTTGGTATATTCCAGTAGGAGTATTGGTACACTTGTACTACCCCCTCTGAATGTTTGCATAGATTCAAACCACGACATGACCACATCAAATTCCACAATTCCTAGATGAAAAAAAAATCCTGTCACTTCTCAGGTCAGACGATAAGTAACAAAACATCCAGTTGGATTTGATTCCATCTCACAGGAAGGAATACGAACCTAGTATTATAAATCTCATCAAAACAACTATGGTTGAAGGGGTCAAAGGCACCAGTGAGGAATCCACTGTTGTTCTGAAAAAGAGGCATATTATCAAACTGCCTTCTAAGTATTTATGTTTATACCCATAGACTAGTGCTTCTCTCGGCCATGGTAGGGCAGCTTGTCTTTGCAGTGGGTGATACTTAAACCAGTGATGGGAATTAAAAATCAATGAAATGTTACCAAATAGCAAGAAATGGAGCTGAGAGAAACATTCACTGGGGAAGAGGGTTTATGGTAGAAGTATGAGGATCTGAATTTGAATTTCCACCACCCACATAAAATGCCCAGCATGGTCACATACACTTATAATTCCAGCACTGTGGAGCTGAAGATAGGTGGATTCTTGCTGGCAAGTTCCTGGAGATTCCTTCTCCCAGCCTAGCTGTGGGTTCAGTGAGAGATCCTGTCTCAAGGAACAAAGAGATGCAGAGAGTAATGGAGCAGAACATTGACTGTCCTCCTCTGGACTCTGCATAAACACTTGTGTACATATACACACTGCTCCCCCACCACACACAAAATCAACAAAGAAAAAGTTAGCATAATCACAACAAATAAGGACTCTGGACTACAACAAGGAGACCAAGTTTAAGACTCCAGGAGACAGAAGGAAATAAGATTTAGAAAAACAACAATAACAACAACAAAAACGGGCACAGCGAATTTATTCTAAGAAACTACACAGAAAATTTCTTAAACAAGTAGATAAGAGGCATCCAAAAAAAAAGACACCTAGAATCCAAAATGGATGAGAAGAACCATCATGACAAACAGTCAAGATGTCGAAAATACAAAGTACAGAAATACTAATAAAGGGTGTGGGGAAAATGTTAGCTTACCTACAAAGGCAAATATATGAGAACATCATCAGATTTCTCATCAACAATTCTCTAACACCAGAAAGTCATAAAAGTAAAAAAAATAAATCTGCCAATACTGCTATATCCAAAACTATCTTTGAAAATTGACTGAGAAGGACATCTTAAGACAAGAATAAACTAAGACAGTTGAAGATAATCAAAATGAAATTATAGAAGATAATAGAAAAGAATACTATCCACAAAAAAGGAAGAAAGTCTATATCATGAGAGTATAAGAAAGAATACATTTCATGAGAGGAACTGATGAGCAAAACAAAACTAGGAAGAAAGTCCCAATATTTAGTGTTCAACACAGTAAACTCTTAGGACCAAAACAGGAAAAAGATTATGAAGCAACTAGGCAGAAAAGCAAAAAAATCATGGGAATTAGCAAAGATCTCTGTAAGAACCTTAAATGCAAATGGATTCAAATCACCATTACACTCATGCAGACTAACTGACTAAAAACCTAGATCCAATTGTCTCTTGTCTCTAAAAAACACCTCATTGGTAAAAGACACCAAAGCCTGAGTATCAAAGGAGAGACAGGGCAAATCTATCCAGTGAATGGAAGCCAAGATCACTTCTCTACCTCCTGACTGCTGAAGCAATGTAATGAAAGGAGCAGGACACATTGCTGCCACCATGCCTTCCCCACCACGATGGGCCTTTTCCATCTGAAATTACAACCACCAAGTCCATAACAAACCTAAACATGTGGCAGGGTCAGTGTACTTGTGAGGAGACCCTGAAGCTCTAAAGATGAAACCTGGTTTATGGTGACAAGACCAAAATGTTGGAGAGGCCAAAACCACGTGACATCTGTCAATGAGAGTTACATACAAGAAAATGAGTTATTACAAGAGATATGTATTACAGGCAGCAAAGTTCGAGGAGTATCTCCACATAAGCTCTTTGGAACGGTGATAATTTCTTCAAGAGCCCCAGACATAGAGCTGGACATAAAACAACAAGATTTGATGTTTGCCTTACAGGGTTTCAGTCACGCACTACTCAATCTCTCCTCGTTGTGTTCCCATCTCTCCCTTTTGGAATGAGACTGTTTACTGTGTGACATTTATGCTGGAAATACTTTTTTTTGTCTTGTTTTGTGTTTTTTATTATGTACAGCAGGATCGTGGTTAAGAGAGACCTGGGACTTTGGACCCGTGCTGAGGACTTCTAAAGTTGTACTAAATGCAATGTGCACCAAGAGATGTCATGAGACTGTGGAAGCCAGAGATAATGTGCTGTGGCTTGAATGTGAAATAAGTCCCATAGGCTTATTTGTTTGATCACTTGGTTCCCTGCCAGAGTAGTGCTTAAGAAGGTCGTGAAATCCCTTTCCCCACCCCGCTCCGCTGGTCGGGACGGGAGCGCGCGGTCCAGCCGGGCCTCACCCGCGACCTAGGTAAGCTCTGCCCGCGCCCTCCCACCAGAACCCCAGGTCAGCCCAAAGGGACCCAGCTCCTACCCCACCATCCAGACGGAGCCGCACCCAGGACCGAGGGACGAGGAGGACCTCCCCTTGCGCCCGGGACCCGCCCCAGATCCCCTCGGGTTAAATAGCTCCAGGACGCCGATGCCTCCATCCTCCCTTCCCCACTCCGCTCCGCCGGCCGGGACACGCGCACGGTCCAGCAGGGCCTCATCCGCGACCTAGGTAAGCTCCGTCAATTCAAAGATCTTAAGAGTTAAAACGACAATGCCAAAGTCAAAGTGCAAATCTATGAGAAGCAACGCTCAAGTAAACAAATTTCCCACTGAAGAAATTAATCCCATAATGTTAGACTCCAACCAGAACAAACCCACGGAAAAAGGCCAAGAAAGCCTGACCCAGGATAACGACTTTCAAAATATGATCATTACCATGTTCAATACTATGAAAGAGGAAATCCGGGAGGAATTACATAATCGAATCAATCGCTTTGAAGAGGAACACAACAGACATTTGGAGGAGTTGAGAAAAACAGTGCAGGAAACAAAAACTGGCATAGAGCAGTTAAAACAGACTCAAGCAGAGTTTAAAACTGAGCTACAAGACAAATTATCTTCAACCCAGAACTCCACAGAGAGTCTTATCAACAGAACTAACGAAGCAGAAAACAGAATTTCAGACCTTAAGGATAAAGTGGGAGTACTAACCAGCTCAATGGAAGAGGTTGTTAAGCCAAAAAGATACTTGAGAGTAATATCCAAGAGATGTGGGACACCCTGAAGAAGCCTAACATGCGTACTCATGGAATGCCAGAGCAAGAATCTCAAAATACCACCCCTGAGGAAATTTTCAAATGATCATCAAGGAAAACTTTCCTCATATGAAAAAAGAGAGGCCCATCCATATACAAGAGGCATTCCGTACCCCAAACAGATACGACCAAAACAGAAGCACGCCACGGCAAATAATAGTTAAAACACTCCACATTCAAGATAAAGAACTGGTGCTGAGAGCTTCAAGGGAGAAAAAACAAGTCACTTTTAAAGGTAAACCTATTAAAATAACAAATGACTTCTCAGTCGAAACAGTAAAAGCAAGAAGAGCTTGGAGACACATACTTCAAGTATTGAATGAGCAAAAATGTCAACCCAGGCTGATTTACCATGCAAAACTATCCGTCATGATCGAGGGAGAAAGAAAAATCTTCCAGCACAAAGACAACTTGAAGGGATACATGTCCACCAAACCAGGCCTTCAAAAAATGCTAGAAATGATACTCAAGCGTGAAGAAAAAAACAGGCATATCCAGGAGAACAAAAGGCAAGTATAACACCATTAAAAGCGAAGCAATATACTTATAAAAACTACTAAACATAACAATGCCTTCAAAAAATCCTAGAACTGATACTCTAGCTTGAAGAAAAGAAAAAGCGTATCCAGGAGGACAGAAGGGAAGTATAATACCACCAAACGTAAATATCGAACAACATGCTTACAAAATCTACTAAACATAAAAAATGTCCAGAATTAAAAATAATTCCTCCATTATAACATTAAATGTCAATGGTATTAACTCGCCGATTAAGAGACACAGATTACAAACTTGGATTAAAAACCACAATCCAACAATCTGCTGCCTTCAGGAAACTCATCTGACCACAAAAGATAGGCACATCCTAAGAATGAAAGGCTGGTCCAAAATCTTACAAGCTAATGGAACCAGGAAACAGGCAGGGGTAGCAATTATGCTTTCAGACAAAGTGGACTTCAAACCAAAGAAAATCATAAGAGACACAGATGGATACTACATTTTAGTCACAGGTACAATTCACCAGGAAGACTGCACAATCCTGAACATTTATGCACCCAATACGGGCCCCTCCACATTCATTAAGAAAACCCTACAGCGTCTAAAGCAAGAAATCAACCCCCAAACGATAATTCTTGGGGACTTCAACACCGCCCTCTCAACATGGGATAGATCAATAGGTCAAAAGCTTAACAGAGACACTTTGGAACTTAATCAAACCCTTAAAGAAATGGACCTTACAGATCTCTATCGAACTTTTCACCCACGCACACGGAACTTTCTCCAAAATAGATCACATATTGGGCCACAAAACGAATCTACACATATACAAAAAAGTTGAAATTCTAACCCGTGCCCTATCAGACCACCACGGCCCAAAGCTGGACATCCACAACACATCAAACAAGAGAAAATACACCAACTCCTGGAAACTTAACACTGTGATGCTGAATGAGAACTGGATTCAGGAAGAAATTAAAAAGGAAATTCAAGATTTCCTGAAAGTGAATGATAACGAAAATACAACTTACGAAAATCTCTGGGACACAATGAAAGCTGTTCTAAGAGGTAAGTTCATAGCTCTTAATGCCTACATCAAAAAAATGGAAACATCAGAAATAAACAACTTAACAATGCAGCTTAAAGCTTTAAAGAAACTAGAGCAATCTGATCCCAAAGTAGTAGAAGAGAGGAGATTAGCAAATAAGGGGAGAAATATCTGAAATCGAGATTAAGAAAATGATAGAAAAAAATCAACCAGTCAAAAAGGTGGTTCTTTGAAAAAATCAATAAGATTGATACACCCCTAGCTAAATTAACCAAAAGCAGGAGAGAGAAAACCCAAATTAACAAAATCAGAATGAACATGGAGTTATCACTACTGATACCCAAGAAATCCAGAGAATTGTAACATCATATTTCAAAAACTTATACTCTGTGAAGTTTGACAACACAAAAGAGATGGATGAATTTCTAAGTAAACACAACTTACCTAAATTGAATCAGGAAGTTGTGAATTATTTAAATAGTCCTATAACATATAAGGAAATTGAGGAAGTAATCTCGAATCTTCCCACCAAAAAATGTCCTGGACCAGATGGATTCAGCACAGAGTTCTACCAGACATTTAAGGAGTTAATAATACCAATACTCCTTAAACTGTTCCATAAAATAGCAAAGGAAGGAACACTACCAAATTCCTTCTATGAAGCTAATATCGTTTTAATCCCAAAACCTAATAAAGACTCACTTAAGAAAGAAAACTATAGGCCGATCTCTCTGATGAACACGGACGCAAAGATTCTCAACAAAGTTTTAGCAAATCGGATTCAAAAACATATTAAAAAGATTATTCATGGGGACCAAGTAGGCTTCATCCCCGGCACACAAGGTTGGTTCAACATACGCAAATCAATAAATGTAATTCATCATGTAAACCAGTCCAAAGTCCAAGACCACATGATACTCTCGACAGATGCAGAAAAGCTTTTGACAAGATCCAACAGCCTGTTATGATCAAAACGCTAGAGACAGTAGGAATGGAAGGAACCTTTATCAATATAATAAAAGCTGTATACAAGAAGCCCACAGCAAGGATTATGCTCAATGGGGAACAATTGGAAGCATTCCCACTTCGATCAGGAACTAGACAACGCTGTCCACTCTCACCACTTCTATTCAATATTGTACTTGAAGTCTTAGCTGAAGCCATAAGACAAGAAAGGGACATAAAAGGGATTCGAATCGGCAAGGAAGAAGTCAAGCTA
Organism: Typhlomys cinereus; assembly: GCA_023101885.1. Classification (NCBI taxonomy): domain Eukaryota; kingdom Metazoa; phylum Chordata; class Mammalia; order Rodentia; family Platacanthomyidae; genus Typhlomys; species Typhlomys cinereus. Next base: position 1,139,889 of record JALPQD010000532.1, on the reverse strand, counting down.
TCCCATTTGCAGATGACATGATCTTATACCTGAGTGATCCCAAAAACTCCACCAGGAAGCTCCTGGAACTAATTGAGAAGTTCCAGCAGGGTGGCAGGATACAAAATAAATGTGCAAAAATCAGAGGCCTTCGTATATGCCCAGAATGAAAGAAGTGAAAAAGCCTTGAGAGAAACAATCCCATTTACTATAGCCCGTAAAAAATGTAATATCTTGGTATAAACCTAACCAAGGAGGTTAAAAGACCTTTACAATGAAAACTTTAAAACCCTAAAGAAAGAAATTGCAGAAGACACCAGAAGGTGGAAAGACCTTCCATCTTCCTGGATTGGCAGAATCAACATCGTAAAAATGACCATCCTAGGGCTGGAGAGGTGGCTCAGGGGTTAAGACTCCGCCTTGCAGGCGGAAGGTCCTGAGTTCGGATCCCAGATCCCACGTATAGACGCCAGGCGGAAGCAGGGGCAGCCTGCGCTTCTGGTCCTGGTAGGGTGGAGCCTGTGAATCCCGGGGCAGAAGGATGTGGAGCCGTCCATGGTGGCTCTCCCGAATTCGTCCGTGGTTCTACACACACACACAAATTCACAATTGAATAAATAATAATAAAAATTTTAAAAAAATGACCATCCTACCAAAGGCAATATACAAATTCAATGCTATACCAATAAAATCCCAAAGTAACTCTTTGAAGAAGTTGACCAATTAATCTCAAAATTCATATGGAGGCACAAAAAGACCCAGGATAGCAAGACAATCCTGAGTAACAAAAACACTGCTGGAGGTATTACCATACCGAACCTTAGTCTGTATTACAAATCCATAGTTATAAAAACAGCCTGGTACTGGCTCCAAAATAGACACACAGATCAATGGATAAGGATTGAAGACCCAGATATAAGCCCACAAATTACAGCCATTTGGTCTTTGACAAAGGGCCCAAACAATCCAATGGAAAAAGAACAGCATCTTCAACAAATGGTGCTGGCAAAACTGGATCTCCACATGCAGAAGATTAAAGCTGGACCCATACTTGTCACCATGTACAAGACTTAATTCCATATGGATCAAGGACCTTGACATAAGGCCAGAGACTATAAAAACCATAGTTGAAAGGATAGGGAACTCCCTCGAGCTGATTGGGCTAGGCCAACATTTCCTAAACAGACATCCAATGGCACAGTCACTGCTACCAACTCTCAACAGTTGGGATCTTGTGAAATTAAAGAGCTTCTGTTCAGATAAAGAGATTGTAACATGAGCTCAAAGGCAACCCACAGAATGGGAGAAAAATCTTCACTAACCACACATCTGATAGAGCTCTGCTGTCCAGAGTGCACAAAGAACTTAGAAACTAAACATCAAGGAAACCAATGGCCCAATTAAAAAATGGGCCCTGGAACTTAAAAAACACTTTACCAGGGATGAAATTAAAATGTCTAACAAATATCTTAAAAATGCTCCATTTCCTTAGCCATCAGGGAAATGCAAATCAAAACTTCCCTGAGATATCATCTCACCCGGTCAGGATGGCAAAATCCCACAATACAAACACAACAAATGCTGGAGAGGATGTAGAGAGAGGGGAACTCTCTTACATTGCTGGTGGGAGTGCAGGCTCATACAGTCACTCTGGTGAGCCGTCTGGAGATTCTTAAAGAAACTAAAGATTGAAATGCCATATGACCCTGCTATTCCACTTTGGGTATAACCCCCCATACAGCAAAGGTTCACCTTGATAGCACAAGCACAACCATGTTCATAGCAGCACTGTTTACAATAGCAAAGACATGGAATCAACCCAAATGTCCAACAGTTGACGAGTGGATAAGAAAACCGTGGTACATCTATACAATGGAGTACTACTCAGCTATCAAAAAATGATGAATTACTGGAATTTGCCGGGAAATGGATGTCTTTAGAAACAATTATATTAAGTGAAGTATCCCAGACCAGAAATTAAGCACCGTATGTACTCCCTAATAGGTGGCTCCTAGTACCAAACCCACCCAGCCCATCTTGAGACACTTCATAGGTAAATCTATGTATTACCTACAGTAATTGCAAGGATTATGAACAGGAGGATGGGGTGGAGGGCCACACCAGAAACAGGAGAGAGGTGACATGTTACAGTAGAGAAAATAGGCCTCCATAAGGACTGCAAGAAAGTATGTGACACCTAGTTAAGTTCACAATTCGTTCCTGATCATTTACAACTAAGGGGGTATGAATTCACCAGAAGGGGCGGGCATATAGTCCGGCAGATTAAAAAGTAACCATTTTGCAAATGGGTGATTGACCCCTCCCATTGCCAATGCCATATGACCCTGCGATTCCACTTTTGGGTATAAGTATTACATCTCCCCTTGATGTGCTATTATAATAAGACTCCAGTTTAACACCTTTCCTGTCTCTGGCCAGGGGTGAATACAGTGCCCCATCACGATGGAGTGACGGGCATTGCAGGAGCAACAAAATTGCAAAAGAAAATCAACGAACCACTATCCAGAACGTCGAGACTCTATATCAACCACCTAGAACTAGGCCAGACTAATCTCTCCCCATCCTGAAGCTCAGGAACATTTGCGGAAGAGGGGGCGGTAGAGTGTAAGAGCAAAAGGATGGGAGGAGCAATGATTTGCAAGATACTCCACACAAGTTAGGGCCGAAGCAATCATAATTGGACATTGCATGCCCAGCGCAATGTCCAACACACTATTGACCTCACAAAGTCTAGCATCTGCTAAAGGCACCAAGATCCTTGGAGGCAAGGGATTGACAGCCAAAATAGTGTTCCTATGCTTAAGGGAACACAGCAAAGGTTCAGGGAAATGCCACTGGGGTCCTTGTACGTCATCGGAGAGGAGGGCCCAGAGGAGAATCAGGCATGCACAAGAAAGACTCTGGGAATTGGGGCAGGACTCATGGGGGGGATGGGGCCGGAGGGGTGAGGGGAGCGAGAGTAGGGGTTCGGGGGAGGAGGAGGGAGGGAGGGAACTGGTGAACCTATTAAGTTTGTATGAGCTGAAATAAATTAAAAAATGTATTAAAATAAAAAAAAGAAGGTCGTGAAATCTTCAGAAGATGGAGCCTTGTGTTAAGGCACCAGCTTGTAAATCTGGTGATGAAGCGATGTCCCTGCAGCGGAAGGAGAGAACCGACTTCTAAAAGTTGTCTCTGACCACCACTTGTGTACCATGGCAAACAGGTACATACGTTCCCTACCTTCTTCCCCTCTGCCCCTCAAATAAATTATTTTTAAAAGAAAGATGTGAATCTTGCTGGAGGGAAAAAAATCTCTTGGAGGAAGACATTTGGGTTTCTGTGGCCCACCCCTACATCTTGTTCTCTCTCTGCTTCATGACTGCTGATGGAATCAAGTCAGTTTCAGGCTTCTTACACCAGGCCATTCCCACCAGGGGGATCCAGGGAGACTCTGCTTCCTAAATTTCCATAACCACAAAACAGTGCTACCTTCTTTGTCTAAAAACAGTATTTAATTCATATGCCACACAATGCGCCCATGGGACTGTTTTTCATATACGCCATGATAAATGCTTTGACTAGCTAGGCATTTGATGGTAAAACTGGCAGTGACCGGCTTGGTGTCTTGGTCTCTGCAAGTGGTGTGTTATTTGCACTCCTACCTACATCGAGTCTGCAAAAGATGTGCATAGATACATGTAGGCAAGTGCATGCTACTCCCCTCTCTTACTGGCCAGTGTCTCAGCCTCTTTCCACTGACAATGGTACCAGAGCTCTGAAGGATGGATGTCATGGCTTATCTGCATCTCATTATATGTATTCATTTGATATACTCTGATTAGGTAAGTTTGGATTCAATTCAGTCAATTAGATATGTACAGTAATAAAATCACATGGTAAAAAAGTAACAAGGATAATACCAGATAAGACTTGAAAACACACACACAACTTAACTTTCCATGGTATGTCAAGGGGAAAAATATTCTGTTTGCACAGATGCAAGAAGCAGCACTTGTGGGGACACTCTGTAAAGAATTCAGAATGGTGGGTACATAAAAGCTCAAGCGTTATTATACACCATCATCCAGAATAGCATATGCAAAACGCTGAAAAAAAACCCTAAGGAATTCAATTTTACATTTTAAGAGGTCTCGGCAACTTTCTTGACAGATGTGAGTTAATACATACTATTTCAACGGAACCACTCCACTATTCGGGAAACGTCAAAGCATCAAGTTCTATTCAGGTGCATCAAACCTTCTAGCAGGGCCAGAGAGATGGCTCAAGGGTTAAGACTCTGCCTGGCAAACAGAAGGTCCTGAGTGTGGATTCCAGGTGCCACGTTAAAATGTAAAAATGCCAGGTGGAAGCAGTCTGCACTTCCAGCCCTGGTGGGCAGGGCCTGGGAAATCCCAGAGCAAAGCAAAAAGAGGAAGAAGCCATCCAGGTTCATCCCCAATATCACCACAGGGACTCGGTGTGCCCTCTGATACACACACACAGAGAGACACACACAAATAAAATAAATAAATTGATTTTAGGAGATGGGAGGGAGGGAGGGGGAGGCACCAGCACAGGGGGAGGAAGGAACAGGGGTGAAAGGAAGGAGGAAAGGGGAGAGAGTGAAATGGGGATGACTGGGGAAGGAAGGGAGGAGGGAGAGGATGGGGGTACCTATTGAGCTTCTGTGATTAGGAAAAAATAAAATGTGGAGAAAAATCTTTAAAAAAGAAAATAAACAAATTGACTTTTTAAAAATCTTGTAACATACAACAGGGATATCGGCAACATTAACCCTCAAAAATCACACATCTGAGTTGGAAAAAAGAAGCAAATAATAAAATAAATCACAAAACTCATATGGTTTTAAATAAGCTTATGATTTGTGTTGGCCACATTCATAGCTAACCTAGATACATCATAAATGTTCAAATTCCGTTTGTCGATAAAAACGTATGGATACATATTCACATTTATTTGTCAACAAAAATGTATGGATATGGAAATAAAATGAAAGGAAAAAATAGGTTGAATAAAAATGGTTTGATAAACTACAAAGCAGTAAGTCATGAATAAAAGGATTAAATAATGCCGAAATCATTTTCGATCAACATATAATGATCTTTTAGGCAGTTACCTAAATGTAGTTTCAAATAAAAGGGGCATAAATAGGGAACTAAAACAAAAAAATCACAAATCCAGAATCATGTCAAGATTTCAAAGCACTTCTATAAAATCACAGAATAAATCAAAATAATAATAGTGTAATGGAAATGAAGAATATCATCCATCATAGGAATTGTGTGATACTGCAGAATTGTTCAATCAATAAGGACACAGTAAAAATCTTGGTAGGAGGGTATGGAACATTCAGCAACACAAACTATATTCGGAGGTCAGGAAAAAAAATTTACACATTGAAAAATCACAAAAGTTAGGGCTGTAGATATGGCTCAGTGGAAGAGTACCTGCCTAGCATGGGCAAGACCTTATAAAAATTTCTGGAATTGCAATATATTATATGTATACTCCACGACGACATTGCAAAAACAGTGACAATAATACTGAAAATCCAAAGGAGACACAAAAAGTCCAACTACCTAAAGAAAGCACGAGATGATAATTGTCAGTATTTTCCCAAGAACTGTAAGGCTGGCACGTACTGCTGAAAGAACACAATCTCCTGATTGGAAAAGTTGCCTTGGAGGGATGGGGGTGAAGGGGGGGCGGTGAGTTACAGCATTCCCCTGTCCCATGGCCATTCTCGCTATCAGCAAGACTAGAAAGGCTTTGCAAAACCGGTGCAAACAAACCGAATTGAAGACAAGCTGAAATTCCTCTCCTTCCTCCACGCCTGAGAAATGTGAGCCAAGCTCAGGGGCACTTGTCAGGAACTGTGGAGATGCACCTCAAAGGTAAAGCTTGCATTACTGTGGGCGAGGCCATGGGATTCGATCTTCCTGTGGACAATGAAAATGTTTCTAAGGGATGATCCCAGGAGGAAATTAAAGCGGGACCCGTGGAAGTGGGTGCGCGGACAGGACATTGCCCAGCACCCTAGTCCATGCACAGGCGGACTGCTGGCATCACCTCGCTGCAGATTTAGAGACGCTGGGAGGGAGCAGGGAGTGAGGTGATGCAGAACAGGACAGGACAGGGATAAGACTGGACCGGGGCCAGCACCGGACAGGACAGGTCAAAGGAGAGGTCAGGAGAGGGCCAGAAAGGCCCCGACAGGCTCTCAGGAACCGCCCGCGCACCAGGGACCCCTTCGCCTGCCGCGCAGGGACTCCACTGCCCCAGCGCAGGGCACATCGAGGTTCCCGAAGCTGTCCAGGAGCCCACGAAGGAGGATCCGGGCCCCACGGCGACCTCACCATCTCTGGCTTCCTATGCGCGCGGGTGACCTTGCTGGAGGGGGGCCTGCAGGGGACAAAAATGAGAATCCCCTCAATCAAACTGAAGGAGGAAAAAAACCCAAATCCCACACCTGCGCCTCTCATTGGACAGCTCAAGCCGACTTCAAGGAACAGCGTCTCTAATTGGTGAAAGGTGCAGGACCCGCCTCCTTCCCCTGAGCCCGGAGACTAACGTCTTTTCTGAGTCACCAACGTACTGAAACTGCTCGTTGGGCCAACAGCCTGTGTCTCTGGACTGAATCTGGGCCAGCTGCGGGATCGCTGCAATTAAGGACGAGGGACCCCTAGATTTACAACAGGTACCTACCTCCTCCTGCTTTTGCTCCTGGTTCTCATGTTCCCAAGGAAAATAACCGCCAAATGGCTTAAAGGACCAGGAGATTATATTGAGATGTAGGATACTTAGTGACAGCATTTTCGTATCCAGTTTGGCAGGAGAGCTCATAACCAACCCCAGGAGTTGAGGGAACTGGCCACTCCATATGCACAGGCAGCTGAGAGAGGGACAATCTTTATTGGGAAGACCTGCATGTCTGGCCATGTATACCAAAGGAAGCCAGTTTCCTCCACCACTTCCTTCCATTTTATTGGTCTGTCCAGGCCAAGTCACACGCATCATCATGGGCTGGGTCTTGCCCATCCATTAGACTATCTCCTGCAGGCTCCCTTGGGATTTAACTCAGCTACTAATTTCTCACGACCCTGCCCAGACCTCAGAGCTTCCAGTTACCAAGTTGAACCAGTTATAATCTACCGATGACAAGGGATTGATGATTGCTTAACATTCTCGTTACAGTTCATAGTCCAGCTTGGCAAGAGAAGTTCATACCAAGGTCAGGAACCAAGAAAACTGGCCACACCACATCCACAAGAATTGCCGAGAGTAGGGCAAACCTCCTCACCAGCCAGTCTGTGAGTCTGCCAAAGAATACAGAAGTGTGCCAACTAACTGAAACACTGCTGTCTATCTTATTCACCTGTCATTTCAAATGACAGTTGCACCCCTACCACTCTCCCCAGCTCATGTGTTTGAATCCTTAACTGTTGCTAATATTTGGGAAGGTCACAACGAAACTGTTATGGTCGCATTTCAATGTGAATTTGAGAGTTGCAGACTGTTTGGGGGCAGCTGTGGAAGATTAATGGTTAGAATGGCCCCTGAACAAGCCTATAGATACTTGACTGATTACTGTGGAGAACCCAGCCCATAGTGGGTGGTACTTCCCAGTGGTGGATCAGACAATAGGAGGTGCAAGGAAGGACTTGCTCTTCCCTGATCCGGTGTCGACTTGCTGTGGAGTTCACTCTGCCTCCACGTTGTACGCCTTGGAGCATCCTGGCTCCCTTTGTTGCTGCTGCTGCTGCCTCTGTCCTTGGCTGACTTGGAGTTTCCCCTTTTCCACCTCGTGTTGCTGTTCCCGCTGCCTTTGGAGGCTGGTCCCTGGGCCTTGCTGCTGGTCGCTGTTCGTCTCCGACGTTGGAGCCCAGCTGTTCTACACCGACATTGGAACTCAGCGCCTTCGACCTTCCAGAGGAGCAAAGGCTTGAGATTTTCTTGGGATCTTTGGGCTTTGTGGAACATTCCAGCCAGAAAAGAGGCTGCTGGGGGCGGCTACCTCGAAGGACACTATTTTTACTGTGAGTTGCTTTTTCAGTAAACTTGTTTATGTATGTATATGTATAAGCATACATTACCTTCTATAGATTCTGTTTCTTCAGAGAATCCTGACTAATACAGACAGGTTTAGGAGATGGAGCCTTGCTGGAAGAAGGCAATCAGAAGGCGTGGACCTTGAAGTTGTATAGTCTTGCCTTGCTTGAGTGAATGAGTCTGTTCTTCAGCTTGCACGAGCAGCTCTCAACCTCCATGATGGATGTAACTGAGGCGTCCTCCAGCTTCTGCCACAAGCCACGCCTTTTCCGTCCTTGAAGGACTGTATATCCCCTCTGGAACCGTTACCTGAATATTCGCCCTTTCTTTAAGTTAACTTGGGTTGGAGTCTTGTCTCAAGAGCAACAGAAAAGAGTAATCGGTACACCATCTGAATGATCGGACCCACTATGGACTGGGTCTTTGGTCATGGATTAGGCAATCTCCCACAGAGTGACTCAGGGTTTGACTTAACTAGTTCTTCACATGCACACCCAAAGGCTTGGCCTTCAACTCTCAGGTTGGCATATGTAACTAACTACCACATTTTCTGCCAAGAAAATTAAAACACATCAACCTGGGAATGTGGGAATGCAATTATTTAATGTGTGTGGAAATTGGAGTTATGTGACGGGGGTTTCTAAAAATATTTAACTAAGGAGAGAGAAAACTATAAAGAGAGCATGCATGGATGCATGCCTCTTATATGTGTAGATCAGCCACCCTGGCTCAAACTCATGAGCATCAGGTTCACAGAGAGACCTTGACTCAAATAAAAAAGAGCAGGGGCTGGAGAGATGGCTCAGCGGTTAAGCCTCTGCCTTGCAGGCAGAAGGTCCTGAGTTCGGATCCTAGACCCCACGTATAGACACCAGGTGGAAGCGGGGGCAGCCTGCGTTTCTGGTCCTGGTAGGGTGGAGCTGTGAGTCCCTGGGCAGAGTAAGCAAAGAGGAGGTGGAGGCGGTCCATGGTGGTTCCCGAATTCGTCTGTGGTTCTACACACACACACACACACACACACACACACACACACACACTCACGTACAATTGAATAAACAAAAAATATATTAAAAAAAGTAAAGAGGGGATGTGATCGACAAAGACATACCACCTTAATCTCTAGCCGCCATATGCACCCAAGAGTGTGTTTGCAAACACCCACACTGACAAATGTTGGAAGAGAACACAGAGATCCATGTTAATAGAAGACTTTATTAGATCAACAAACATGGTCATGGCTTTAAAATGTGAGAGTATCAGAGAGAAATGAAGGTTGATTGTAGGAAGAGATACTAACCACAGTGGTCCTAGGAGTGCATGTAGGGAAGATTTCTGCAGAAAGGTCTTGTGATGAAGGGAAGCATTATTTTTACACTTTCTTTCCTTCATTTTGTGTGGTTTAGCAGAGGGCACCGCATGTGTCTCTGGAGGACCAAGGGTGACTTAAAAATCATCCTGGATTGCTTTTACCTCCTTTTTGCTTCACTCTAGGATTTCCCAGGCTCTGCTTTCCAGGGCCACGTGTGTAGGCTTCTAGTCATTTCCACCTGACACTTTTACATAGGGTCTGGGATCCAAACTCAGAGTCTTAACCCCTGAGCCATCTCTCCAGCCCATTTTTTTTTAGACCTTTTCTAATGTGGTAGGAAGTTTGCCATCACGGGACACAGATACACAGGGGTCAAATAGATAATGAGAATGAAAAATTTGTTAGGCTGTTTAGAAAGAGTAGAAAGGCCATGCTTTGAAGATCACCCCCCACCCCCCATTGCTGGTATATCCTGAAGGAACACATCCTACTGATCTGGAGGGACTGACTAATCCTCCACAGAGATCAGGTCGCCCATTCCCCCAAACCTCTGTTTATGAAAGGATATGAAGATGAGCTCCATTGCAGGTCAGCTGAACCGTGAGGTAAGGCACAAGATCAACTAGGCTGGGCACAATATTAACAGACACATGAGATGTAGGGTACCAACACCTATCACATTTGCAAAAATGGAGCTAACCAATGAGGAACAGCCACTATACCTTGGGCAAGCCTAACTCCATAATACCCCTGACCCTGCCAACCATCCGATGGCCCCTCACAGAATCCATGTATGTGAGTTCCTTTCTTTTTCTCCCCTAATAAACTCTGCCTTAATCATCTACATGTTCTCAATGTGTGAGGATCACCAAGGTGTTACTGGAAAAACAGATGATATGGCAGAGGCTGGAGAGAGAGCAGAGGTTAAGACTCTGCCTCATAAGCAGAAGGTCATGAGTTTAGATCCCAGGTCCCACATAAAACAATCAGGCGGAAAGGGCTGTGGCCTGTGCGGCCTGGTCTTCTGACCCTGATGGGCAGAGCCTGGGAGATTCCAGAGCAAAGCAAAAAGTAGATACAAGCAATCCAGGATGATTCCCAAAGTCACCTTTGGTCCTCCACAGGGACACACAAGGCTCTATGATACACACTCTCTTTCTCTCACACACAATTTAAAAAAGATGATGTAGCAGGTCATGCATAGCAGCTGAAGCCTGGCAGTGAGGGGAAGGGGCCTACAAAGGAAAGCAAAGCCTAAAGTTACAGTGGAAGCCACAGGATGTTGGAGATGACAGAACCATCACGTATGTGCTAAGGAAAGCTTCAGGCATGGAATGGAGTCCACTCAAGCAAGTAGCTGTGTGTACTGCAGGCATTAAGACTGGAGAGCTGAGACCACCGGACCTCGAACTCAGTTGATGACACTATGTGTCTGTCAAAGATTATGAACAGTGAGCAGCAGGAGTTGCCATTTGCCCTGCTGGTTTTTGGTCTTGATTTACGGTTTGATAGCTCATATTATGCCCTGATTCTTCAATTTTGAAATTGAAATGTTTACTCTGATGTTGGAAGAATGCAACTTTTTTAACTTCATTCATTTAGCGTGTGTGTGTGTGTGTGTGTGTGTGTATCAGAGGGCATGGTGTGTCACTGTGGTGGACCAAGGGTGACTTTGGGAATCATTCTGGATTGCTTCTATCTCCTTTTTGCTTTGCTCGCGAATTTCTCAAGTTCTGCCTTCCAGAACTAGAAACTACTGTTTCCACCTGACGTTTTTACATGGGATCTGGGATCTAACTCAGGACCTTTTGTTTTCAAGGCAGAGTCTTAACCCTTGAGCCATCTCTCCAGCCTGCAACTTTTTTTAAAGACACTCAGTTAAGAGATTTTGGACTTTTTAAATGTTGGAACTGTTAACGAATACAAGAACTTTTAACGTGGGACAATGAGAACTTTTAAATTTGACTTAATACGTATTATAAGTATGAAACTATGGAGACAATAGGTGGATGGTTATGGCCAAAAGGTGGTATGCGTTAGTGTCATGTGACTTCCCTGCCAGGTGGACTTTAACTAGGAACCTGTGTAGAATTAAATGCTAAGTTGCATGGATCAGGTATTTTTGTTGCAGTACTGTTTAATAAAATTAATACAATCTTCAGTAGTTTACTTATAAACTAAATGATGAAAGAACATATTTCACATGGAATAAAAAATTGTCAAATAAGTATTATTTCAACATTGAAACTATATCAGCACCTTATTTTCATGGGAAAAATAATTATAGAAAATGACTAATTACAAGTGAACTGAACTCAGATGAAATGTAAAGATTTCAAATGAAAGTATTAAGTCCAACAATGAAATAGCACCAGATTCATAAATAGTAATACAGTTAGGTGGGAAACATGAAAAATCAAGACAACATAATTCCTTCATATAGCACTAACTTTACAGTACAGAAATCTAGTGGGAGTGAGTTGGAAGAACTCTCACACAGACAACTCAAAAAAATAATTGTAAGACTCTGTAACACTATTTCTTTTGAACAATAGAAAAACATCATCTGTGCCACAGTGAGCAGAGTTGAATATTCCTCATGCAAAATGATGTTGACCGAGGATTGTGGAATTTCAGACAGGTAAATAGCCTTCATAGGGTTTAGTTGAAGATGGGTCTTGATCCAATCTGAAACTTTCACCTTTACTTCACATTCACCTCATATACATATGCTAAAGGAAACTTGATAAAAATTAAATAACTTTGTGCATAAAGGGAAGTTTATGCCTAATGGATCACTGGAAAGTATCTTCTGTACCTGAATGTTGCAAAGCATTTGACATATTGGCACATTACGAAGTTAGGACTCTTCAATTCTGAACATTCAAAGTCAATGCAATTTAAAGAAAAATTGAGATTAAATCAGTTTGCACTGAGATGTATTTGGATCATTTGCTTAGTTCTCAGATTTCATCACTGTAACTTTAGTGTAAATTTCTTTCTCATTGTAACAGTTACTCTTAACTATTGCTGTGAGAGAACACTCCAAGTCGATCAACTTAAGGGAGAAAGGGAGGTTTATTCAGCTTACGGTTCCAGAGGGAAGGGACAGTCTCTCAAAGCAGAGGTGGCCTGGCTGGCTGGCCAAAGCTGGAAGAGGCTAAGTCACCGCAGACATCTTGGAGGCTGAGTGCTGGACACTGCTGGCAGCAAAGGCAGACTTCTCCACGAGGTAGGCTGGGACTAATCCACCTCAAGACCCACCCCTTGTGACCGCCTTCCTCCAGCAAGACTCCACCTCTCAAGGTACCATGACCTTGCCCAACACATGAGACTGTGGGGGACACATTTCAAACCATGACATTCCACCCCTGGCCCCCACAGGCTCATTGCCATCTCATTATGTAAACCATACTCAGTCCAACTTTAAAAGTCTTCATACACTACAATGGTAGTCCCAACAGTCCAAAAGTCCAAAGTCCAAAGCCTCCTGTAAAATCAAAATACAAGTTACATACTTCTAACATACAATGGCACAGAGGAAAAGGAAGGAATTGCAAAAGGAAGGAATGGGGCCATATCCAGGAAAGATCGGTCCATAACAAGACTGAAAACCAGCAGGACAAACTGCAAATCTCGTAGCTCCAAGTCCAACAGGTGAGCCTCTTGTTGAAATCATCTCAGTTCCAAAGGGCTTTGGTTCTATCCCTCCAATGCAGCCGCCCATAGAATACGTTGCTCTCTTGAGCTGGCTCCTCCCAGGGTATACATCTCTCCTTGGCAGGCGTCCCACGTTGTCTCTGGCATCTCTAGCATCTTTACTTCAATGGCAAACCAGGCTTTAATTCCACAGCACAAACTGGCCTTCTTGGTAGGCAGGCTTGGAGGACAACTCCATACATCTCCTCCCTCTTGCATCACTGATGCCTGTAAAACCAGAACCACGTGGACGACTTTGCCAAGACTGGCCTCCTTGAATCACGGCTGATTCTGCTTCTCTATGCTGGCCATGTCTTTCACTCCTGGGCAGTTGCTTGGTAAGAGAAACCAACTCTTGCTTTGGAACTCCACCTTTTAGCTCCAGTCTTCTGAAAGGATTTGCATTCTTATGAGTGGGAGGCTTCCCTGAGGATCTTGCCCTCAAGCTAGGGCCTCTCCTATTATTCAAATTGAGAGCAGCCTTTGATTTACAAATGGAGCTAATTTCTTCAACAGCCATTTTGTTCTCTGCTTCTTCCTGGTTCATCTCTTTAAGTTTGCCATTGTATTTTTCATCATTGGATCTTACAGTTTTTGCTTCTTCCTGCCTCATTCTTTGATCTTTTTCCTAACTCTGAAGACAACTAAAAAGTAGCCATATCACATTGTCAAGACTACATTGCTTTGAAATTTCCTCCGCCAAGCACTCCAGCTTAATTTCAGGCAAACTTTCAGGACGAGGGCAAAACTTCACTAAACTCTCGGCCAACACGGGGCTCCATGTGTCACTCGTCCACTTGCAAACACAGTCTCTGTTCAACTCTGGACCATCACAAGCTGGGCTTCCACTGTGTGCATCTCTCACAGCATTGCTCTCCTCTGAGCTCTCACAAGAAAGGTCCCTTTGGCCCAACAGCCAAGACGCAAAGACATTCTCAGCACAAAATCCCAAAGTTCTCCGTATTTCTCCTAACAAACAGTTCCAAAGGCACACGAGCCACATCGCAGCGTTGGCCATGCTTCTGGGTACCAACTTTTCTCAGCTTCACAAACAACTTCACTTTGTGGTACCAGCTGTCCTTAATCTCACAGCAATACCCCACTACCCAGTACCAATTTCTGTAACACTTACTCTTAACTATTGCTGTGAGAGAACACTCCAAGTCGATCAACTTAAGGGAGAAAGGGACGTTTATTCAGCTTACGGTTCCAGAGGGAAGGGACAGTCTCTCAAAGCAGAGGTGGTATGGCTGGCTGGCCAAAGCTGGAGGAGGCTATGTCACCGCAGACATCTTGGAAGTTGAGAGCTGCAGACTGCTTGCAGCAAAGGCAGACTTCTCCTCGAGGTAGTGTAGGACTAATCCACCCCAAGACCCACCCCTTGTGACCGCCTTCCTCCAGCAAGGCTCCACCTCTCAAGGTACCATGACCTTGCCCAACACATGAGACTGTGGGGGACACATTTCAAACCATGACACTCGTTGAATGTATATTACCTCACATTTCTCCTGAGATTTTGGTAGTCTTCCTCAACATTTTCTTCTCCCTCTCTTTTCCCTAAAAAGCAAAACCAAAAAAATTATTATTCTGCATTACACAAAAATTATAACATTCTAACTTTTTCTGTGGTATAAGGCATATTACATTCATCAACACGTTCCCTTTCAATATTCAATTCATGCAATGGCATCAATGGACAAGAAAACAGTTCTCTGACTGAATAAGGAAAGAAATTATAGGGGATTTTTTTACCTACAGACATCAAGTTGCTACAGGTTTCCATCATTACATCTCTGTAAAGTTTCTTTTGACAAGAATCCAACAAGGCAGACTCTCCAAGAGTGAAGTTCACAGCCACATCCTCAAAGGTAGTTGACTCCTAAAACAATTCACATACATTTATCAGAAAAATGGTGAAAAAACATTTATCAGAAAAATGGTGGAATGGTGAGTTCATTTCACGCTTTCATCTTCAAATAGTCACACTGAATCATGGCAAGTATGTATTTATCATTCACATTTACTCTCACCTCGTCACACAATTTTGGTAATCGTTTGGAATATAAAAGAGAAAAAAAGCAAGATTCCTTGCTGTTACACTGCTCCCAATTACTGGGTCTCTCTCACCTTATACAACAAGTTCCTACAAATTGGAACCCATGAAAAGAAAGACCTCCGTTAAGTCTGTACAACGATAAAAAATATCTGCCATCGAATATGATTCACTGTGAAGTCTGAGAACTTCTACTGGAATAGACATAACCAGTCAACTGTATAGAAGCTTGTTATTTTGCAACCAATAGATGATTTGGTATATTCCAGTAGGAGTATTGGTACACTCGTACTACCCCCTCTGAATGTTTGCATAGATTCAAACCACGACATGATCTCATCAAATTCCACAATTCCCAGATGAAAAAAAAATCCTGTCACTTCTCAGGTCAGACGATAAGTAACAAAACATCCAGTTGGATTTGATTCCATCTCACAGGAAGGAATACGAACCTAGTATTATAAATCTCATCAAAACAACTATGGTTGAAGGGGTCAAAGGCACCAGTGAGGAATCCACTGTTGTTCTGACAAAGAGGCATATTATCAAACTGCCTTCTAAATATTTATGTTTATACCCATAGACTAGTGCTTCTCTCGGCCATGGTAGGGCAGCTTCTCTTTGCAGTGGGTGATACTTAAACCAGTGATGGGAATTAAAAATCAGTGAAATGTTACCAAATAGCAAGAAATGGAGCTGAGAGAAACATTCACTGGGGAAGAGGGTTTATGGTAGAAGTATGAGGATCTGAATTTGAATTTCCACCACCCACATAAAATGCCCAGCATGGTCACACTCACTTATAATTCCAGCACTGTGGAGCTGAAGATAGGTGGATTCTTGCTGGCAAGTTCCTGGAGATTCCTTCTCCCAGCCTAGCTGTGGGTTCAGTGAAAGATCCTGTCTCAAGGAACAAAGAGATGCAGAGAGTAATGGAGCAGAACATTGACTGTCCTCCTCTGGACTCTGCATAAATACTTGTGTACATATACACACTGCTCCCCCACCACACACAAAATCAACAAAGAAAAAGTTAGCATAATCACAACAAATAAGGACTCTGGACTACAACAAGGAGACCAAGTTTAAGATTCCAGGAGACAGAAGGAAATAAGATTTAGAAAAACAACAATAACAACAACAAAAACGGGCACAGCGAATTTATTCTAAGAAACTACACAGAAAATTTCTTAAACAAGTAGATAAGAGGCATCCAAAACAAAAGACACCTAGAATCCAAAATGGATGAGAAGAACCATCATGACAAACAGTCAAGATGTCGAAAATACAAAGTACAGAAATACTAATAAAGGGTGTGGGGAAAAATGTTAGCTTACCTACAAAGGCAAATATATGAGAACATCATCAGATTTCTCATCAACAATTCTCTAACACCAGAAAGTCATAAAAGTAAAAAAAATAAATCTGCCAATACTGCTATATCCAAAACTATCTTTGAAAATTGACTGAGAAGGACATCTTAAGACAAGAATAAACTAAGACAGTTGAAGATAATCAAAATGAAATTATAGAAGATAATTGAAAAGAATACTATCCACAAAAAAGGAAGAAAGTCTATATCATGAGAGTATAAGAAAGAATACATTTCATGAGAGGAACTGATGAGCAAAACAAAACTAGGAAGAAAGTCCCAATATTTAGTGTTCAACACAGTAAACTCTTAGGACCAAAACAGGAAAAAGATTATGAAGCCAACTAGGCAGAAAAGCAAACAAAATCATGGGAATTAGCAAAGATCTCTGTAAGAACCTTAAATGCAAATGGATTCAAATCACCATTACACTCATGCAGACTAACTGACTAAAAACCTAGATCCAATTGTCTCTTGTCTCTAAAAAACACCTCATTGGTAAAAGACACCAAAGCCTGAGTGTCAAAGGAGAGAAAGGGCAAATCTATCCAGTGAATGGAAGCCAAGATCACTTCTCTACCTCCTGACTGCTGAAGCAATGTAATGAAAGGAGCAGGACACATTGCTGCCACCATGCCTTCCCCACCACGATGGGCCTTTTCCATCTGAAATTACAACCACCAAGTCCATAACAAACCTAAACATGTGGCAGGGTCAGTGTACTTGTGAGGAGACCCTGAAGCTCTAAAGATGAAACCTGGTTTATGGTGACAAGACCAAAATGTTGGAGAGGCCAAAACCACGTGACATCTGTCAATGAGGGTTACATACAAGAAAATGAGTTATTACAAGAGATATGTATTACAGGCAGCAAAGTTCGAGGAGTATCTCCACATAAGCTCTTTGGAACGGTGATAATTTCTTCAAGAGCCCCAGACATAGAGCTGGACATAAAACAACAAGATTTGATGTTTGCCTTACAGGGTTTCAGTCACGCACTACTCCATCTCTCCTCGTTGTGTTCCCATCTCTCCCTTTTGGAATGAGACTGTTTACTGTGTGACATTTATGCTGGAAATACTTTTTTTGTCTTGTTTTGTGTTTTTTATTATGTACAGCAGGATCGTGGTTAAGAGAGACCTGGGACTTTGGACCCGTGCTGAGGACTTCTAAAGTTGTACTAAATGCAATGTGCACCAAGAGATGTCATGAGACTGTGGGAGCCAGAGATAATGTGCTGTGGCTTGAATGTGAAATAAGTCCCATGGGCTTATTTGTTTGATCACTTGGTTCCCTGCCAGAGGAGTGCTTAAGAAGGTCGTGAAATTCCTTTCCCCACCCCGCTCCGCTGGTCGGGACGGGAGCGCGCGGTCCAGCCGGGCCTCACCCGCGACCTAGGTAAGCTCTGCCCGCGCCCTCCCACCAGAACCCCAGGTCAGCCCAAAGGGACCCAGCTCCTACCCCACCATCCAGACGGAGCCGCACCCAGGACCGAGGGACTAGGAGGACCTCCCCTTGCGCCCGGGACCCGCCCCAGATCCCCTTGGGTTAAATAGCTCCAGGACGCCGACGCCTCCATCCTCCCTTCCCCACTCCGCTCCGCCGGCCGGGACACGCGCACGGTCCAGCAGGGCCTCATCCGCGACCTAGGTAAGCTCCGTCAATTCAAAGATCTTAAGAGTTAAAACGACAATGCCAAAGTCAAAGTGCAAATCCATGAGAAGCAACACTCAAGTAAACAAATTTCCCACTGAAGAAATTAATCCCATAATGTTAGACTCTAACCAGAACAAACCCACGGAAAAAGGCCAAGAAAGCCTGACCCAGGATAACGACTTTCAAAATATGATCATTACCATGTTCAATACTATGAAAGAGGAAATCCGGGAGGAATTACATAATCGAATCAATCGCTTTGAAGAGGAACACAACAGACATTTGGAGGAGTTGAGAAAAACAGTGCAGGAAACAAAAACTGGCATAGAGCAGTTAAAACAGACTCAAGCAGAGTTTAAAACTGAGCTACAAGACAAATTATCTTCAACCCAGAACTCCACAGAGAGTCTTATCAACAGAACTAACGAAGCAGAAAACAGAATTTCAGACCTTAAGGAT
Organism: Typhlomys cinereus; assembly: GCA_023101885.1. Taxonomy (NCBI): domain Eukaryota; kingdom Metazoa; phylum Chordata; class Mammalia; order Rodentia; family Platacanthomyidae; genus Typhlomys; species Typhlomys cinereus. The sequence continues at coordinate 1,121,289 of JALPQD010000532.1, read as the reverse complement.
AAAGTGGGAGTACTAACCAGCTCAATGGAAGAGGTTGTTAAAGCCAAAAAGATACTTGAGAGTAATATCCAAGAGATGTGGGACACCCTGAAGAAGCCTAACATGCGTACTCATGGAATGCCAGAGCAAGAATCTCAAAATACCACCCCTGAGGAAATTTTTCAAATGATCATCAAGGAAAACTTTCCTCATATGAAAAAAGAGAGGCCCATCCATATACAAGAGGCATTCCGTACCCCAAACAGATACGACCAAAACAGAAGCACGCCACGGCAAATAATAGTTAAAACACTCCACATTCAAGATAAAGAACTGGTGCTGAGAGCTTCAAGGGAGAAAAAACAAGTCACTTTTAAAGGTAAACCTATTAAAATAACAAATGACTTCTCAGTCGAAACAGTAAAAGCAAGAAGAGCTTGGAGACACATACTTCAAGTATTGAATGAGCAAAAATGTCAACCCAGGCTGATTTACCATGCAAAACTATCCGTCATGATCGAGGGAGAAAGAAAAATCTTCCAGCACAAAGACAACTTGAAGGGATACATGTCCACCAAACCAGGCCTTCAAAAAATGCTAGAAATGATACTCAAGCGTGAAGAAAAAAACAGGCATATCCAGGAGAACAAAAGGCAAGTATAACACCATTAAAAGCGAAGCAATATACTTATAAAAACTACTAAACATAACAAATGCCTTCAAAAAATCCTAGAACTGATACTCTAGCTTGAAGAAAAGAAAAAGCGTATCCAGGAGGACAGAAGGGAAGTATAATACCACCAAAACGTAAATATCGAACAACATGCTTACAAAATCTACTAAACATAAAAAATGTCCAGAATTAAAAATAATTCCTCCATTATAACATTAAATGTCAATGGTATTAACTCGCCGATTAAGAGACACAGATTACAAACTTGGATTAAAAACCACAATCCAACAATCTGCTGCCTTCAGGAAACTCATCTGACCACAAAAGATAGGCACATCCTAAGAATGAAAGGCTGGTCCAAAATCTTACAAGCTAATGGAACCAGGAAACAGGCAGGGGTAGCAATTATGCTTTCAGACAAAGTGGACTTCAAACCAAAGAAAATCATAAGAGACACAGATGGATACTACATTTTAGTCACAGGTACAATTCACCAGGAAGACTGCACAATCCTGAACATTTATGCACCCAATACGGGCCCCTCCACATTCATTAAGAAAACCCTACAGCGTCTAAAGCAAGAAATCAACCCCCAAACGATAATTCTTGGGGACTTCAACACCGCCCTCTCAACATGGGATAGATCAATAGGTCAAAAGCTTAACAGAGACACTTTGGAACTTAATCAAACCCTTAAAGAAATGGACCTTACAGATCTCTATCGAACTTTTCACCCACGCACACGGAACTTTCTCCAAAATAGATCACATATTGGGCCACAAAACGAATCTACACATATACAAAAAAGTTGAAATTCTAACCCGTGCCCTATCAGACCACCACGGCCCAAAGCTGGACATCCACAACACATCAAACAAGAGAAAATACACCAACTCCTGGAAACTTAACACTGTGATGCTGAATGAGAACTGGATTCAGGAAGAAATTAAAAAGGAAATTCAAGATTTCCTGAAAGTGAATGATAACGAAAATACAACTTACGAAAATCTCTGGGACACAATGAAAGCTGTTCTAAGAGGTAAGTTCATAGCTCTTAATGCCTACATCAAAAAAATGGAAACATCAGAAATAAACAACTTAACAATGCAGCTTAAAGCTTTAAAGAAACTAGAGCAATCTGATCCCAAAAGTAGTAGAAGAGAGGAGATTAGCAAAATAAGGGGAGAAATATCTGAAATCGAGATTAAGAAAATGATAGAAAAAAAATCAACCAGTCAAAAAGGTGGTTCTTTGAAAAAATCAATAAGATTGATACACCCCTAGCTAAATTAACCAAAAGCAGGAGAGAGAAAACCCAAATTAACAAAATCAGAAATGAACATGGAGTTATCACTACTGATACCCAAGAAATCCAGAGAATTGTAACATCATATTTCAAAAACTTATACTCTGTGAAGTTTGACAACACAAAAGAGATGGATGAATTTCTAAGTAAACACAACTTACCTAAATTGAATCAGGAAGTTGTGAATTATTTAAATAGTCCTATAACATATAAGGAAATTGAGGAAGTAATCTCGAATCTTCCCACCAAAAAATGTCCTGGACCAGATGGATTCAGCACAGAGTTCTACCAGACATTTAAGGAGTTAATAATACCAATACTCCTTAAACTGTTCCATAAAATAGCAAAGGAAGGAACACTACCAAATTCCTTCTATGAAGCTAATATCGTTTTAATCCCAAAACCTAATAAAGACTCACTTAAGAAAGAAAACTATAGGCCGATCTCTCTGATGAACACGGACGCAAAGATTCTCAACAAAGTTTTAGCAAATCGGATTCAAAAACATATTAAAAAGATTATTCATGGGGACCAAGTAGGCTTCATCCCCGGCACACAAGGTTGGTTCAACATACGCAAATCAATAAATGTAATTCATCATGTAAACCAGTCCAAAGTCCAAGACCACATGATACTCTCGACAGATGCAGAAAAAGCTTTTGACAAGATCCAACAGCCTGTTATGATCAAAACGCTAGAGACAGTAGGAATGGAAGGAACCTTTATCAATATAATAAAAGCTGTATACAAGAAGCCCACAGCAAGGATTATGCTCAATGGGGAACAATTGGAAGCATTCCCACTTCGATCAGGAACTAGACAACGCTGTCCACTCTCACCACTTCTATTCAATATTGTACTTGAAGTCTTAGCTGAAGCCATAAGACAAGAAAGGGACATAAAAGGGATTCGAATCGGCAAGGAAGAAGTCAAGCTATCCCATTTGCAGATGACATGATCTTATACCTGAGTGATCCCAAAAACTCCACCAGGAAGCTCCTGGAACTAATTGAGAAGTTCAGCAGGGTGGCAGGATACAAAATAAATGTGCAAAAATCAGAGGCCTTCGTATATGCCCAGAATGAAAGAAGTGAAAAAGCCTTGAGAGAAACAATCCCATTTACTATAGCCCGTAAAAAAATGTAATATCTTGGTATAAACCTAACCAAGGAGGTAAAAGACCTTTACAATGAAAACTTTAAAACCCTAAAGAAAGAAATTGCAGAAGACACCAGAAGGTGGAAAGACCTTCCATCTTCCTGGATTGGCAGAATCAACATCGTAAAAATGACCATCCTAGGGCTGGAGAGGTGGCTCAGGGGTTAAGACTCCGCCTTGCAGGCGGAAGGTCCTGAGTTCGGATCCCAGATCCCACGTATAGACGCCAGGCGGAAGCAGGGGCAGCCTGCGCTTCTGGTCCTGGTAGGGTGGAGCCTGTGAATCCCGGGGCAGAAGGATGTGGAGCCGTCCATGGTGGCTCCCGAATTCGTCCGTGGTTCTACACACACACACAAATTCACAATTGAATAAATAATAATAAAAATTTTAAAAAAAATGACCATCCTACCAAAGGCAATATACAAATTCAATGCTATACCAATTAAAATCCCAAAGTAACTCTTTGAAGAAGTTGACCAATTAATCTCAAAATTCATATGGAGGCACAAAAAGACCCAGGATAGCAAAGACAATCCTGAGTAACAAAAACACTGCTGGAGGTATTACCATACCGAACCTTAGTCTGTATTACAAATCCATAGTTATAAAAACAGCCTGGTACTGGCTCCAAAATAGACACACAGATCAATGGATAAGGATTGAAGACCCAGATATAAGCCCACAAAATTACAGCCATTTGGTCTTTGACAAAGGGGCCCAAACAATCCAATGGAAAAAGAACAGCATCTTCAACAAATGGTGCTGGCAAAACTGGATCTCCACATGCAGAAGATTAAAGCTGGACCCATACTTGTCACCATGTACAAGACTTAATTCCATATGGATCAAGGACCTTGACATAAGGCCAGAGACTATAAAAACCATAGTTGAAAGGATAGGGAACTCCCTCGAGCTGATTGGGCTAGGCCAACATTTCCTAAACAGACATCCAATGGCACAGTCACTGCTACCAACTCTCAACAGTTGGGATCTTGTGAAATTAAAGAGCTTCTGTTCAGATAAAGAGATTGTAACATGAGCTCAAAGGCAACCCACAGAATGGGAGAAAATCTTCACTAACCACACATCTGATAGAGCTCTGCTGTCCAGAGTGCACAAAGAACTTAGAAAACTAAACATCAAGGAAACCAATGGCCCAATTAAAAAATGGGCCCTGGAACTTAAAAAACACTTTACCAGGGATGAAATTAAAATGTCTAACAAATATCTTAAAAAATGCTCCATTTCCTTAGCCATCAGGGAAATGCAAATCAAAACTTCCCTGAGATATCATCTCACCCCGGTCAGGATGGCAAAAATCCACAATACAAACAACAACAAATGCTGGAGAGGATGTAGAGAGAGGGGAACTCTCTTACATTGCTGGTGGGAGTGCAGGCTCATACAGTCACTCTGGTGAGCCGTCTGGAGATTCTTAAAGAAACTAAAGATTGAAATGCCATATGACCCTGCTATTCCACTTTTGGGTATAACCCCCCATACAGCAAAGGTTCACCTTGATAGCACAAGCACAACCATGTTCATAGCAGCACTGTTTACAATAGCAAAGACATGGAATCAACCCAAATGTCCAACAGTTGACGAGTGGATAAGAAAACCGTGGTACATCTATACAATGGAGTACTACTCAGCTATCAAAAATGATGAATTACTGGAATTTGCCGGGAAATGGATGTCTTTAGAAACAATTATATTAAGTGAAGTATCCCAGACCCAGAAAATTAAGCACCGTATGTACTCCCTAATAGGTGGCTCCTAGTACCAAACCCACCCAGCCCATCTTGAGACACTCATAGGTAAATGTATGTATTACCTACAGTAATTGCAAGGATTATGAACAGGAGGGATGGGGTTGGAGGGCCACACCAGAAACAAGGAGAGAGGTGACCATGTTACAGTAGAGAAAATAGGCCTCCATCAAGGACTGCAAGAAAGTAATGTGACACCTAGTTAAGTTCACAATTCGTTCCTGATCATTTACAACTAAGGGGGTATGAATTCACCAGAAGGGGCGGGCATATAGTCCGGCAGATTAAAAAGTAACCATTTTGCAAATGGGTGATTGACCCCTCCCATTGCCAAATGCCATATGACCCTGCGATTCCACTTTTGGGTATAAGTATTACATCTACCCTTGAATGTGCTCTTATAATAAGACTCCAGTTTAACACCTTTCTGTCTCTGGCCAGGGGGTGACATACAGTGCCCATCACGATGGAGTGAAGGGCATTGCAGGAGCAACAAAATTGCAAAAGAAAATCAACGAACCACTATCCAGAACGTCAGAGACTCTATATCAACCACCTAGAACTAGGCCAGACTAATCTCTCCCCATCCTGAAGCTCAGGAACATTTGCGGAAGAGGGGGCGGTAAGAGTGTAAGAGCAAAAGGATGGGAGGAGCAATGATTTGCAAGATACTCCACACAAGTTAGGGCCGAAGCAATCATAATTGGACATTGCATGCCCAGCGCAATGTCCAACACACTATTGACCTCACAAAGTCTAGCATCTGCTAAAGGCACCAAGATCCTTGGAGGCAAGGGATTGACAGCCAAAATAGTGTTCCTATGCTTAAGGGGAACACAGCAAAGGGTTCAGGGAAATGCCACTGGGTCCTTGTACGTCATCGGAGAGGAGGGCCCAGAGGAGAATCAGGCATGCACAAGAAAGGACTCTGGGAATTGGGGCAGGACTCATGGGGGGGATGGGGCCGGAGGGGTGAGGGGAACGAGAGCAGGGGTTCGGGGGGAGGAGGAGGGAGGGAGGGAACTGGTGAACCTATTAAGTTTGTATGAGCTGAAATAAATTAAAAAATGTATTAAAATAAAAAAAAGAAGGTCGTGAAATCTTCAGAAGATGGAGCCTTGTGTTAAGGCACCAGCTTGTAAATCTGGTGATGAAGCAGATGTCCCTGCAGCGGAAGGAGAGAACCGACTTCTAAAAGTTGTCTCTGACCACCACTTGTGTACCATGGCAAACAGGTACATACGTTCCCTACCTTCTTCCCCTCTGCCCCTCAAATAAATTATTTTTAAAAAGAAAGATGTGAATCTTGCTGGAGGGAAAAAAAATCTCTTGGAGGAAGACATTTGGGTTTCTGTGGCCCACCCCTACATCTTGTTCTCTCTCTGCTTCATGACTGCTGATGGAATCAAGTCAGTTTCAGGCTTCTTACACCAGGCCATTCCCACCAGGGGGATCCAGGGAGACTCTGCTTCCTAAAATTTCCATAACCACAAAACAGTGCTACCTTCTTTGTCTAAAAACATGTATTTAATTCATATGCCACACAATGCGCCCATGGGACTGTTTTTCATATACGCCATGATAAATGCTTTGACTAGCTAGGCATTTGATGGTAAAACTGGCAGTGACCGGCTTGGTGTCTTGGTCTCTGCAAGTGGTGTGTTATTTGCACTCCTACCTACATCGAGTCTGCAAAAGATGTGCATAGATACATGTAGGCAAGTGCATGCATACTCCCCTCTCTTACTGGCCAGTGTCTCAGCCTCTTTCCACTGACAATGGTACCAGAGCTCTGAAGGATGGATGTCATGGCTTATCTGCATCTCATTATATGTATTCATTTGATATACTCTGATTAGGTAAGTTTGGATTCAATTCAGTCAATTAGATATGTACAGTAATAAAATCACATGGTAAAAAAGTAACAAGGATAATACCAGATAAGACTTGAAAACACACACACAACTTAACTTTCCATGGTATGTCAAGGGGAAAAATATTCTGTTTGCACAGATGCAAGAAGCAGCACTTGTGGGGACACTCTGTAAAGAATTCAGAATGGTGGGTACATAAAAGCTCAAGCGTTATTATACACCATCATCCAGAATAGCATATGCAAAACGCTGAAAAAAAAACCCTAAGGAATTCAATTTTACATTTTAAGAGGTCTCGGCAACTTTCTTGACAGATGTGAGTTAATACATACTATTTCAACTGAACCACTCCACTATTCGGGAAACGTCAAAGCATCAAGTTCTATTCAGGTGCATCAAACCTTCTAGCAGGGCCAGAGAGATGGCTCAAGGGTTAAGACTCTGCCTGGCAAACAGAAGGTCCTGAGTGTGGATTCCAGGTGCCACGTTAAAATGTAAAAATGCCAGGTGGAAGCAGTCTGCACTTCCAGCCCTGGTGGGCAGGGCCTGGGAAATCCCAGAGCAAAGCAAAAAAGAGGAAGAAGCCATCCAGGTTCATCCCCAATATCACCACAGGGACTCGGTGTGCCCTCTGATACACACACACAGAGAGACACACACAAATAAAATAAATAAATTGATTTTAGGAGATGGGAGGGAGGGAGGGGGAGGCACCAGCACAGGGGGAGGAAGGAACAGGGGTGAAAGGAAGGAGGAAAGGGGAGAGAGTGAAATGGGGATGACTGGGGAAGGAAGGGAGGAGGGAGAGGATGGGGGTACCTATTGAGCTTCTGTGATTAGGAAAAAAATAAAATGTGGGAGAAAAATCTTTAAAAAAGAAAATAAACAAATTGACTTTTTAAAAATCTTGTAACATACAACAGGGATATCGGCAACATTAACCCTCAAAAATCACACATCTGAGTTGGAAAAAAGAAGCAAATAATAAAATAAATCACAAAACTCATATGGTTTTAAATAAGCTTATGATTTGTGTTGGCCACATTCATAGCTAACCTAGATACATCATAAATGTTCAAATTCCGTTTGTCGATAAAAACGTATGGATACATATTCACATTTATTTGTCAACAAAAATGTATGGATATGGAAATAAAATGAAAGGAAAAAATAGGTTGAATAAAAATGGTTTGATAAACTACAAAGCAGTAAGTCATGAATAAAAGGATTAAATAATGCCGAAATCATTTTCGATCAACATATAATGATCTTTTAGGCAGTTACCTAAATGTAGTTTCAAATAAAAGGGGCATAAATAGGGAACTAAAACAAAAAAATCACAAATCCAGAATCATGTCAAGATTTCAAAGCACTTCTATAAAATCACAGAATAAATCAAAATAATAATAGTGTAATGGAAATGAAGAATATCATCCATCATAGGAATTGTGTGATACTGCAGAATTGTTCAATCAATAAGGACACAGTAAAAATCTTGGTAGGAGGGTATGGAACATTCAGCAACACAAACTATATTCGGAGGTCAGGAAAAAAAATTTACACATTGAAAAATCACAAAAGTTAGGGCTGTAGATATGGCTCAGTGGAAGAGTACCTGCCTAGCATGGGCAAGACCTTATAAAAATTTCTGGAATTGCAATATATTATATGTATACTCCACGACGACATTGCAAAAACAGTGACAATAATACTGAAAATCCAAAGGAGACACAAAAAGTCCAACTACCTAAAGAAAGCACGAGATGATAATTGTCAGTATTTTCCCAAGAACTGTAAGGCTGGCACGTACTGCTGAAAGAACACAATCTCCTGATTGGAAAAGTTGCCTTGGAGGGATGGGGGTGAAGGGGGGGCGGTGAGTTACAGCATTCCCCTGTCCCATGGCCATTCTCGCTATCAGCAAGACTAGAAAGGCTTTGCAAAACCGGTGCAAACAAACCGAATTGAAGACAAGCTGAAATTCCTCTCCTTCCTCCACGCCTGAGAAATGTGAGCCAAGCTCAGGGGCACTTGTCAGGAACTGTGGAGATGCACCTCAAAGGTAAAGCTTGCATTACTGTGGGCGAGGCCATGGGATTCGATCTTCCTGTGGACAATGAAAATGTTTCTAAGGGATGATCCCAGGAGGAAATTAAAGCGGGACCCGTGGAAGTGGGTGCGCGGACAGGACATTGCCCAGCACCCTAGTCCATGCACAGGCGGACTGCTGGCATCACCTCGCTGCAGATTTAGAGACGCTGGGAGGGAGCAGGGAGTGAGGTGATGCAGAACAGGACAGGACAGGGATAAGACTGGACCGGGGCCAGCACCGGACAGGACAGGTCAAAGGAGAGGTCAGGAGAGGGCCAGAAAGGCCCCGACAGGCTCTCAGGAACCGCCCGCGCACCAGGGACCCCTTCGCCTGCCGCGCAGGGACTCCACTGCCCCAGCGCAGGGCACATCGAGGTTCCCGAAGCTGTCCAGGAGCCCACGAAGGAGGATCCGGGCCCCCACGGCGACCTCACCATCTCTGGCTTCCTATGCGCGCGGGTGACCTTGCTGGAGGGGGGCCTGCAGGGGACAAAAATGAGAATCCCCTCAATCAAACTGAAGGAGGAAAAAAACCCAAATCCCACACCTGCGCCTCTCATTGGACAGCTCAAGCCGACTTCAAGGAACAGCGTCTCTAATTGGTGAAAGGTGCAGGACCCGCCTCCTTCCCCTGAGCCCGGAGACTAACGTCTTTTCTGAGTCACCAACGTACTGAAACTGCTCGTTGGGCCAACAGCCTGTGTCTCTGGACTGAATCTGGGCCAGCTGCGGGATCGCTGCAATTAAGGACGAGGGACCCCTAGATTTACAACAGGTACCTACCTCCTCCTGCTTTTGCTCCTGGTTCTCATGTTCCCAAGGAAAATAACCGCCAAATGGCTTAAAGGACCAGGAGATTATATTGAGATGTAGGATACTTAGTGACAGCATTTTCGTATCCAGTTTGGCAGGAGAGCTCATAACCAACCCCAGGAGTTGAGGGAACTGGCCACTCCATATGCACAGGCAGCTGAGAGAGGGACAATCTTTATTGGGAAGACCTGCATGTCTGGCCATGTATACCAAAGGAAGCCAGTTTCCTCCACCACTTCCTTCCATTTTATTGGTCTGTCCAGGCCAAGTCACACGCATCATCATGGGCTGGGTCTTGCCCATCCATTAGACTATCTCCTGCAGGCTCCCTTGGGATTTAACTCAGCTACTAATTTCTCACGACCCTGCCCAGACCTCAGAGCTTCCAGTTACCAAGTGGAACCAGTTATAATCTACCGATGACAAGGGATTGATGATTGCTTAACATTCTCGTTACAGTTCATAGTCCAGCCTGGCAAGAGAAGTTCATACCAAGGTCAGGAACCAAGAAAACTGGCCACACCACATCCACAAGAATTGCCGAGAGTAGGGCAAACCTCCTCACCAGCCAGTCTGTGAGTCTGCCAAAGAATACAGAAGTGTGCCAACTAACTGAAACACTGCTGTCTATCTTATTCACCTGTCATTTCAAATGACAGTTGCACCCCTACCACTCTCCCCAGCTCATGTGTTTGAATCCTTAACTGTTGCTAATATTTGGGAAGGTCACAACGAAACTGTTATGGTCGCATTTCAATGTGAATTTGAGAGTTGCAGACTGTTTGGGGGGCAGCTGTGGAAGATTAATGGTTAGAATGGCCCCTGAACAAGCCTATAGATACTTGACTGATTACTGTGGAGAACCCAGCCCATAGTGGGTGGTACTTCCCAGTGGTGGATCAGACAATAGGAGGTGCAAGGAAGGACTTGCTCTTCCCTGATCCGGTGTCGACTTGCTGTGGAGTTCACTCTGCCTCCACGTTGTACGCCTTGGAGCATCCTGGCTCCCTTTGTTGCTGCTGCTGCTGCCTCTGTCCTTGGCTGACTTGGAGTTTCCCCTTTTCCACCTCGTGGTTGCTGTTCCCGCTGCCTTTGGAGGCTGGTCCCTGGGCCTTGCTGCTGGTCGCTGTTCGTCTCCGACGTTGGAGCCCAGCTGTTCTACACCGACATTGGAACTCAGCGCCTTCGACCTTCCAGAGGAGCAAAGGCTTGAGATTTTCTTGGGTTCTTTGGGCTTTGTGGAACATTCCAGCCAGAAAAGAGGCTGCTGGGGGCGGCTACCTCGAAGGACACTATTTTTACTGTGAGTTGCTTTTTCAGTAAACTTGTTTATGTATGTATATGTATAAGCATACATTACCTTCTATAGATTCTGTTTCTTCAGAGAATCCTGACTAATACAGACAGGTTTAGGAGATGGAGCCTTGCTGGAAGAAGGCAATCAGAAGGCGTGGACCTTGAAGTTGTATAGTCTTGCCTTGCTTGAGTGAATGAGTCTGTTCTTCAGCTTGCACGAGCAGCTCTCAACCTCCATGATGGATGTAACTGAGGCGTCCTCCAGCTTCTGCCACAAGCCACGCCTTTTCCGTCTTGAAGGACTGTATATCCCCTCTGGAACCGTTACCTGAATATTCGCCTTTTCTTTAAGTTAACTTGGGTTGGAGTCTTGTCTCAAGAGCAACAGAAAAGAGTAATCGGTACACCATCTGAATGATCGGACCCACTATGGACTGGGTCTTTGGTCATGGATTAGGCAATCTCCCACAGAGTGACTCAGGGTTTGACTTAACTAGTTCTTCACATGCACACCCAAAGGCTTGGCCTTCAACTCTCAGGTTGGCATATGTAACTAACTACCACATTTTCTGCCAAGAAAATTAAAACACATCAACCTGGGAATGTGGGAATGCAATTATTTAATGTGTGTGGAAATTGGAGTTATGTGACGGGGGTTTCTAAAAATATTTAACTAAGGAGAGAGAAAACTATAAAGAGAGCATGCATGGATGCATGCCTCTTATATGTGTAGATCAGCCACCCTGGCTCAAACTCATGAGCATCAGGTTCACAGAGAGACCTTGACTCAAATAAAAAGAGCAGGGGCTGGAGAGATGGCTCAGCGGTTAAGCCTCTGCCTTGCAGGCAGAAGGTCCTGAGTTCGGATCCTAGACCCCACGTATAGACACCAGGTGGAAGCGGGGGCAGCCTGCGTTTCTGGTCCTGGTAGGGTGGAGCTGTGAGTCCCTGGGCAGAGTAAGCAAAGAGGAGGTGGAGGCGGTCCATGGTGGTTCCCGAATTCGTCTGTGGTTCTACACACACACACACACACACACACACACACACACACACACTCACGTACAATTGAATAAACAAAAAATATATTAAAAAAAGTAAAGAGGGGATGTGATCGACAAAGACATACCACCTTAATCTCTAGCCGCCATATGCACCCAAGAGTGTGTTTGCAAACACCCACACTGACAAATGTTGGAAGAGAACACAGAGATCCATGTTAATAGAAGACTTTATTAGATCAACAAACATGGTCATGGCTTTAAAATGTGAGAGTATCAGAGAGAAATGAAGGTTGATTGTAGGAAGAGATACTAACCACAGTGGTCCTAGGAGTGCATGTAGGGAAGATTTCTGCAGAAAGGTCTTGTGATGAAGGGAAGCATTATTTTTACACTTTCTTTCCTTCATTTTGTGTGGTTTAGCAGAGGGCACCGCATGTGTCTCTGGAGGACCAAGGGTGACTTAAAAATCATCCTGGATTGTTTTTACCTCCTTTTTGCTTCACTCTAGGATTTCCCAGGCTCTGCTTTCCAGGGCCACATGTGTTGGCCTCTGGTCATTTCCACCTGACACTTTTACATAGGGTCTGGCATCCAAACTCAGAGTCTTAACCCCTGAGCCATTTCTCCAGCCCATTTTTTTTTAGACCTTTTCTAATGTGGTAGGAAGTTTGCCATCACGGGACACAGATACACAGAGGTCAAATAGATAATGAGAATGAAAAATTTGCTAGGCTGTTTAGACGGAGTAGAAAGGCCATGCTTTGAAGATCACCCCCCCCCCCACTTTGCTGGTATATCCTGAAGGAACACATCCTACTGATCTGGAGGGACTGACTAATCCTCCACAGAGATCAGGTCGCCCATTCCCCCAAACCTCTGTTTATGAAAGGATATGAAGATGAGCTCCATTGCAGGTCAGCTGAACCGTGAGGTAAGGCACAAGATCAACTAGGCTGGGCACAATATTAACAGACACATGAGATGTAGGGTACCAACACCTATCACATTTGCAAAAATGGAGCTAACCAATGAGGAACAGCCACTATACCTTGGGCAAGCCTAACTCCATAATACCCCTGACCCTGCCAACCATCCGATGGCCCCTCACAGAATCCATGTATGTGAGTTCCTTTCTTTTTCTCCCCTAATAAACTCTGCCTTAATCATCTACATGTTCTCAATGTGTGAGGATCACCCAGGTGTTACTGGAAAAACAGATGATATGGCAGAGGCTGGAGAGAGAGCAGAGGTTAAGACTCTGCCTCATAAGCAGAAGGTCATGAGTTTGGATCCCAGGTCCCACATAAAACAATCAGGCGGAAAGGGCTGTGGCCTGTGCGGCCTGGTCTTCTGACCCTGATGGGCAGAGCCTGGGAGATTCCAGAGCAAAGCAAAAAGTAGATACAAGCAATCCAGGATGATTCCCAAAGTCACCTTTGGTCCTCCACAGGGACACACAAGGCTCTATGATACACACTCTCTTTCTCTCACACACAATTTAAAAAAGATGATGTAGCAGGTCATGCATAGCAGCTGAAGCCTGGCAGTGAGGGGAAGGGGCCTACAAAGGAAAGCAAAGCCTAAAGTTACAGTGGAAGCCACAGGATGTTGGAGATGACAGAACCATCACGTATGTGCTAAGGAAAGCTTCAGGCATGGAATGGAGTCCACTCAAGCAAGTAGCTGTGTGTACTGCAGGCATTAAGACTGGAGAGCTGAGACCACCGGACCTCGAACTCAGTTGATGGCACTATGTGTCTGTCAAAGATTATGAACAGTGAGCAGCAGGAGTTGCCATTTGCCCTGCTGGTTTTTGGTCTTGATTTACGGTTTGATAGCTCATATTATGCCCTGATTCTTCAATTTTGAAATTGAAATGTTTACTCTGATGTTGGAAGAATGCAACTTTTTTAACTTCATTCATTTAGCGTGTGTGTGTGTGTGTGTGTGTGTATCAGAGGGTATGGTGTGTCCCTGTGGTGGACCAAGGGTGACTTTGGGAATCATTCTGGATTGCTTCTATCTCCTTTTTGCTTTGCTCGCGAATTTCTCAAGTTCTGCCTTCCAGAACTAGAAACTACTGTTTCCACCTGACGTTTTTACATGGGATCTGGGATCTAACTCAGGACCTTTTGTTTTCAAGGCAGAGTCTTAACCCTTGAGCCATCTCTCCAGCCTGCAACTTTTTTAAAAGACACTCAGTTAAGAGATTTTGGACTTTTTAAATGTTGGAACTGTTAACGAATACAAGAACTTTTAACGTGGGACAATGAGAACTTTTAAATTTGACTTAATACGTATTATAAGTATGAAACTATGGAGACAATAGGTGGATGGTTATGGCCAAAAGGTGGTATGCGTTAGTGTCATGTGACTTCCCTGCCATGTGGACTTTAACTAGGAACCTGTGTAGAATTAAATGCTAAGTTGCATGGATCAGGTATTTTTGTTGCAGTACTGTTTAATAAAATTAATACAATCTTCAGTAGTTTACTTATAAACTAAATGATGAAAGAACATATTTCACATGGAATAAAAAATTGTCAAATAAGTATTATTTCAACATTGAAACTATATCAGCACCTTATTTTCATGGGAAAAATAATTATAGAAAATGACTAATTACAAGTGAACTGAACTCAGATGAAATGTAAAGATTTCAAATGAAAGTATTAAGTCCAACAATGAAATAGCACCAGATTCATAAATAGTAATACAGTTAGGTGGGAAACATGAAAAATCAAGACAACATAATTCCTTCATATAGCACTAACTTTACAGTACAGAAATCTAGTGGGAGTGAGTTGGAAGAACTCTCACACAGACAACTCAAAAAAATAATTGTAAGACTCTGTAACACTATTTCTTTTGAACAATAGAAAAACATCATCTGTGCCACAGTGAGCAGAGTTGAATATTCCTCATGCAAAATGATGTTGACTGAGGATTGTGGAATTTCAGACAGGTAAATAGCCTTCATAGGGTTTAGTTGAAGATGGGTCTTGATCCAATCTGAAACTTTCACCTTTACTTCACATTCACCTCATATACATATGCTAAAGGAAACTTGATAAAATTAAATAACTTTGTGCATAAAGGGAAGTTTATGCCTAATGGATCACTGGAAAGTATCTTCTGTACCTGAATGTTGCAAAGCATTTGACATATTGGCACATTACGAAGTTAGGACTCTTCAATTCTGAACATTCAAAGTCAATGCAATTTAAAGAAAAATTGAGATTAAATCAGTTTGCACTGAGATGTATTTGGATCATTTGCTTAGTTCTCAGATTTCATCACTGTAACTTTAGTGTAAATTTCTTTCTCATTGTAACAGTTACTCTTAACTATTGCTGTGAGAGAACACTCCAAGTCGATCAACTTAAGGGAGAAAGGGAGGTTTATTCAGCTTACGGTTCCAGAGGGAAGGGACAGTCTCTCAAAGCAGAGGTGGCCTGGCTGGCTGACCAAAGCTGGAAGAGGCTAAGTCACCGCAGACATCTTGGAGGCTGAGTGCTGGACACTGCTGGCAGCAAAGGCAGACTTCTCCACGAGGTAGGCTGGGACTAATCCACCTCAAGACCCACCCCTTGTGACCGCCTTCCTCCAGCAAGGCTCCACCTCTCAAGGTACCATGACCTTGCCCAACACATGAGACTGTGGGGGACACATTTCAAACCATGACATTCCACCCCTGGCCCCCACAAGGCTCATTGCCATCTCATTATGTAAACCATACTCAGTCCAACTTTAAAAGTCTTCATACACTACAATGGTAGTCCCAACAGTCCAAAAGTCCAAAGTCCAAAGCCTCCTGTAAAATCAAAATACAAGTTACATACTTCTAACATACAATGGCACAGAGGAAAAGGAAGGAATTGCAAAAGGAAGGAATGGGGCCATATCCAGGAAAGATCGGTCCATAACAAGACTGAAAACCAGCAGGACAAACTGCAAATCTCGTAGCTCCAAGTCCAACAGGTGAGCCTCTTGTTGAAATCATCTCAGTTCCAAAGGGCTTTGGTTCTATCCCTCCAATGCAGCCGCCCATAGAATACGTTGCTCTCTTGCGCTGGCTCCTCCCAGGGTATACATCTCTCCTTGGCAGGCGTCCCACATTGTCTCTGGCATCTCTAGCATCTTTACCTCAATGGCAAACCAGGCTTTAATTCCACAGCACAAACTGGCCTTCTTGGTAGGCAGGCTTGGAGGACAACTCCATACATCTCCTCCCTCTTGCATCACTGATGCCTGTAAAACCAGAACCACGTGGACGACTTTGCCAAGACTGGCCTCCTTGAATCACGGCTGATTCTGCTTCTCTATGCTGGCCATGTCTTTCACTCCTGGGCAGTTGCTTGGTAAGAGAAACCAACTCTTGCTTTGGAACTCCACCTTTTAGCTCCAGTCTTCTGAAAGGATTTGCATTCTTATGAGTGGGAGGCTTCCCTGAGGATCTTGCCCTCAAGCTAGGGCCTCTCCTATTATTCAAATTGAGAGCAGCCTTTGATTTACAAATGGAGCTAATTTCTTCAACAGCCATTTTGTTCTCTGCTTCTTTAAGTTTGCCATTGTATTTTTCATCATTGGATCTTACAGTTTTTGCTTCTTCCTGCCTCATTCTTTGATCTTTTTCCTAACTCTGAAGACAACTAAAAAGTAGCCATATCACATTGTCAAGACTACATTGCTTTGAAATTTCCTCCGCCAAGCACTCCAGCTTAATTTCAGGCAAACTTTCAGGACGAGGGCAAAACTTCACTAAACTCTCGGCCAACACGGGGCTCCATGTGTCACTCGTCCACTTGCAAACACAGTCTCTGTTCAACTCTGGACCATCACAAGCTGGGCTTCCACTGTGTGCATCTCTCACAGCATTGCTCTCCTCTGAGCTCTCACAAGAAAGGTCCCTTTGGCCCAACAGCCAAGACGCAAAGACATTCTCAGCACAAAATCCCAAAGTTCTCCGTATTTCTCCTAACAAACAGTTCCAAAGGCACACGAGCCACATCGCAGCGTTGGCCATGCTTCTGGGTACCAACTTTTCTCAGCTTCACAAACAACTTCACTTTGTGGTACCAGCTGTCCTTAATCTCACAGCAATACCCCACTACCCAGTACCAATTTCTGTAACACTTACTCTTAACTATTGCTGTGAGAGAACACTCCAAGTCGATCAACTTAAGGGAGAAAGGGACGTTTATTCAGCTTACGGTTCCAGAGGGAAGGGACAGTCTCTCAAAGCAGAGGTGGTATGGCTGGCTGGCCAAAGCTGGAGGAGGCTATGTCACCGCAGACATCTTGGAAGTTGAGAGCTGCAGACTGCTTGCAGCAAAGGCAGACTTCTCCTCGAGGTAGTGTAGGACTAATCCACCCCAAGACCCACCCCTTGTGACCGCCTTCCTCCAGCAAGGCTCCACCTCTCAAGGTACCATGACCTTGCCCAACACATGAGACTGTGGGGGACACATTTCAAACCATGACACTCGTTGAATGTATATTACCTCACATTTCTCCTGAGATTTTGGTAGTCTTCCTCAACATTTTCTTCTCCCTCTCTTTTCCCTAAAAAGCAAAACCAAAAAAAATTATTATTCTGCATTACACAAAAATTATAACATTCTAACTTTTTCTGTGGTATAAGGCATATTACATTCATCAACACGTTCCCTTTCAATATTCAATTCATGCAATGGCATCAATGGACAAGAAAACAGTTCTCTGACTGAATAAGGAAAGAAATTATAGGGGATTTTTTTTTACCTACAGACATCAAGTTGCTACAGGTTTCCATCATTACATCTCTGTAAAGTTTCTTTTGACAAGAATCCAACAAGGCAGACTCTCCAAGAGTGACGTTCACAGCCACATCCTCAAAGGTAGTTGACTCCTAAAACAATTCACATACATTTATCAGAAAAATGGTGAAAAAACACAGGACATACACGGTGGAATGGTGAGTTCATTTCACGCTTTTATCTTCAAATATTCACTCTGAATCATGGCAAGTATGTATTTATCATTCACATTTACTCTCACCTCGTCACACTATTTTGGTAATCGTTTGGAATATAAAAGAGAAGCCAAGCATGATTCCTTGCTGTTACACTGCTCCCAATTACTGGGTCTCTCTCAACTCATACAACAAGTTCCTACAAATTGGAACCCATGAAAAGAAAGACCTCCGTTAAGTCTGTACAACGATAAAAAATATCTGCCATCGAATATGATTCACTGTGAAGTCTGAGAACATCTACTGGAATAGACATAACCAGTCAACTGTATAGAAGCTTGTTGTTTTGCAACCAATAGATGATTTCGTATATTCCAGTAGGAGTATTGGTACACTCGTACTACCCCCTCTGAATGTTTGCATAGATTCAAACCACGACATGACCTCATCAAATTCCACAATTCCTAGATGAAAAAAAAATCCTGTCACTTCTCAGGTCAGACGATAAGTAACAAAACATCCAGTTGGATTTGATTCCATCTCACAGGAAGGAATACGAACCTAGTATTATAAATCTCATCAAAACAACTATGGTTGAAGGGGTCAAAGGCACCAGTGAGGAATCCACTGTTGTTCTGACAAAGAGGCATATTATCAAACTGCCTTCTAAATATTTATGTTTATACCCATAGACTAGTGCTTCTCTCGGCCATGGTAGGGCAGCTTCTCTTTGCAGTGGGTGATACTTAAACCAGTGATGGGAATTAAAAATCAATGAAATGTTACCAAATAGCAAGAAATGGAGCTGAGAGAAACATTCACTGGGGAACAGGGTTTATGGTAGAAGTATGATGATCTGAATTTGAATTTCCACCACCCACATAAAATGCCCAGCATGGTCACACTCACTTATAATTCCAGCACTGTGGATCTGAAGATAGGTGGATTCTTGCTGGCATGTTCCTGGAGATTCCTTCTCCCAGCCTAGCTGTGGGTTCAGTGAGAGATCCTGTCTCAAGGAACAAAGAGATGCAGAAAGTAATGGAGCAGAACATTGACTGTCCTCCTCTGGACTCTGCATAAATACTTGTGTACATATACACACTGCTCCCCCACCACACACAAAATCAACAAAGAAAAAGTTAGCATAATCACAACAAATAAGGACTCTGGACTACAACAAGGAGACCAAGTTTAAGATTCCAGGAGACAGAAGGAAATAAGATTTAGAAAAACAACAACAACAACAACAAAAACGGGCACAGCGAATTTATTCTAAGAAACTACACAGAAAATTTCTTAAACAAGTAGATAAGAGGCATCCAAAACAAAAGACACCTAGAATCCAAAACGGATGAGAAGAACCATCATGACAAACAGTCAAGATGTCGAAAATACAAAAATACAGAAATACTAATAAAGGGTGTGGGGAAAAATGTTAGCTTACCTACAAAGGCAAATATATGAGAACATCATCAGATTTCTTATCAACAATTCTCTAACACCAGAAAGTCATAAAAGTAAAAAAAATAAATCTGCCAACATTGCTATATCCAAAACTATCTTTGAAAATTGACTGAGAAGGACATCTTAAGACAAGAATAAACTAAGACAGTTGAAGATAATCAAAATGAAATTATAGAAGATAATCGAAAAGAATACTATCCACAAAAAAGGAAGAAAGTCTATATCATGAGAGTATAAGAAAGAATACATTTCATGAGAGGAACTGATGAGCAAAACAAAACTAGGAAGAAAGTCCCAATATTTAGTGTTCAACACAGTAAACTCTTAGGACCAAAACAGGAAAAAGATTATGAAGCCAACTAGGCAGAAAAGCAAACAAAATCATGGGAATTAGCAAAGATCTCTGTAAGAACCTTAAATGCAAATGGATTCAAATCACCATTACACTCATGCAGACTTACTGACTAAAAACCTAGATCCAATTGTCTCTTGTCTCTAAAAAACACCTCATTGGTAAGAGACACCAAAGCCTGAGTGTCAAAGGAGGGGCAAGTGCAAATCTATCCAGTGAATGGAAGCCAAGATCACTTCTCTACCTCCTGACTGCTGAAGCAATGTAATGAAAGGAGCAGGACACATTGCTGCCACCATGCCTTCCCCACCACGATGGACCTTTTCCATCTGAAATTACAACCACCAAGTCCATAACAAACCTAAACATGTGGCAGGGTCAGTGTACTTGTGAGGAGACCCTGAAGCTCTAAAGATGAAACCTGGTTTATGGTGACAAGACCAAAATGTTGGAGAGGCCAAAACCACGTGACATCTGTCAATGACGGTTACATACAAGAAATGAGTTATTACAAGAGATATGTATTACAGGCAGCAAAGTTCGAGGAGTATCTCCACATAAGCTCTTTGGAACGGTGATAATTTCTTCAAGAGCCCCAGACATAGAGCTGGACATAAAACAACAAGATTTGATGTTTGCCTTACAGGGTTTCAGTCACGCACTACTCCATCTCTCCTCGTTGTGTTCCCATCTCTCCCTTTTGGAGTGAGACTGTTTACTGTGTGACATTTATGCTGGAAATACCTTTTTTTGTCTTGTTTTGTGTTTTTTATTATGTACAGCAGGATCGTGGTTAAGAGAGAGCTGGGACTTTGGACCCGTGCTGAGGACTTCTAAAGTTGTACTAAATGCAATGTGCACCAAGAGATGTCATGAGACTGTGGGAGCCAGAGATAATGTGCTGTGGCTTGAATGTGAAATAAGTCCCATAGGCTTATTTGTTTGATCACTTGGTTCCCTGCCAGAGGAGTGCTTAAGAAGGTCGTGAAATCCCTTTCCCCACCCCGCTCCGCTGGTCGGGACGGGAGCGCGCGGTCCAGCCGGGCCTCACCCGCGACCTAGGTAAGCTCTGCCCGCGCCCTCCCACCAGAACCCCAGGTCAGCCCAAAGGGACCCAGCTCCTACCCCACCATTCAGACGGAGCCGCACCCAGGACCGAGGGACGAGGAGGACCTCCCCTTGCGCCCGGGACCCGCCCCAGATCCCCTCGGGTTAAATAGCTCCAGGACGCCGACGCCTCCATCCTCCCTTCCCCACTCCGCTCCGCAGGCCGGGACACGCGCACGGTCCAGCAGGGCCTCATCCGCGACCTAGGTAAGCTCCGTCCCTGCCCACCCCCAGAACCCCAGGCCAAATAATTCAGTTTAGTGAAATTCAAAGATCTTAAGAGTTAAAACGACAATGCCAAAGTCAAAGTGCAAATCCATGAGAAGCAACACTCAAGTAAACAAATTTCCCACTGAAGAAATTAATCCCATAATGTTAGACTCCAACCAGAACAAACCCACGGAAAAAGGCCAAGAAAGCCTGACCCAGGATAACGACTTTCAAAATATGATCATTACCATGTTCAATACTATGAAAGAGGAAATCCGGGAGGAATTACATAATCGAATCAATCGCTTTGAAGAGGAACACAACAGACATTAGTGGAGTTGAGACAAACAGTGCAAGAAACAAAAACTGGCATAGAGCAGTTAAAACAGACTCAAGCAGAGTTTAAAACTGAGCTACAAGACAAGTTATCTTCAACCCAGAACTCCACAGAGAGTCTTATCAACAGAACTAACGAAGCAGAAAACAGAATTTCAGACCTTAAGGATAAAGTGGGAGTACTAACCAGCTCAATGGAAGAGGTTGTTAAAGCCAAAAAGATACTTGAGAGTAATATCCAAGAGATGTGGGACACCCTGAAGAAGCCTAACATGCGTACTCATGGAATGCCAGAGCAAGAATCTCAAAATACCACCCCTGAGGAAATTTTTCAAATGATCATCAAGGAAAACTTTCCTCACATAAAAAAAGAGAGGCCCATCCATATACAAGAGGCATTCCGTACCCCAAACAGATACGACCAAAACAGAAGCACGCCACGGCAAATAATAGTTAAAACACTCCACATTCAAGATAAAGAACTGGGAGCCCGGCGTGCGAGGCCCACAGGCAGGAGCAGCCGAGGCCCGAGTCCGCGGGGCCCGCGAGAGTTGCCAGGGCTCGTCTGCCCGCGCAGGTCGCAGTGTCGCGAGGACGGGCGGGCTGCTCGCTTCTGTGTTCGCAGAATTGGCCGTGAGACCCCGAAGGTCTCACAACACGACGCATGAAAATATGGCTGATGGTGTGTTCGCATGTGGGCTGGAAATAACAAGGATTATAAACGACCCAGGCGGTGTAGAAAATAAGAGGAGAAGACTTATTGGGGAGAAGTAAAAAAGCCGCTCTTTATGTTCAGCTGAAAGACGGCACTGTGAAAGACGGATGGCTACGCACCTTCTTTTTATTTCTCAGGAAGTTTTTATTAACCCCTTTTTATCAATCAAAACAAATTGATTGCCAGTGGATGCCATATTTCCTGCCTGTTCGGAATTATAAAACCAAAGCAAAGATGTGCAAACTGGCATCCTGCCTCTCTGCCATGAGATCACCCCCTTCCAAAGGGTTTGCTAAATGCTGTTAAAGACGTTTCCAGGCACCTTTGAAAGCAGAATTTTTCATTGAATAAGGCCAGGCTTTGAGATTCCCCTGGAATTCCACTCTTCCCAGCTGCTCCATCAGCAGGTACACAGACGTTGTTAGTTAATATTTATCTCTCGTCATGAAAGGACATATTTCTGTGGAGTAAATACAGTTATGGCCAATAATAAAGGCTGTTGGTAAGAAGTGGTACAGCAGCCCAATTCACCAGGAAAGAACACTCGGTGGTCAATGATGATCTGTAACTTGCTGCCCGAGAGAAGGGTCGTCATTTGTGTGTCCCTCTGGCGACTCAGAGGGCGGAAACCTCGGAAAATAAAGATCTCCCCCGAAGTGCTGAAGGCATCTCCCTGGGTCCCTGCCAGGGTAAGAACCAGGAGAGCCCGAGGGCATGGGGCAGAAGGAAGGAAACTGGCTTAGAAGACAGGACCAGGTGAGCGCCCAAGTTAGTGTAGCAGGGTCCTAAAGACTGCAGACCATTGGCTGGACACAGCTGGACACTCATCTTTTTTGGCTCCACCAAGGCAAGCGCCATCCACATCTCTGCCCATTAGTGTGTCTCTGCCGGTCATCAGTATTGGCAAGGGTGTGTTTGGATGAGAGGGAGAGTTGGTTCACCAGCAAGGATTAACCCTCTCCCTTGCCCCAGGCATGTGGCGGAGCTTCACTGCAGGACATTAGCAGATTCGTCTTGAGCACTGCGTACTGACTGGATCACCGACTTACTCAGGCCCAGCTGGAGCCTACACGTCCCTGAAAAGTCCATAGCCTGCTTTCTGCCTGTTTTTCTTTCAGTTGTACTTTGTGAGGCTTTAGCAGTGTTCTTTAAAAAATTATTTATTTGAGAGAGAAAGAGAAATGAGAACGAGTGGAGGTCAGAAGATGACCCCTCAAAGTCCCGTCCTACCATGAGGGCTCTGGGGGTCAAACTCAGGTTGCCAGGGTTCCATGCAAGTGCCTTTGCCCCCTCAGCATCTCCTCCCCCCGTGTCTCCTCCCCCAGCATCTCCTCCCCCAGCGTCTCCTCCCCCCAGCATCTCATCCCCCCCAGCATCTCATCCCCCTCAGCATCTCCTCTCCCTGGCATCTCCCCCCCTGCATCTCCTCCCCCCAGCATCTTATCCCCCCCAGCATCTCATCCCCCTGGCATCTCCTCCCCCCGGCATCTCCCCCCCTGCATATCCTCCCCCTGGCATCCCCCCCCCCGCATCTCCTCCCCCTGGCATCTCCTCCCCCCTCGCATCTCCCCTCCCCCGTGTCTCCTCCCCCCAGCATCTCACCCTCCCAGCATCTTGTCCCCCCTCCAGAATCTCGTCCCTCTCACTTTTTTGAAACAGAATCATGTAGTCTAGCCTCCGACTTATTGTGGTACTGCATAGTGGGTGCTGGCCTTGGATTCCTGTTTCTCTGCACTCAAGTCTCCACCTCCAAAATGCTGGGCATTAAGGCATTTGCTGACCAGCCCAGATCTTTTTCTTTTTCTCTTTTCTTTTTTCATTTCTTTTCTCTCCCTTCCCCTCCCCTCCCCTCTCCCGTCTCTCCTTCCCCCCCTCGCCCTCCCCTCTCTTCTCTTTCTTTGAGATTCCCCTGCAATTCCACTCTTCCCAGCTGTTCAGTCAGGTACTCTAGTTAGTTAATATTTATATCCCATCATAAAAGGATATATTTCTGTAGGGTAAACACAGGATATGGAGGAGGCTGCCAAGCTGGAGGGGGGAGGCGCTGAGAACCACCATGCCTGTCCACTCTGCTCACTGGACTCCAGGGACCCAGGCCAGTGGCTGTGGATGGAGGACAGAGCACAAGTCAGAAGCCAGCAGTTGGTTAGCGGTCTCTGAGCTGATCGCACAGCCCTGCAACCCAGCTGCCCTGGCGCTGAGGCAGGATTGAGAGTTCAAGGGTCCCATGGCAACTCCACGAGTCCTGGGATGTAGCTCAGGGTGGAGGCTGGCCTCGTATGCTGAGACCCTGGACCCATCCTGGTGCCCAGGGAGCTGAGCGACCATCAGTGTCCCTTTTCTTGTATCTGAGAGAAAAGGTCTCTTATATTTCAGGGAATAGGGAACGGGGAAGGGAGCAGGGTTCACTTTCCAGGCTGGGATGACGTTTTTGTACAATAACAAGCCTGCCCAGTCCTCTGTCCACAGAGGACTGTGCTGTAAGGTGTGCATGTGTATTAGTTAGGGTTCTCTAGAGTCACAGAATTCACAGAACAAATATATATATATAGAATATGTATAGAATATATATAGGAAATTTATTGAGTTGGCTTTCAGATATGGCCGAGGTAGTCCAATGATGGCTGCCAGTAGCTGAGGTAGTTCCAATGATGGCTGCCAATAGCTAGCTGCTCAGTTCGGAAGTCAAGTAGGTGATGGCTGAAGGCTGGAGAACTCCTAGAGTCTTAGTCTAGTGGAAGGTCGAAGGAACCGAGCGGCCAGAAGGAAGAACGATTCCTAGCACAGCTGCAAGAAGGGATCTGTTCTCCTTGGTGGCTCCTTTTTATATGATGCAGTACGGGAGGATCCTTTGAGAGCTTTGGAGGTCCTGATAGGATCTAGGGTGGGTATAATCCTTCAAGTAGTCTTAGTTGATCCTTTCCAGACGTGGTCTCAGCCCAGCTTAGTTAATACCGGGTGTGTCAAGTTGACATCCAGGCTTAACTATCACAGCGTGTATGTATATGTATATGTGTGTAGTGTGTATATGTATCTGTGTGTGTATGTATGTGAGTATATATATGTATCTAAGTGTGTGAGTACATATGTAGTGTGTATATGTATATGTGTGTATCTGTGTGTATGTAGTGTGTATATGTATATGTGTGTATGTGTATGTAGTATGTGTGTATGTATATATGTGTGTATGTATGTGTGTATGTGTATATGTGTATGTTATGTGTGTATATGTATGTGTGTATATGTATATGTGTTATCTATGTGTGTGAATATATATATGTATCTAAGTGTGTGTATATATATACTGTGTATATGTATATGTGCGTATATATGTGTGTATGTATTTTATATGTAGTGTGTGCATGCGTGTGTATATATGTAGGTGTGTATGCATGTGTGTATGTGTATTTGTGTGTATGTGTGTGAGTATATATCTAAGTGTGTGTGTGTGTGTGTGTGTGTGTGTGTGTGTGTTCACCTGACCTCGCTATCTGAATCCTGCCAGCAGAAGAGGCCACTGCAGAGGTGGCCCCTGCAGGTGGCATCTCAGGGCCCACAGGGTCTGTAAGCGCCCCGGGATGGCACGACAGGGTTTTATGCCCAGGAAGCCTGCCGGGGCCTCGTGTGTGGAAGGCTCTTGGGGCCACACAGCCGGCACATGGCGGCTAGAATTTGCGGCACCTAAGCGGTGACATCTGCTTCACAAGTCGTGTGTTAGCTTTGGGCTGTGTGGTGAACATGCAAGAGAAGCCATTTTCAGGGCTTGGTCAGCAGGCCCCATTGCTGCGGCCTGTGGTAAGGCAGAGCGTCCCAGTGCAAGGCCTAGACGGAGAAGGGCGGCTGGCCTCACGCAGGCCGGGAAGCAGAAGAGAGGCAGGCAGGGCAAGCTCTGAACCCCAAGTAGGCTCCTCCCCCCACTGACACCTCGAGGCCTGAGTCCACCCGTCAGCTGGACGTCCGTCTGCAGCAGCAACATCTGCAGAGGCCTTTCGCAGGACACGGGACAGTCCAGCCGTGACAGGCACATTGTCCCTGCACACACTGGGCTCCTCTAGGCCTCCGTTTCTCAGGCTAGTCGAAAGAATTACAAGTAAGAGCAGAATGTCAGCCCCCACTGGACTTGGCAAGTACACACGACACTGTGCATGTGTGACGGTTGTGACTCCGAAAGGAGAGGAGACACTGTCACACTCCATCACTTGATGAGGCACATCCCGCACCAAGACTCTGTCCTGTGATCACTTGGGGGGACCTTGGTAGTCATTGACGTCTGTGGCTGAGATGCTGCCTTCTCTCCTCTGTGCCCGCACATGAGCCCGCACCCCTCCTGTGCCAGCACCCTCCTGTGCCCACACCCCTCCTGTGCCCGCATCCTTTCATATGCACAGTCCTGACCCAGTGACATCACAAGGCAAAGTAGAGCTGATTGGGATGACAAGGGCAGGGGAAAGGGTTTGAAAAGCAAACTGGTATTGGGGTGAGGGAAGGGGGCACCCGGAGTGTCTGCAGAGGCAGAATCACCGTGCGTTGGCTCTCCAGAGTCATCTCTCCGTGTTCAGTGAAGAATCCAGTCAGCGAAGGCTGCTGTCCTTCCTGGAGAGGCGGCTCATGCCAGCTGCAGCTTGGAGACTGACTGTGCACCCTCCGCTCTGCCTGGGGTGGTGGAGGGAGGTGGAACCCACACAGGACAGCAAGAGAGACTCCTAAGACAACTTGCGTGGTCAAAAATGAGTTTCAAGTGATTTTTTGGAACTCCAGCACAGGCTCCGACCTATGGCTGAGTGCATTCCTTCTGGAGTGGCCTTGGAGATTTTGTTTGTTTGTTTTGTAGAGCCATTCAGTGGTCCACCCCAAGCAGGAACCAGAGCTCCACAGTGGACACAGTAGATGTGGACTCACCCAGCTCTTTGGCAGATTACTGTGCCAGAGAGCCCCGCTTCAGAAAAGAAATGGATGTATTTTTATCGGTACGGTCAAGATGAACTATGTCTGGAAATCTGTTTTACAAATAAACTCACACGTTAAAAAAAAAAAAAGATGAAGAACTGGTGCTGAGAGCTTCAAGGGAGAAAAAACAAGTCACTTTTAAAGGTAAACCTATTAAAATAACAAATGACTTCTCAGTCGAAACAGTAAAAGCAAGAAGAGCTTGGAGACACATACTTCAAGTATTGAATGAGCAAAAATGTCAACCCAGGCTGATTTACCCTGCAAAACTATCCGTCATGATCGAGGGAGAAAGAAAAATCTTCCAGCACAAAGACAACTTGAAGGGATACATGTCCACCAAACCAGGCCTTCAAAAAATGCTAGCAATGATATTCAAGCGTGAAGAAAACAACAGGCATATCCAGGAGAACAGAAGGCAAGTATAACACCATTAAAAGCGAAGCAATATACTTATAAAAACTACTAAACATAATAAATGTCTGGAATTAAAAATAGTTTCTCCATTGTAACGCTAAATGTTAATGGAATTAATTCACCGATCAAGAGACACAGATTACAAACTTGGATTAAAAATCACAATCAATCAATCTGCTGCCTAAAGGAAACCCATCTCACCACAAAAGATAGGCACGCTCTAAAAATAAAAGGCTGGTCAACAATTCTACAAGCAAATGGAAGCAGAAAAGAGGCAGGGGTAGCCATTATGCTATCAGACAAAGTGGATTTCAAACCAAAGAAAATTATAAGAGACACGGATAAATACTACATTTTAGTCACAGGTACAATTCACCAGGAAGACTTCACAATACTGAACATATATGCACCCAATACGGGCCCCTCCACATTCATTAAGAAAACCCTACAGAGTCTAAAGCAAGAAATCAACCCCCAAACGATAATTCTTGGGGACTTCAACACCACCCTCTCAACATGGGATAGATCAACAGGTCAAAAGCTTAACAGAGACACTTTGGAATTTAATCAAACCCTGAAAGAAATGGACCTTGCAGATCTCTATCGAACTTTGCGCCCACGCACAAAAGAATACACATTTTTCTCAGCAGCACACGGAACTTCCTCCAAAATAGATCACATATTGGGCCACAAAACGAATCTACACATATACAAAAAAGTTGAAATTCTAACCTGTGCCCTATCAGACCACCACGGCCTAAAGCTGGACATCCAGAACACATCAAACAAGAAAAAATACACTAACTCCTGGAAACTTAACAATATGATGCTGAATGAGAACTGGATTCAGGAAGAAATTAAAAAGGAAATTCAAGATTTCCTGAAAGTGAATGATAACGAAAATACAACTTACCAAAATCTCTGGGACACAATGAAAGCTGTTCTAAGAGGTAAGTTCACAGCTCTTAATGCCTACATCAAAAAAATGGAAACATCAGAAATAAACAACTTAACAATGCAGCTTAAAGCTTTAGAGAAACTAGAGCAATCTGATCCCAAAAGTAGTAGAAGAGAGGAGATTAGCAAAATAAGGGGAGAAATATCTGAAATCGAGATTAAGAAAACGATAGAAAAAATATCAACCAGTCAAAAAGGTGGTTCTTTGAAAAAATCAATAAGATTGATACACCCCTAGCTAAACTAACCAAAAGCAAGAGAGAGAAAACCCAAATTAACAAAATCAGAAATGAACATGGAGTTATCACTACTGATACCCAAGAAATCCAGAGAATTATAACATCATATTTCAAAAACTTATACTCTGTGAAGTTTGACAACGCAAAAGAGATGGATGAATTTCTAAGTAAACACAACTTATCTAAATTGAATCAGGAAGTTGTGAATTATTTAAATAGTCCTATAACATATAAGGAAATTGAGGAAGTAATCTTGAATCTTCCCACCAAAAAATGTCCTGGACCAGATGGATTCAGCACAGAGTTCTACCAGACATTTAAGGAGTTAATGATACCAATACTCCTTAAACTGTCCCATCAAATAGCAAAGGAAGGAACACTACCAAATTCCTTCTATGAAGCTAATATCGTTTTAATCCCAAAACCTAATAAAGACTCACTTAAGAAAGAAAACTATAGGCCGATCTCTCTGATGAACACAGACGCAAAGATTCTCAACAAAGTTTTAGCAAATCGGATTCAAAAACATATTAAAAAGATTATTCACGGGGACCAAGTAGGCTTCATACCCCGCACACAAGGTTGGTTCAACATACGCAAATCAATAAATGTAATTCATCATGTAAACCAGTCCAAAGTCCAAGACCACATGATACTCTCGATAGACGCAGAAAAAGCATTTGACAAGATACAACAGCCTTTTATGATCAAAACGCTAGAGACAGTAGGAATGGAAGGAACCTTCATCAATATAATAAAAGCTGTATACAACAAACCCACAGCAAGGATTATGCTCAATGGGGAACAATTGGAAGCATTCCCACTTCGATCAGGAACTAGACAACGCTGTCCACTCTCACCACTTCTATTCAATATTGTACTTGAAGTCTTAGCTGAAGCCATAAGACAAGAAAGGGACATAAGAGGGATTCAAATCGGTAAGGAAGAAGTCAAGCTATCCCATTTGCAGATGACATGATCTTATACCTGAGTGATCCCAAAAACTCCACCAGGAAGCTCCTGGAACTAATTGAGAAGTTCAGCAGGGTGGCAGGATACAAAATAAATGTGCAAAAATCAGAGGCCTTCCTATATGCCCAGAATGAAAGAAGTGAAAAAGCCTTGACAGAAACAATCCCATTTACTATAGCCCCTAAAAAAAATGAAATACCTTGGTATAAACCTAACCAAGGAGGTAAAAGACCTTTACAATGAAAACTTTAAAACCCTAAAGAAAGAAATTGCAGAAGACACCAGAAGGTGGAAAGACCTTCCATCTTCCTGGATTGGCAGAATCAACATCATAAAAATTACCATCCTACCAAAGGCAATATACAAATTCAATGCTATACCAATTAAAATCCCAAAGCAATTCTTTAAAGAAGTTGACCAAACAATCTCAAAATTCATATGGAGGCACAAAAGACCCAGGATAGCAAAGACAATCCTGAGTAACAAAAATACTGCTGGAGGTATTACCATACCAAACCTTAGTCTATATTACAAATCCATAGTTATTAAGACAGCCTGGTACTGGCTCCAAAATAGACACACAGATCAATGGATAAGGATTGAAGACCCAGATGTAAGCCCACAAAATTACAGCCATTTGGCCTTTGACAAAGGGGCCCAAAGAATCCAATGGAAAAAGAACAGCATCTTCAACAAATGGTGCTGGTAAAACTGGATCTCCACATGCAGAACATTAAAGCTGGACCCAAACTTGTCATCATGTAAAAGACTTAATTCCAAATAGATCAAGGACCTTGATATAAGGCCAGAGACTATAAAAACCATAGTTGAAAGGATAGGGAACTCCCTCGAGCTGATTGGGCTAGGCCAACAGTTCCTAAACAGACATCCAATGGCACAGTCACTGCTACCAACTCTCAACAGTTGGGATCTTGTGAAATTAAAGAGCTTCTGTTCAGATAAAGAGATTGTAACACGAGCTCAAATGCAACTCACAGAATGGGAGAAAATCTTCTCTAACCACATATCTGATAGAGCTCTACTGTCCAGAGTGCACAAAGAACTTACAAAACTAAACACCAAGGAAACCAATGGCCCAATTAAAAAATGGGCCCAGGAACTTAAAAGACACTTTACCAGGGATGAAATTAAAATGTCTAACAAATATCTTAAAAAATGCTCCACTTCTTTAGCCATCAGGGAAATGCAAATCAAAACTTCCCTGAGATATCATCTCACCCCGGTCAGGATGGCAAAAATCCACAATACTAACAACAACAAATGCTGGAGAGGATGTGGAGAGAGGGGAACTCTCCTACATTGCTGGTGGGAATGCAGGCTCATACAGCCACTCTGGCGAGCCGTCTGGAGATTCTTAAAGAAATTAAAGATTGAAATGCCATATGACCCTGCTATTCCACTTTTGGGAATAACCCCCCATACAGCAGAGGTTCGCCTCGATAGCACAAGCACGACCATGTTCATAGCAGCACTGTTTACAATAGCAAAGTCATGGAATCAGCCCAAATGTCCAACAGTTGACGAGTGGATAAGGAAACGGTGGTACATCTATACAATGGAGTACTACTCAGCCATCAAAAATGATGAATTACTGGAATTTTCTGGGAAATGGATGTCATTAGAAACAATTATATTAAGTGAAGTATCCCAGACCCAGAAAATTAAGCGCCATATGTACTCCCTAATAGGTGGCTCCTAGTACCAAACCCACCCAGCCCACCTAGAGACAGTAATTCCAAGGATTATGAACAGGAGGGATGGGGTAGGAGGGCCACACCAGAAAGAAGGAGAGAAGGGACCATGTTACAGCAGGGAAAATAGGCCTCCACCAAGGACCCAAATAAGTAATGAGACATCTGATTAAGTTCACAGACTTTTGTTCCTGATCATTTACTACTGAGGGGGAGTGATCTCACCAGAAGAGGAGGGCATATAGTCTGGCAGATAAAAAGTAACCATTTTGCAAATGGTTGATAGACCCCTCCCTCACTGTGGTTTCCCACTTTTATTACATCTACCTTTGAATGTTCTTTTATCACAAGACTCTAGTTTAACAACTTTTTGTCTCTGGCCAGGGGGTAACATACAATGCCCACCAGGATGGAGTGAAGGGCATTGCAGGAGCAGCAAAATTGAAAAAGAAAATCAACAAACCACAATCCAGAACTTCAGAGACTCTATATCAACCACCTAGAACTAGGCCAGCTTAGTCTCTCCCCATCTTGAAGCTCAGGGAAATTTGCGGAAGAGGGGGCGGTAAGAGTGTAAGAGCATAAGGATGGGAGGAGCAATGATATGTAAGATACTCTATACTAGTTAGGGCTGAAGCAATCATAATCGGACTTTGCATGCCCTGCGCATTGTCCAACACACTGTTGACCTCACAAAGTCTAGCATCTGCTAAAGGCACCAAGATCCTTGGAGGCAAAGGATTGGTAGCCACAGCAGTGTTCCTATACCTAAGGGGAACACGGGAAAGGGTTCAGGGAAAGGCCACTGGGTCCTTGTACGTCATCGGAGAGGAGGGCCCAGAGGAAAATCAGACATGCACAAGAAAGGACTCTCTGGGAATTGGGGTGGGAGGCACTGGGGGATGGGGAGGGAGAGGGGTGGGGAGGGGGAGCAGGGGGTACGGAGGGAGGAGGAGGGAGGGAGGGAACTGGTGTACCTAATAAGTTTGTATGAGCTGAAATTAAAAAAAAAAAAAGAATTGAAAACACACACACAGCTTAACTTTCCATGGTATGTCAAGGGGAAAAATATTCTGTTTGCACAGATGCAAGAAGCAGCACTTGTGGGGTCACTCTGTAAAGAATTCAGAATGGTGGGTACATAAAAGCTCAAGCGTTATTATACATCATCATCCAGAATAGCATATGCAAAACGCTGAAAAAAAAACCCTAAGGAATTCAATTTTACATTTTAAGAGGTCTCGGCAACTTTCTTGACAGATGTGAGTTAATACATACTATTTCAACTGAACCACTCCACTATTCGGGAAACGTCAAAGCATCAAGTTCTATTCAGGTGCATCAAACTTTCTAGCAGGGCCAGAGAGATGGCTCAAGAGTTAAGACTCTGCCTGGCAAACAGAAGGTCCTGAGTGTGGATTGCAGGTGCCACGTTAAAATGTAAAAATGCCAGGTGAAAGCAGTCTGCACTTCCAGCCCTGGTGGGCAGGGCCTGGGAAATCCCAGAGCAAAGCAAAAAAGAGGAAGAAGCCATACAGGTTCATCCCCAATGTCACTACAGGGACTCGGTGTGCCCTCTGATACACACACACAGAGAGACACACACAAATAAAATAAATAAATTGATTTTAGGAAATGGGAGGGAGGGAGGGGGAGGCACCAGCACAGGGGGAGAAAGGAACAGGGGTGAAAGGAAGGAGGAAAGGGGAGAGAGTGAAATGGGGATGACTGGGGAAGGAAGGGAGGAGGGAGAGGATGGGGGTACCTATTGAGCTTCTGTGATTAGGAAAAAAATAAAATGTGGGAGAAAAATCTTTAAAAAAGAAAATAAACAAATTGATTTTTTAAAAATCTTGTAACATACAACAGGGATATCGGCAACATTAACCCTCAAAAATCACACATCTGAGTTGGAAAAAAGAAGCAAATAATAAAATAAATCACAAAACTCATATTGCTTTAAATAAGCTTATGATTTGTGTTGGCCACATTCATAGCTAACCTAGATACATCATGAATGTTCAAATTCCGTTTGTCGATAAAAACGTATGGATACATATTCAAATTTATTTGTCAACAAAAATGTATGGATATGGAAATAAAATGAAAGGAAAAAATAGGTTGAATAAAATGGTTTGATAAACTACAAAGCAGTAAGTCATGAATAAAAGGATTAAATAATGCCGAAGTCATTTTCGATCAACATATAATGATCTTTTAGGCAGTTACCTAAATGTAGTTTCAAATAAAAGGGGCATAAACAGGGAACTAAAACAAAAAATCACAAATCCAGAATCATGTCAAGATTTCAATGCACTTCCATAAAATCACAGAATAAATCAAAATAATAATAGTGTAATGGAAATGAAGAATATCATCCATCATAGGAATTGTGTGATACTGCAGAACTGTTCAATCAATAAGGACACAGTAAAAATCTTGGTAGGAGGGTATGGAACATTCAACACAAACTATATTCGGAGGTCAGGAAAAAAAATTTACACATTGAAAAATCACAAAAGTTAGGGCTGTAGATATGGCTCAGTGGAAGAGTACCCGCCTAGCATGGGCAAGACATTATAAAAATTTCTGGAATTGCAATATATTATATGTATACTCCACGACGACATTGCAAAAACAGTGACAATAATACTGAAAATCCAAAGGAGACACAAAAAGTCCAACTACCTAAAGAAAGCACGAGATGATAATTGTCAGTATTTTCCCAAGAACTGTAAGGCTGGCATGTACTGCTGAAAGAACACAATCTCCTGATTGGAAAAGTTGCCTTGGGGGGATGGGGGTGAAGGGGGGCGGTGAGTTACATGATTCCCCTGTCCCATGGCGTTTCTCGCTATCAACAAGACTAGAAAGGCTTTGCAAAACCAATGCAAAAAAACCGAAATTAAGACAAGCTGAAATTTCTCTCCTTCCTCCACGCCTGAGAAACGTGAGCCAAGCCCAGGGGCACTTGTCAGGAACTGTGGAGATGCACCTCAAAGGTAAAGCTCGCATTACCATGGGCCAAGCCATGGGATTCGATCTTCCAGTGGATAAGGAAAATGTTTCTAAAGGATGATCCCAGGAGGAAATTAAAGAAGGACCCGTGGAAGTGGGTGCGCGGACAGGACATTGCCCAGCACCCGAGTCCATGCACAGGCGGACTGGTGGCATCACCTCGCCCGCAGGTTTAGAGATGCTGGGAGGGAGCAGGGAGTGAGGTGATGCAGAACAGGACAGGACAGGGATAAGACTGGACCGGGGCCAGCACCGGACAGGACAGGTCAAAGGAGAGGTCAGGAGGGGGCCAGAAAGGCCCCCACAGGCTCTCAGGCACCGCCCGCGCACCAGGGACCCCAACGCCTGCCGCGTACGGACTCTGCTGCCCCAGCGCAGGGCACATCGGGGTTCCCGAAGCTGCGCACGAGCCCACGAAGGAGGATCCGGGCCCCCACGGCGACCTCACCATCTCTGGCTTCCTATGCGCGCGGGTGACCTTGCTGGAGGGGGGCCTGCAGGGGACAAAAGTGAGAATCCCCTCAATCAAACTGAAGGAGGAAAAAAAACCCTAATCCCAGACCTGCGCCTCTCATTGGACAGCTCAAGCTGACTTCAAGGAACAGCGTCTCTAATTGGTGAAAGATGCAGGCCCCGCCTCCTTCCCCTGAGCCTGGAGACTAACGTCTTTTCTGAGTCACCAACATACTGAAACTGCACGTAGGGCCAACAGCCTGTGTCTCTGGACTGAATCTGGGCCAGCTGCGGGATCGCTGCAATTAAGGACGAGGGGCCCCTAGATTTACAACAGGTACCTACCTCCCTCCTGCTTTTGCTCCTGGTTCTCATGTTCCCAAGGAAAAAAGGGTCCTAGGTCAGTCTAGGCACAGGAAGAGAAAGGAGGGCCAATGTCAGAATTTGGAATGAGGCAGATACCCAAAGGCTCCCTCACACCTCGTCAATCTATACATGGGATCCAGTTTTTGTTCATATTGCTGATGGGTACAGGACCAAACAACTCTAAGCAACAAGGGATGTTGCACCTTCTCTGTATATTTCGAAAAATTAACGGCCAAATGGATTAAAGGACCAGGAGATTATATTCAAATATAGGATTCTTAGTGACAGCATTTTCGTATCCAGTTTGGCAGGAGAGCTCATAACCAACCCCAGGAGTTGAGGGAACTGGCCACTCCATATGCACAGGCAGCTGAGAGAGGGACAATCTTTATTGGGAAGACCTGCATGTCTGGCCATGTATACCAAAGGAAGCCAGTTTCCTCCACCACTTCCTTCCATTTTATTGGTCTGTCCAGGCCAAGTCACACGCATCATCATGGGCTGGGTCTTGCCCATCCATGAGACTATCTCCTGCAGGTTCCCTTGGGATTTAACTCTGCTACTAATTTCTCATGGCCCTGCCTAGAGCTCAGAGCTTCCAGTTACCAAGTTGAATCAGTTAATCTACCGATGACCAGGGATTGATGATTGCTTAACATTCTCGTTACAGTTCATAGTTCAGATTGGCAAGAGAAGTTCATACCAACGCCAGGAAGCAAGAAAACTGGCCACACCACATCCACAAGAATTGCGGAGAGTAGGGCAAACCTTCTCACCAACCAGTCTGTGAGTCTGCCAAAGAATACAGAAGTGTGCCAACTAACTGAAACACTGCTGTCTATCTTATTCACCTGTCATTTCAAATGACAGTTGCACCCCTACAACTCTCCCTACCTCATGTGTCTGAATCCTTACCTGTTGCTAATATTTGGGAAGGTCACAACGAAACTGTTATGGTCGCATTTCAATGTGAACATGAGAGTTACAGACCCTTTGGGGGCAGCTGTGGAAGATTAATGGTTAGAATGGCCGCTGAAAAGCCTGTAGATACTTGACTGATTACTGTGGAGAAACCAGCCCATAGTGGGTGGTACTTCCCAGTGGTGGACCGGATAATAAGAGGTACAAGGAGGGACTTGCCCTTCCCTGATCCAGTGTCGACTTGCTGTGGAATTCCCTCTGCCTGCACGTTGTTCGCCTTGGAGCGTCCTGGCTCTCTTTGTTGCTGCTGCTGCTGCCTCTGTCCTTGGCTGACTTGGAGTTTCCCCTTTTCCACTTCGTCGTTGCTGTTCCCACTGCCTTTGGAGGCTGGTCCCTGGGCCGTGCTGCTGTTCGCTATTCATCTCCGACGTTGGAGCCCAGCTGTTCTACACAGACTTCGGAACTCAGCGTCTTCGACCCTCCAGAGGAGCAAAGACTCGAGACTTTCTTGGGATCTTTGGGCTTTGTGGAACATTCCAGCCAGAAAAGAGGCTGCTGGGGGCAGCTACCTCGAAGGACACTATTTTTACTGAGTTGTTTTTTCAGTAAACTTGTTTATGTATGTATATGTATATACATACATTACGTTCTATAGGTTCTGTTTCTTCAGAGAATCCTGACTAATACAGACAGGTTTAGGAGATGGAGCCTTGCTGGAAGAAGGCATTCAGGAGGCGTGGACCTTGAAGTTGTGTAGTCTTGCCTTGCTTGAGTGAATGAGTCTGTTCTTCAGCTTGCACCAGCAGCTCTCAAACTCCATGATGGATGTAACTGAGGCGTCCTCCAGCTTCTGCCACAAGCCACGCCTTTTCCGCCTTGAAGGACTGTATCTCACCTCTGGAACCGTTACCTGAATATTCGCCCTTTCTTTAAGTTACTTGAGTTGGAGTCTTGTCTCAGAGCAACAGAAAAGAGTAATCAGTACACCATCTGAATGATCGGACCCACTATGGACTGGGTCTTTGGTCATGGATTAGGCAATCTCCCACAGAGTGACTCAGGGTTTGACTTAACTAGTTCTTCACGTGCACACCCAAAGCTCGGCCTTCAACTCTCAGGGTGGCGTCTGTAACTAACTACCACATTTTCTGCCAAGAAAATTAAAACACATCAAACTAGCAATGCAATAATTTAACGTGTGGGGAAATTGGAGTTATGTGATGAGGGTTTCTAAAAATATTTAACTAAGGAGAGAGAAAACTATAAAGAGAGCGTGCATGGATGCATGCCTCTTATATGTGTAGATCAGCCACCCTGGCTCAAACTCATGAGCATCAGGTTCACAGAGAGACCTTGACTCAAATAAAAAAGAGGAGGGGCTGGAGAGGTGGCTCAGGGGTTAGGCCTCTGCCTTGCAGGCAGAAGGTCCTGAGTTCGGATCCTAGACCCCACGTATAGACGCCGGGCAGAATCGGGGGCAACCTGCTTTTCTGGTCCTGGTAGGGTGGAGCCTGTGAGTCCCTGGGCAGAGTAAACAAGGAGGAGGTGGAGGTGGTCCATGGTGGTTCCCAAATTCATCTATGATTCTACACACACACACACACACACACACACGCACATGTACAATTGAATAAATAAAAAATATATTAAAAAAATTAAAAAGAGGGGATGTGATCGACAAAGACATACCACCTTAATCTCTAGCCGCCATATGCACCCAAGAGTGTGTTTGCAAACACCCACACTGACAAATGTTAGAAGAGAACACAGAGATCCATGTTAATACTTTATTAGATCAACAAAACATGGTCATGGCTTTTGGACTTAAAATGTGAGAGTATCAGACAGAAATGAAGGTTGATTGTAGGAAGAGATCTTAACCACAGTGGTCCTAGGAGTGCAGGTAGGGAAGATTTCTGCAGAAAGGTCTTGTGATGAAGGGAAGTATTATTTTTAGACTTTCTTTTCTTCATTTTGTGTGGTTTAGCAGAGGGCACCGCATGTGTCTCTGGAGGACCAAGGGTGACTTAAAAATCATCCTGGATTGTTTTTACCTCCTTTTGCTTCACTCTAGGATTTCCCAGGCTCTGCTTCCAGGGGCCACGTGTGTAGGCTTCTAGTCATTTCCACCTGACACTTTTACATAGGGTCTGGGATCCAAACTCAGAGTCTTAACCCCTCTGAGCCATCTCTCCAGCCCATTTTTTTTTAGACCTTTTCTAATGTGGTAGGAAGTTTGCCATCACGGGACACAGATACACAGGGGTCAAATAGATAATGAGAATGAAAAATTTGTTAGGCTGTTTAGACAGAGTAGAAAGGCCATGCTTTGAAGATCACCCCCCCCCCCTTGCTGGTATATCCTGAAGGAACACATCCTACTGATCTGGAGGGACTGACTAATCCTACACAGAGATCAGGTCGCCCATTCCCCCAACCCTCTGTTTATGAAAAGATATGGAGATGAGCTCTCCATTGCAGGTAAGATGGACCATGAGGTAAGGCACAAGATCAACTAGGCTGGGCACAATATTAACAGACACATGAAATGTAGGGTACCAAAACGTACCAGATTTGCAAAAATGGAGTTAACCAATGAGGAAAAGCCACTATAACTGGGGCAAGCCTAACTCCATAATACCCCTGACCCTGCCAACCATCAGATGGCCCCTCACAGAATCCATGTCTGTGAGTTCCTTTCTTTCTCTCCCCTAATAAATTCTGCCTTAGTCATCTACATGTTCTCAATCTGTGAGGATCACCCAGGTGTTACTGATATTGCAGGCATGGAAAAAAGATGATATGGCAGCGGCTGGAGAGATAGCTCAGGGTTAAGACTCTGACTCATAAGCAGAAGGTCATGAGTTTGGATCCCAGGTCCCACATAAAATAATCAGGCGGAAAGGGCTGCGGCCTGTGCGGCCTGGTCTTCTGACCCTGATGGGCAGAGCCTGGGAAATTCCAGAGCAAAGCAAAAAGTAGGTACAAGCAATCCAAGATGATTCCCAAAGTCACCTTTGGTCCTCCACAGGGACACACAGGGCTCTATGATACACTCTTTCTCTCTCTCTCTCTCTCTCTCTCTCTCTCTCTCTCTCTCTCTCTCTCTCTCTCTCTCTCTCTCTCCCTCTTGGTCTCTCACAGTTTAAAAAAGATGATGTAGCAGGTCATGCATAGCAGCTGAAGCCTGGCAGTGTGGGGAAGGGTCCTACAAAGGAAAGCAAAGCCTAAAGTTACAGTGGAGGCCGCAGGATGTTGGAGATCACAGAACCATCACGTATGTGCTAAGGTAAGCTTCAGGCATGGAATGGAGTCCACTCAAGCAAGTAGCTGTGTGTACTGCAGGCATTAAGACTGGAGAGCTGAGACCACCAGACCTCGAACTCATTTGATGGCACTAGTGTCTGTCACAGATTATGAACAGTGAGCAGCAGGAGTTGACATTTGCCCTGCTGGTTTTTTGGTCTTGATTTATGGTTTGATAGCCATATTATGCCCTGATTCTTCAATTTTGAAATGAAATGTTTACTCTGATGTTGGAAGAATGCAACTTTTTTAACTTCATTCATTTAGTGTGTGTGTGTGTGTGTGTGTGTGTGTGTGTGGTGTGTATCAGAGGGCATGGTGTGTCACTGTGGTGGACCAAGGGTGACTTTGGGAATCATTCTGGATTGCTTCTATCTCCTTTTTGCTTTGCTCTCGAATTTCTCAAGTTCTGCCTTCCAGAACTAGAAACTACTGTTTCCCCTGATGTTTTTACATGGGATCTGGAATCTACATTAGGACCTTTTATTTTCAAGGCAGAGTCTTAACCCTGAGCCATCTCTCCAGCCTGCAACTTTTTTTTAAACACACTCAGTTAAGAGATTTTGGACTTTTGTCTAGCATGTTAAGGGCACCGAGACCCCTGGAGGCAAGGGATTGACAGCCATAGTAGTGATCTATGCTTAAGGGGAACAAGAGAAAGGGCTTATGGAAATGCCACTGGGTCCTTATATGTCATCAAGAGGAGGACCCAGTGGAGAGTTAGGCATACACAATAAAGGACTCTCTGGGAATTGGGGGGGAGGCAATGGGGGAAGGGGAGGGGGAGGAGGGGGGAGGGAGGGAACTGGTAAGAAATTTTAAAATGTATAATTAAATTTTTAATTAAAAAAAAGTAATCCCTTTTCATAATCGGTGATTGACCTCCTTCTTGAGTGTCAACTCATATAATTATTCCTTGGTGTAAAAGCTCAGAGCTATAATGAAAACTCTGAAAATTTTTTACTCTCATAGGCTAGAGGAAAAGCTTGATGTTAGGCTTTTAGTATCAAAAGTCTTGTCATATTTATCACATTAAAAACCCTCAGTGGTGCAGTAGAAAATAAAAAAAAAAAAAAAGAGATTTTGGACTTTTTAAATGTTGGAACTGTTAGTGAATACAGGAACTTTTAACGTGGGACGATGAGAACTTTTAAATTCGACTTAATACGTATTATAAGTATGAAACTATGGAGACAATAGGTGGATGGTTATGGCCAAAAGGTGGTATGCGTTAGTGTCATGTGACTTCCCTGCCATGTGGACTTTAACTAGGAACCTGTGTAGAATTAAATGCTAAGTTGCATGGATCAGGTATTTTTGTTGCAGTACTGTTTAATAAAATTAATACAATCTTCAGTAGTTTACTTATAAACTAAATAATGAAAGAACATATTTCACATGGAATAAAAAATTGTCAAATAAGTATTATTTCAACATTGAAACTATATCAGCACCTTATTTTCATGGGAAAAAAATAATTATAGAAAATGACTAATTACAAGTGAACTCAGATGAAATGTAAAGATTTCAAATGAAAGTATTAAGTCCAACAATGAAATAGCACCAGATTCATAAATAGTAATACAGTTATATGAGAAACATGAAAAATCAAGACAACATAATTCTTTCATATAGCACTAACCTTACAGTACAGAAATCTAGTGGGAGTGAGGTGGAAGAACTCTCACAGACAACTCAAAAAAAATTGTAAGACTCTGTAACACTATTTATTTGAGCACTAGAAAAACATCATCTGTGCCACAGTGAGCAGAGTTGGTGCAAAA
Source organism: Typhlomys cinereus (assembly GCA_023101885.1). NCBI lineage: Eukaryota > Metazoa > Chordata > Mammalia > Rodentia > Platacanthomyidae > Typhlomys > Typhlomys cinereus. The sequence continues at coordinate 1,080,097 of JALPQD010000532.1, read as the reverse complement.
TGATGTTGACCGAGATTGTGGAATTTCAGACAGGTAAATAGCCTTCGTAGGGTTTAGTTGAAGATAGGTCTTGATCCAACCTGAAACTTTCACCTTTACTTCACATACCTCATATGCTAAAGGAAACCTGATAAAAATTAAATAACTTTGTGCATAAAGGGAAGTGTTTGCATAATGGATCACTGGAAAATGTCTTCTGTAGCTGAATGTTGCAAAGCATTTGACATATTAGCACATTAGGAAGTTAGGGCTCTCCAATTCTGAACATTCAAAGTCAATGCAATTTAAAGAAAAATTGAGATTAAATCAGTTTGCACTGATGAGATGTATTTGGATCATTTGCTTAGTTTTCAGATTTCATCACTGTGAATTTAGTGTAAATTTCTTTCTCATTGTAACAGTTACTCTTAACTATTGCTGTGAGAGAACACTCCAAGTCGATCAACTTAAGGGAGAAAGGGAGGTTTATTCAGCTTACAGTTCCAGAGGGAAGGGACAGTCTCTCAAAGCAGAGGTGACATGGCTGGCTGGCCAAAGCTGGAGGAGGCTAAGTCACCGCAGACATCTTGGAGGCTGAGCGCTGGACACTGCTTGCAGCAAAGGCAGACTTCTGCACGAGGTAGGCTGGGACTAATCCACCTCAAGACCCACCCCTTGTGACCCTTGTGACCGCCTTCCTCCAGCAAGGCTCCACCTCTCAAGGTGCCATGACCTTGCCCAACACATGAGACTGTGGGGGACACATTTCAAACCATGACACTCGTTGAATGAATATTACCTCACATTTCTCCTGAGAATTTGGTAGTCTTCCTCAACATTTTCTTCTCCCTCTCTTTTCCTCAAAATGCAAAATCAAACAAATTATTATTCAGCATTACAAAAATTGTAACATTCTAACTTTTTCTGTGGTATAAGGCATATTACATTCATCAACACGTTCCCTTTCAATATTCAATTCATGCAATGGCACCAATGGACAAGAAAACAGTTCTCTGACTGAATAAGGAAACAAATTATAGGGGATTTTTTTACCTACAGACATCAAGTTGCTACAGGTTTCCATCATTACATCTCTGTAAAGTTTCTTTTGACAAGAATCCAACAAAGCAGACTCTCCAAGGGGGAAGTTCACAGCCACATCCTCAAAGGTAATTGACTCCTAAAACGATTCACATACATTTCTCAAAAAATGGTGAAAAAACACAGGAGATACACAGTGGCTTGATGAGTTCATTTCACGCTTTCATCTTCAAATATTCACTCTGAATCATGGCAAGTATGTATTTATCATTCACATTTACTCTCACCTCGTCACGTTTGGAATATAAAAGAGAAGCAGAGCATGATTCCTTGCTGTTACGCTGCTCCCAATTACTGGGTCTCTCTCACCTTATACAACAAATTCCTACAAATTGGAACCCACGAAAAGAAACACCTCCGTTGAGTCTGTACATTGATAAGAAATATCTGCCATCGAATATGATTCACTGTGAAGTCTGAGAACTTCTACTGGAATAGACATAACCAGTCAACTGTATAGAAGTCTGTTATTTTGCAACCAATAGATGATTTGTATATTCCAGTAGGAGTATTGGTACACTCACTACCCCCTCTGAATGTTTGCATAGATTCAAACCACGACATTACCTATCAAATTCCACAATTCCTACATGAAAAAAAAAATCCTGTCACTTCTCAGGTCAAACAATAAGTAACAAAACATCCAGTTGGATTTGATTCTATCTCACAGGAAGGAATACGAATCTAGTATTATAAATCTCATCAAAAACAACTATGGTTGAAGGGGTCAAAGGCACCAGTGAGGAATCCACTGTTGTTCTGCCAAAGAGGCATATTATCAAACTGCCTTCTAAATATTTATGTTTATACCCATAGACTAGTGCTTCTCTCGGCCATGGTAGGGCAGCTTCTCTTTGCAGTGGGTGATACTTAAACCAGTGATGGGAATTAAAAATCAATGAAATGTTACCAAATAGCAAGAAATGGAGCTGAGAGAAAAATTCACTGGGGAAGAGGGTTTATGGTAGAAGTATGAGGATCTGAATTTGAATTTCCGCCACCCACATAAAATGCCCAGCATGGTCACATACACTTATAATTCCAGCACTGTGGAGCTGAAGATAGGTGGATTCTTCCTGGCAAGTTCCTGGAGATTCCTTCTCCCAGCCTAGCTGCGGGTTCAGTGAGAGATCCTGTCTCAAGGAACAAAGAGATGCAGAGAGTAATGGAGCAGAACATTGACTGTCCTCCTCTGGACTCTGCATAAATACTTGTGTACATATACACACGCTCCCCCCACACACACAAAATCAACAAAGAAAAAGTTAGCATAATCACAACAAATAAGGCCCGGCGGCGGCGAGCACCCAGGCCGACTGCGGCTTGGCCTGTGCCCCCGGCCGGACCGACCCCAGCCCCCCCTCCGCGCCGCCACGCCCCCGCCCAAGGTGAGTGAGTGAAAAGAGAGAGAGACAGAGAGCACAGCCCAGCCCCCAACCAACCCCGAGCCCCAAGCGTCCCCGCGGCGGCGAGCACCCAGGCCAACAGGGGCTCAGCCTGGGCCCCGCCACGGACCCAAGCCCCTCACATCCTGCCCCCTGTGCGCCTAGCCACCCCCCTGGATCCCAGGTGAAGAATTCTGCCATTGAGCCAGGGAGCGAAAGAGCCCAGCCCCCCCCCCCCCACCCGGGAGCCCCTTGGCCAGCAGCACCAGGCTGCGCAGCCGGGGGCTTTGCCCCCGGGGCCCCGCCCCTCTCCGCGCCTACCTTCCCAGGTCGCAGGTGAAGAATTCTGCCATCAACATCAGACCCTCTGCCTCTCTGGCCCACCGGGGACCTACGCACGTGGTCCACGGAAGACACACTGCTACTCAGAATTCAATAGAGCCCAAAGGAAACTCAAGCAAAATTCTAAGGAACAAAGGGAGCACAGGCCATACATCTGGACTCCACTACAATCATTATATAACGTGGGCGAGTTTCTTCTCATCCAGCCCAAAGATAAGTAAACTTTTCTTTTCACCTTACTGATCCTTTAAAGTATCAATGCTGTAGATCAACTTTCTCATACAGCCACCCCACAACATACAACTCCAGGGAGTACACCACCCACCCCCACATTTCATCAAGAAA